>CM075429.1:7678945-8233949 GCA_037832385.1 Rhizophora apiculata | reverse complement strand
CCAGTAATTGGTTTTTTGTTAATAGACTTACAAAAAGTCTTTTTTAGTATGCTCCACTTTAGTAATATTTGCTTCCCACTTTCACTTGTGGATATAGGTCAAATTTGACCAAACCACTTAAATTTTGGTGGTTGTTTTCAATTATTCCTTTGGGTGTCCCTTGTTTTCAATTAATTCTTCTTTATTTTTGTTATTACTTGTCTTTAAGAGTTATAACCTAAAGCTCATCTCCTAACAAACTAGCATCATAACTTGGTTCACTGGGAAGATAGACATTATGACAATAATTAAATATTATTTTAAGAAGTTCAATTAAAGTGTCAATTCAGAATGTGCGGCAACTGAGGATAGAGGCCTTACTGGTTCAAGATGGCAATTGACATAATGCTGTTAAGGAAGTAGAAAAAGCCAAAGAAGATGTCAAATGAGGAGTTTTGCTGCGTCTTGACGAAAAGGCCAGATCGTGTATCATTTTAAATCTTTCTAATAAGGTTTTTAAAAGAAGTAACTTACTAAGGTAAATATAAGGATTTGTGGGAAAAATTAAAAGCTTTATTATATGAAGGAAAATAGTGGAGAATAAGCTTTATTCAAAAGCAAAGTTTGTATATTCTTTATATGCCTGAAGGACATCTACAGTGTCGCATCTTAATAAATTTGATTCTTTGCTTATGAATTTGAGTAATATAAATGTTCATATTGAAGATAAGGATCAAGCTCTATTATTATTGTGTTCTCTTCTCCATTCATTTAAACATTTTAGAGAAACAATACTTTATGATAAAGAGACTATTTCTTATAAAAAAATTAAGTCTATTTTTGAAGTCAAAAGATAAGATTGACAGGGATATAACTAGAGAGAGTAGTAGTGGTCAAGCTGATAGTTTGATGGTTCGAGGTAGATAAGAGGGATGCAGATAGTTAGAGATTCAAAACTAGATTTGAATCCAAACATAGAAATTTGGTGTACAAATTACTGTAAATGAAAAGGGCACATCAAAGCTGACTGCCCTGAAGCTAAAAGCTAAGGACAAGGATAAGCACAAAAAAATGAGTTAGTTCAAGTAGTAAAGGAATTATTTTCTTTATTAATGATAAATTAAGATCTGCCCTTGAATGGATTTTGGATTCTTATTACACGTACCATATATGTCCTAATAGGCGATTAGTTTGCACCTATGAATCTGTTGAAGATGGAGTTGTTATGATGGGTAATAATGTAGTTTGCAAAATTGCTGGAATTTGAACAAAGAAGAATTACAACTCATGATGGTGTTGTGAGAACACTTACATAGGTCAAACACATTCCAGAATCAAAGAAGAATCTCATCTCTTTGGGAACACTTAAGGCTCTTGTCTATAGGTACACTAGTGAAAGTGGAGTTTTAAAAGCCAGTAAAGGTGTTCTCGTTGTCATGAAAGCTTGTAGATTTGGAAATTTGTACATTTTGCAGGGATCTATAGTTATGGGTACTACTACGGTATTTACATCATCTAATTTAGAGATAGATATTACAAAGTTTATAGCATATACAGTTGGGGCATATGAGTGAGAAGGGTCTATCTATATTAAGTAAAAAAAGGCCTTTCTGTGTGAATAACGTACCAGGAAGTTGAACTTCTATGAACATTGCATCTTTAAGAAGTAGAAGTGTTGTCAATTTCAAGTCTTCAGTAATTCACAAAACAAAAGGCATTTTGGATTATATTCACTTAGATCTTTTTGGGCCATTTCGCATTTTGTCAAAAGGTAGTGCCTAAGTATATGTCGACTTTCATTAATGATTATTTAAGTAAAGTTTGGGTTTTCTTTTGAAGCATAAGAATGATGTTTTCCAAACATTTAAGAAGTGGAAAGCATTGATTGAGAAGTAAACAAGGAAGCAAATTAAGCAGCTCAAGATAGATAATGACTTGGAATTTTGTGCAGATGAATTTGATGAATTTTGTGAAAATGAAGGTATTATTCATCACCATATAATGAGGATGACTTCTTAGCAAAATGGTGTTGTTGAACATATGAAGAGAACACTTTTTGGAGAGAGCTTGTTGTATGATTTCTAATGTTGGTTTGTGACAAATCCAACTATCGCGTTGATCAAAATTAATTCTTAGGGTAGCCTAAAGGTTTGTAGTTAGTAGCGTGACCCTAATCGTCTCCCAATAAACCAATGTATTTTTTAAATTATATGATATGAGACTAACTCCAATAATTCTTGAACCTTGATGACCTATCCTTGATTCCTAAGGATATATGAATGTATATGTAATTGGTTAGCCCTAGTTCTAGTCGAGATCTCGCACTAGATGACTCCACACTCCCTAAAATCTCTAGACGATCACCTAAAATTCAACTAATTATGACTTACAAAAAACCCTTTATCACGCAATTATCATGCAATCTAACTAGGCTAAGTACCAGAGTTTACTAACCTAAGTAACAAATCTGCCTCCTCAATCTCATCCTAAGCATGGCTCAAGTTACCAATCAGTAGCTCTTAAGACACTCCTTAACTCACTCAAAACCAATTGGTATTATCACCTAAGGAATTTCATTAAGTGAACGAATGAGAATAACGCTAAAATGAGAAAACTAGAATGCATTCATTCAATGATAAAACATGATCTCTAGGTACATGAGTTCAAGAACCCTAGAGTTGAAATGATTTACACAATCATGGAACAAAGGAAAGAGAAATGCAAAATTGAGAAGAATCAGTTGTTTCTGTCTATCCTCCCCCCTCTTTTCAGCCTGTGACCATCCATTTTCTATGTTTGTTCACCACCTCTTTATCTTCCTTGCACATAATGCTCCTTTGGCCATTCATGCTTGCCTTAAAACTCTTCCCACCTTCCAAAATGGATTATTCTTTGACTTGGACATTAATCCCAAGTGATTTGGACATGATTCCAAGCCTTAAATTCGGATTTGAGAGTATCATGGCCCAAAACATACAAATCAGTCCAGTTTCCAGCTCCGTGGAGGCTTGCTGAATTTCACCCATGCATAACTCCATTTAGATGGCCTTATCTTCTTTATTTCCTTCACGAGAGTTGTAGCTCTTTGAGTTAGCTTTCCAAGGACTCAAATTTGGTAGACAAACACCTTCTCGTTTATGAGATATGGCTGAAAAACTAAGCAATGCGCAGCTGATTTGCTCTGTCCAGCACCCCTCTTATGATCAAAGTTCAATATTTTTCCTTGTCCAATTGGTTTGGAATTTGCATGTGGCTCTTTGGTGGAAGTCATAGCTCAGTCTCTTAACTATCCATAGAAATTGGTTTCGTTAAAAGAAACCTCCTATAACCTAAGAAATAGCCAAAGTACGTAAACTATGCAAAAACTGAATTTTGCCTTATTTATCTAATTATTAGGCATATGGATGACTAAGTGAGAAGCCAATCAAATTACATCATCTAGACTATCAAACATGCATAAAATATTAAGTATGAGACAAAATATTATGCAAAACTTGGTTATTATCAATTTGTCAAAAGACTTTTAGGCAAAGGCAATGTTTATAACTTATTATATCATTAATCGTGCACCTTCAGTATTTATAAAGTTCAAGATTCCAGAGGAAGTCTGGTCAAATACTCTTACTAATTACTTTGATTTGAAGATATTTTTGATGTTTTGCATATATGCATGTTAATGATGGGAAATTATAACATAGAGCCAAAAGTGCATTTTCTTTAAGCATGCATTTGGAGTGAAGTGATATCGTTTATGGTGCCTTGACCCACCAAAATTTGTGATTAGTAGAGATATTACATTCAATGAATCCTGTATGTTACGTTCAAAAGGAGAGTCTTTTATTCCTTCTAATGCAGCTAAAGGTAATAGTGCATACAAGCAAGTGGAGTTTGAAGTTGTGAATTGAGATGTTCAATAGCGGAGTCCTCACATTTAGTTAGATTTATTGGATATTGCAGATTCCTCTAAAGATAAAGAGGAGGATCATTCCATAGCCAAAGGTAGACTAACAAGAGAGATTCAACCACCACAGAGATATAATGACTATGTTGCTTATACTCTTTCAATTGCATGAGAGACTAGTGAAAATGGTGAGTCAATTACATATTTGGAAGCAGTTTTAGGTGTTGATTCATCTAGGTAATTGGTTGCAATGAATGAAGAAATAGAATCTCTCCACAAGAATGACACATGGGTTCTTATGAAGCCGCCTTCAAAAAAGAGAATCATTGGTTGCAAATGGGTCTTCAAAAAGAAAGAAGGTATACTAGGGGTCAAAGATGTAAGGTACAAGGCATATTTGGTTGCAAAAGGCTTTAGTTAGGTATAAGGTGTTGACTTTAATGATATTTTCTCAATTGTTGTTAAACATAGTTTGATATGTTGTTTACTAATTTTGATGGCCATGCATGATTTGGAGTTAGAGCAACTTAACATTAAGATAACTTTCTTACATGGTGAGCTTGAGGAGAAAATATATATAAAGCAACCCCAAGGTTTTAAAGTTAAAGGTAAGGAAGACCATGTTTGTTTGTTGAAACAATCCTTATATAGATTAAAGCAGTCTCTAAGATAGTGGTATAAGAGATTTGATTCCTTTATACTGGGTCATGGTTACTCTAGGAGCATGCATTATAGTTGCGTTCACTTCTGGAAGTTAGATGATGACTCATTCATTTACTTGTTGCTTTATGTCGATGACATGCTCATTGTTGCCAAGAATTTGTCAAAGATTCACACTTTGAAAGCACTTTTGAATAACGAATTTGAGATGAAAGACTTGGAAGCAGCAAAGAAGATTCTTGGCATGGAAATCAAAAGGAATCATAAAGGTGGTAAGTTATATTTGACCTAGCAGAATTATGTTGAGAAGATCTTGAAACAATTTGGTATGAAAAATGTCAAACCTATTAGTACTTCCATTGTTAGTCATTTTAGATTATTAGCTGCTTAGTCACCAAAGTTAGATGAAGAAAAGAAGTATACGAAAAGAGTTCCACATTCAAGTGTTGTTGATAGTCTTATGTATATAATGGTTTGCATGCATCCAGATATTTCACAAGCAGTTAGTGTAGTTAGTAGATATATGTCTTTTTTAGGCAAATCACATTAGTAAGTTGTGAAATGAATTCTCAGATACTTACAAGGTACTTTAGACACATTTTTGGAGTTTGGTAAAAATTCAGATGCATTGGTTGGTTTTGTTGATTCTAACTATGCCATTGATCTTAATAGAAGAAGATCTCTTACAGGCTATGTATTTTATGTTGGTGGTTTTGTTGTTAGTTGGAAAACTACTCTACAACATGTTGTTGCTTAGTCTATTATTGAAGCAAAAATACATGGCAATGATTGTGGAAATCAAAAAAAGCCTTATGGTTGAAAGGTTTGTATGATGAGGTTAGTCTACGTCAAGATGTTGTTACCATCTATTGTGATAGTCAAAATGCAATACACTTGACTAAGGATCAGATGTATCATGAGAGAACGAAGTATATTGACATGAGGTATCACTTCATTTGGGAGAAAAATGTTGAGAGGAAGGTTTCAATTGGAAAATTAGTACTAGAAATAATCATACGTATATATTTACAAAGTCTCTTCTAGTTGCTAAGTTTAAGCAATGCTTGGACTTAATTGGTGTGATATGATGATTTAGAAATTTATAAAATAAAGTGGAGCATTATCACTATGGCTACATGTGAGACTTGAGCCAAAACAGTGCTTAGATTTAATTAGCATGATATGATGACTTGGAAGTTTATGAAGAAGGTGGAGCATCATTACTATGGCTACATGTGAGACTTGAGTCAAGGTAAAGATTTGTTAAGTTGGTGGCTAAAATTCCACACTAGGAAATTGAACAGAGTTAACTAATTTTATTCTTTATAAATAAGGAGTAATATAGTGTATTGAAAAATCAATAAATAAAAAAGAAAATTAAAAGAGTTAAAACTCTATGAGTGTTTAGTCCATTATTTAAGTTTTTGTTAACCAATGTCACAAAAAGTTCTTTTCTGTATTCTATATTTTAGTAATATTTGCTTTCACTTTTACCTATAGATGTAAGTCAAATTGACCAAACCATGTAAATTTAGTATTCCTTGTTTTCAATTATTTTTTTTTATTTTTGTTATTGTCTTTAAAAGTTATAATCTAAAACTCATCTCCTAACACAATCTTTATCCAAATGACCAATAAACACAGACTAATAACAAAAGTTTGGTAGTCTTTCATATTTGTAAAAGACTATAGCCTCTGAGAATTATAAAGTATTTCACTATTTTACAATAAGAACAAACTCAAATACAAAATTAAAAGGTATCAATAGAGTGTCTTAACTAATTATACTAAAAGTACAAAATAATTGCTGTGATTTCTTTTCAATTTAAAACTTAGTAAGACTTTTATCGAGTACTAAGAAATTGAAGAAAAATAAGTTTTTAGGCACAAAACATCATTTTTGCACCTACCAAATATATGCCGACATTGCATTCTTTAATTTGAAAGGGAAAGGATCCTGTTTTGTCAACCAAGTTGATTTACTGAATTTAGTTTATTGATTTATATCCACTCTTATTTTTATTTAAAAAGAGCATTCTTTGCTGGACGAGAATTTGGATGAATAAAATGTATGTATACGATTTAAGTTTTTCTTATGAAGGCAAAGTAGGTGTGTAAGTCTTGTCTAAAAGTACGTATGCATTCAATTTTAATATTATGAACTAGTTTGTAATAATGTTAAGATGCGGGTAGTGACGGCGACAATTTCTTTAGATGACATTGGGCCACGATTTGGGATACTTTGTTATTGTTCATCAAATTTTTTAGTCTTCTAGATGAAATTTTATTTTTGTTGAACATATGTAAACTATCTGGATTTGGTCTTTCAAGCCCAGGCCTGGTTCCTCTCTGGCTCCTAAGGTTTGAAGAGAAAACATAAATAATTATAGACTTATTTAAAAAGTTGACTCTTTTTTTAGACCATATGAGAGAGAGAAATTAATGCACGATACTTTTTTTATTTTAAAAGAGTTGACTCTTTTTTAAGATGTTCATATGTCATGTAAATGAGTGACAAATCCAATAAATTTGTCAGAAGAAGAGAGAAAAAAATATTTAGTGAGACAACCTTAAAAATGTGAGTAGTACAAATGTAAAACAAAATTTCCTATGCTAACAATGGAAGCTCACATATGATAAAAATAAGATTTTAAAAATCCAATAAATTATTAAATATTTAATTTTTTTCATTTAAATTTATCACGTGATATAATTTTTTAACACGATATTAGTATTTTATATAAATATTTTAATAATTTTTATTAAAATTTATTGATGACATATAAAATTTAAATTTAAATATAAAATTTAAAATATATTTATAATTAAAAAATATTTATGTGAGATTGAGAAAAGTTCAAATTTTCTTTGTCACATGATTTCTAACGAGAATTCCAAGAAAAATTAGAATCGATTGAATGTCTCTGATTAAAATCCTGAAACTAGAGAATTTAAAATCGGTGAACTGGCCAAGGCCCAACCGCATTGGCAGTCCAGAGAACCAAAGAAAATATTGATTGTACGATCGCTGGGGGTGAAGATGTCGCCTCGTCTGATCAAAAGCCGAAAACTTGGCCACTGATTTTCAGTAAAATCCAAACAATCCTTGACTTCATCTAAGCCTCTCAAATGCTTTATCCCAGAAGATTTGACCATATAGCAATATAATAAAAGGAAATAATATAAAAATATTACTTACCTGAATGATATATACAATTTCATTAAAAAAATTGTTGTCTTTGTTAGGACAATGAACGTGCATATAGATGGCCAAAGAACCGTAGAAAGTATCTTTGTGTCTTTTTTTTTTTTTTTCACGAAAAAAGAGTAATAATATCTTGAGGGCCCAGAAAGTGAGGATGGGTAGTCACAGAAAAGTTGGACCATGTGTCAGTCCCAGAATGATGTATTGTACATCTGATTCCCTTACAATTTGGAAGACTGAAAGAGAGAGAAAGAGATAGAGAGTGGGAGACAGAAAGAGTGGGGGGGGAACCACTTGGGTTGTCATCAGAAATCTTTGTGTGTCTTCCACGGTGGTTCTTGGACTTGGGAAACTTTCAAAATTTGTGGCGAATCAGTTTGTTTTTGGAGGTGTTTTTGTTTTTGTTTTCTTTTTTTGATGACAAGAGCTAAAATTGTAATTGGATAGTGCATATCTTTTCCTTCACACACGCCTACACAGAAAAGACAGAGAAAGAGAGGATCTTGGAAGGGAAGGCATTGATTGAGGATACAGACATGCCAGTGAAGATGCAAATCCAAGCCGTGGCATGTGCTTCTCATGCCTTGGATCTCTGATGTCTTTGATTGCAAATCCATTGCTGCCCACATCAAAAAGTACTTCTTTCACACACACGCACACACAGACAGAGATAGAGAAAAGACTTTTCGTTCTATTCCCTTTTGTTGATTTTTTGATCTCATATGCCTCGTAAGTCATAGCAAACACATATAAAGATATTCTCTTTGGTTTAAGTTTTACGGTGTTTGGTCCAAATTTCCAGTTTATTTGCAGTATTACCCAAAAACAGAATGAAATCTGTAAAGATGAACAAAAAAAATGGTCAAAATTTTTTCTGTTGCTGATTTTTTTTGTCTGTGAAAACTGACAGGATTTTGACAAGAGATATGGAGGTGGATAGCAACGTGTGGAGACTCTCAATTTCCTCATCTTCAAGGGAGCTTCTTCTTCTCCTCCATCCTCTCCATGAAAGCCTGAATGATGGGTCATGGGATCATCTTTGCTTCTCAATAAATTTCTCGAGAGGCAAGAAAATGTGAAAAAGTTTCTTATCTTTAGATGGTCTAATCTAGTTTTTGGAGAGAGAGAGAGAGAGGCAAGAAAGAACAAAAAAGAGGCAATTCATGGTCACGTAGGGTCTTTTTGGATTTTCCTATGTGATAAGGAGACTTGCAATGTAATGCTTTCAAGGGGCATTTGTAATTACCCCTTTTTCTGTACAAATACAGCAGCCTATAGCTAGATGATACGGTGTCTCTGTCCTCACATACACTGTATACTCATTTTAGCTTATCTTTTATGGGCCTATGGGATTATGTAGGATTGTTTAACAAAGCTAAGCTGGCAATGAGAAGAAGCTCTAGAACTTTTATTAAGAACTGAAATATATTCTGAGAAAGAATATGTACAAATAGACCCATTAGACCATTACCACTGTAAATTTGTAGTGTTTTGGTTCTACATGTAGAGTATTGTATTCAAAAAAAGTTGTGTTCAAATATAATCATAGTGACTCCTAACTTGCAATGAGAAAAAACATTGAAGCCAAATGAAAAGCATAGAGGATGGTCGCTTGGAGTATTTCAGGTTGGAAGTCATCATGCTGAAAATGAAGCAGTTCACAGCATAAATTGTGAAGGAATGAATAAGAGATGATAATTTATATGCCTTCAGTTTCTGCTATGGTTGCTCCTTCAGCCAGGCAACCAAATTAATTCCAAGTTCCAACAACTGTAGGAAATGTCCAGAAAAAGACCAAACATTGTTATCATTGAATAATTCTTCCAATGTGCTAGAAAATTATCGTAAGTGCTTGCAATGATGCTTTACATAAAGATGAAAATGGATATGAGAGCATCTAGTGGAGCTCTCTAACTAAATCAGATAACTGGAGTCAAAAGCAGCTTCTTGCTAAAATGTGCTTCTAAGTTTGGTATCACAAGGTCTGCCATTGCTTTGCTGCTCTCTGTAGTTTCACTTCCCACATGAGGCAGTAGTATAACATTGTCAAGCTGAAATAATTATTCAGGCATCTCAGGCTCATTTTCATATACATCAAGCCCTCCACCAGCAAGCCGGCCTTCCAGCCATGCATATATGAGCTCTGATTGATCAACATGAGCACCCAAACAATGTTGATGACGACACCCTTTGGGCCTAATGCATCTATAACTGTATGATCAATAATGTGGGAGGTTTCCTCCATCAAAGAGCATGCCACAATCAGGATGTGACAGTTCTTGGCCAAGCTGATGATGTCTGGATAGTTTTTGTAATTTGCAAATGGTTTTTGAGATCTTGAGTGGTAAATTATGGGGCAACACAATGCTTCGGCTCTCCTGGCAATTGCTGTTCCAATCCTTCCTAACCCAAGAATTCCAACTGACATATCACTCAACTGAAGAACAGAAATTAGAAGAATCACGATAGCCATTTTGTGGAAGGAAAAAAAGAAGGGAAGCAAAACGAGAAACATAAGTATGTTCTGCTTCCAGTCAAGAATGAGACTCATTCAAGCATCCTAGATATAGTAAATGAAACAAGATATTAGAATGGCATCAAAACAAGAGGTGCTCAATCTAAGCATAACCATTGCTGTGACCATGTATGGACTACTTATGCCGATTCACTGAATCTAGATTGCCTAACATTGACAAAATGGCATACATGCATTATGCTTTCTGCAATTCAGTACCAGCCATTCCAAAGCAGATTGTTGCGTATCCTAGATCCAAATTATGGATGATCAGCATTCAGGACACTGAAAAGCTTGTTATAGCTTTGCCCAAAACCTGGTGCCTAAAAGCCATCATGTCAAACTCTCCAAAATAAGTAAGTAGAATGAAAGTTAAACAATGGATAATCCTTCCTTGATTGTAAAACCAAGTAACATGGATATAAACTAATATCAATTGGGTAGACCTAGAGAAAAAAGAAAAAAAGAGATTATCAATTGGGAAACAAACCTGATGGTCTATAAATGAATTGATTTACTGGTACAAACTGAAACTTTGAGAACTTTATGGTTTTGGTTCTAAGCTTGCAGGAAAACTAACGGAAATGAGTAAGAGAGAGGCTGACAATTGCTGGAACTTCCCTCCGCCTTGTTTCATTGATTCAGTTCTTATTTATACGACATTTCAAATTACAAAATCAAAAAAGCTAGCCATACATTCAAACACATGTTCCAACAATTTGAATTTTGAAATCTAAACTAACTTAAACCACAAACTAATCAAACCACATTTGATCTAAAACATAATGATACTAATATAAGTGGTTTCTCTTTAACCAAAAGGATTGGAACTATGCTATTGAACTTGCTGCATTTGCTGAAGGGTAATGGAACAGTAGAGAAGCCATGATCTTCAACAAAAACCAAGCAGGGGGTTGGAAGAAAACAAAGGAGAGGGAAACCAAACTTGTAGGTGACATCATGGAGGAGAATCTACAGAATTTATCGATAACATTTCAGATCAAAATACACCATTGACAGATATATATATATATATATAAAATTTCAAACTTCCAAGAAGCAGAGAGAATCCAAAGAAAGATTGTGTCAAACAAACCCAAGAACCAAAAAAGCACCAAAATTTCAATGACAAAATACAAGGGGACACAAACAAACATGAACACTTGGAGAGAGAGAGAGAAAAAGAATCAAAGCACAAACCTTTTTGGCAAACCAAAGTTACCATCTTTCCACTTCCCATTCCTCACAAACGCATCACCAGCGCAAACCCTCCTCAAGACCCCAAGTACCAATCCAATGGCAGTGTCAGCAACATCATCAGTCAAAACATCGGGGGTATTAGTGACTCTGATCCCTTTCTCTTCTCACTTCCCCAAGTCAATCTGGTCCAATCCCACACTGCAAGTTGCCACATTCTCCAAGTTAGGCAGAACATCTATTAGTTCAACATTGGCACCAATTTTGGTACTACACACTATGGATTGTGTTTTGATGGATTTTCAAGAATTCTGTCATTGAGTATAGCAGATTTTTCCAGAGCTTTATTAGATTGAAGCAGGCTTCAAGCTCTTCCTCAAGCTATGCGTACATTGGGCAGGTTATTAGGACTCCTATGGAGTCCAATGATGCGAAGGAAAGTTGGGTACTCGCCATTAGGGAGGGCATCTTATACGGATGCTGCTGTCTTAAACCAATAGACTTACGGTTAAGGTTACAATATTAATATTATTGTTGTATATTTGTCATTCCCTTTGATAACGGTATATATATATTAAAAAATTTGTAATAATTGTGTTCATGTATAGAATTATTATCAATATATGAAAAAGAAATCAAGATAGCACTATTTTTTATGGATTCACATATTATCCACGTTAAGAAACTTGTATCCATGTAATATTTCTATTATTCTTATGAAATTGTGTTTGTGTATTGAAATATTACAAACGTGGGTAACACTCATTTGTCATGCGCAGAAACCTACATAAAACTTGTGCGCACAACTCTTAATTCCCTGATTTGGGAAGGCTGCCTTTCTGTGGCCTTTTGCTGTGGTTTGACGCTTTACCTGTTTATGACACTAAAGCTATATAAATGACAAGATTGATGGTATGCGGAGGAGTCTGCACGCCTGTGATAAGTGTTGTAGTCTAAATATGTCAATATATATATATATATATTTTCTCATTCTGAGTTTAATAACTCGGTTAATAGCGACTGTAACGGTTCAACATTTTTGAGAAAGTTTGAGACAAAAATGTTTTATCTCAGTGGATAATTTAAATGTAAAGCTAGATAAAATTTGTTCACAAATATGAAAGACAGCAAAACTCTTTTTTATGTACACAATTATAATATATTAACTTAATTTTCAAATTCTCTAAGTGGCCAGTGGCAAATCAACTCAGGAAAAACGTAATCAAATTTCTTTAAGAAGAAATTACAGGTTAGAAAGTGATTCAATCATGCCAAATACTAGGAAAGTCTTAATCCAACATGTGGACAGTCAGACATCTTTGATCCTGGAGACAGTAATAATTGAGTATATGCGAGAAAAGAATTCAATAGTCAGCTGTCATGGAATAATCAATGGAGAAAGGGGACGTTTACTTCCTTTTGATATAAGCTGGTTCAGTTTAGAACGAAAGCAATTCCATCGCGAAATAATAGTTAAAGTTTTATCAAAAATGTAGAGCCTCACATACTCCAATCTTGAAAATAGCAAATAATGGTGCATATGAAATCCAAGACCACAGTACTTATGGATTTCATTGGATACCTTAAAGAACAGAGCAGAGAAAAATGCGGATGTAAAAGCAAGGAGTGGAAAGGAGAAATGTAGATCAAAGCAAAATAAAAGAATCAAATCGGAGACCATAATATTTAGCTGTTAGAGCAGCTCAAAAGATCCAAATTTTAGGACTGCTAATAATCCATAACGACCACCAAAATCACAATTGTACTGCATAACCTGAACCATTCATACTCAATTTGCTTTTCTTAATAAAAAAATCATGCTTGGTAGGTAAAGTATACAAAACAGGAGTTTCAATGACTTACAAGAACTTGAGACCAACAATAACAACATTAACTTTGATTTGTATGAATGTGGATCACAAAGAAGCAGCATTGGTGTCAAAATCTCACATCCCATTTCCATCTCATGAGCTTAACATAAAATCACGTACAATCTCATCATGAGATGCTAGATCCACTAGCATGCCATTGTAAAGGAGTCAGTAGTGAACCCTATTCTAACCATTTTTGTCAAAAGTTCCAAGGCACTGGAGGAGTCATTATTTTGTAGAAACCCTTTGATCATTACATTATAAGAGCAGCTATCAGGTAAACAACTGTAATCTTCCATTTCTAGCTAAATCATGTGCTTGATTCGACACCCCTTCTTTACAATGTCCCTTGATCATAATGGTATAAGTCCAGACATTAGGCAGTAATTGTTTGCCGAAAAGATTACAAAAAAGGCCTCTTGCCATCCTGAGCATGCCAACATTGCACATAACATCAACAAAGCTATTATAAACCACAACATTAGGATCTAATCCTATCTCTTACATCACTTTGAATAGTTTCATTGCCTCAACAAGATGACCATGTTTACCAAAGCCACCTATTAATGTTGAGAAAGTCATCAAATTTGCAATGTGACTCTTAGAACACATCTCCTTGAAATGCTCATTCACAGCCTTAGGTCTTCCCACTAGGCACAAACCTCTCATGAGAGAGGTGTAAGTCACAATATCAGGAATCAACTCTTTATGATACATTTCGGCAAGGAGTTTGATTACCTCATCCATTCTTCTATGCCTGTAGTACTAATTAATTAGGATGTTATAACTAAATACATCTAACTTGTACCATAGAAGACTTTTTGGTATAAAGCAAAAGAGTGGAAAACAAAAAAGGATCTCTAAATTGATGATCAAAAAGTTTCTCTCTTACATCATCCTTCCATGCTTCAATACATGTAAGTGAGCATTTTAAAGTGGTACACACCTACATGATTACATCAATTTGAAATTTAAAATACACAGTTGACAGCTTGGGTACAAAGTCAAACTAATTTGAATTTGTTCCTAAAGCTTATAAAAGAAGCCACTAACACTCTTCTTAGCAAGTCAACCAAGTCTAATTTAAAATTTAAAGTAACTGCCCTAACTAACTTTCAAAGAAAGTGGGAAACTTGCAACCTAGAATTTGAGTCTACTGTGCAATACTCTAGCACCATGTGAGCACCTTGTAAGGCTTCAATTCTCCTCGTTGGTGCTGAAGGATTGCATGCCTAGACTGCTTCTCAAAACTTCAAACCTCTGCTTTGGCAAACATTTAGTGAGAATATCAGTAAGTTGATGCTCAGAGGGGCAGTATTCAAGCTTGATTTCATTGCTTTCATGAACTTCTCTAATAAAGTGCAACTTTACTTTAAAGTACTTTGTTTTTCCATGTCAGACTGAATTTTTTGAGATAGCGATGGTGGCTTGGTTATCACAATAGAGACATGTAGCTTCTTTTTGTTCTAGATTTAAATCAAGAAGCAACTTTCTAAGCCAAAGTGCTTGATTGACAGCAGATGCAGCTACTAGGTATTCTACTTTTGCTGTTGACTGAGTAGTGGTGACTTGTTTCTTTGAGTTCCAGCAAAAGGCTCCAGCACCAAAGGTAAAGACGAAGCCAAATGTACTTTTCATGTCTTCTAAGGATCCAGCCCAATCACTGTCTGTATATCCAGCAAGTTGCAGCTGATTAATCCTTCTATACATAATCCCCAATTCTGCAAACCCTTGGATATATCTCAAGAATCTTTTGACAGCTCTGAAATGTTGTTCATTTGGTGAGTGCATAAATCTTGAGAGGAGACTTGTTGCATGCATAAGATCAAGTCTTGTAGCTGAAAGATACAACAAACAACCAATTAAACTCCTATATCTTGTAGCATTAACCTTTTCAGCACCATCTTCTTTCTGTAACTTGGTGCTTGTAGGTAAAAGTGTCCCTGTGCTCTTGTTATCAGCCATGTGAAACCTTTTGAGGAGGTCTTTGGCATACTTAGTTTGACATAAATGTATTCCTTCTTTAATTTGTTTGAGCTATAATCCTAGGAAGTAAGACATGACATCAGGATCTGTCATGTCAAAAGCTTCCTTCATTTCAGTTTTGAATCTTTGAACAAGTTCTTGATTGTTTCCCATGACTAATAAGTCATCAACATATAGTGAAATGTGGAGTATTTGATTTCCTTGCGCTTTAAAATATAAGGTAATTTTTGTTTTGCTCCTCTTGAAACCAAGCTTTAGCAAGTAATCATTGATTTTGTTGTACCAAGCCCTTGGGGCTTGCTTCAAACCATAGAAGGCCTTAAGTAAGTACACGTTATTCTCTTGCCCTCTTTTGATAAATCCTGGTGGTTGCTCTACAAACATTTCCTCTTAAAGGAAACCATTAAGGAAGGTAGATTTCACATCTAATTGGTGAATTCTCCATCCTTTATGAGCTGCAATTGCAATAAGCAATTTAATAGTATCCATTCTAGCCACTAGGGAAAAGGTTTCATAATAGTCTATTCCAAACTCCTGTAAGTATCCTTTAGCTACCAGCCTAACTTTATGTTTGCAAATGGACCCATCAACCTGGTATTTAGTCTAAAGATCCACTTGACCCCCATGACAAATCTTTTTTCTGGTTTAGGGACTAAGATCCAAGTCTCATTTTTTTCAATTGATTGTAACTCCTCCTACATTGCTTTCTTCCAGGTTGATACATTTAAAGCTTCTTCATAATTTGTAGGTTCTAATGTAGCTTCATTTGCCCCCTTATAAACATCAATGAGGGGTCTAGTTCCTTTGATTAGCTGATTTTCATCATCATTTGATGACTCAACTTTTGGGCCAAGCATATTAGGTGCATGATTAGATTGAGTTTGAGTTGTTTTAATCTGTGATCTGCTCTAATTCCAATGCTTAGCTTCACCGAATTTATCATTTTTGGAAATTGAAATTTTTCCAAAGTTGATGTGATAGACCTTGTAGTTGCAAGTAGTATTTGTATACCCAATAAAAATGGTTGTAGTTGCTCTTACATCTAACTTGTCTCTTTTTTGCTCAAGTATGTAAATAAAACAAAGGTAGGCAAAAATCTTTAGATGGTCAAGTGATGGCTGGTATTAAACCAAGCCTAAAAAGGAGTTATGTCAGAAAATGCTTTGGTAGGTAGCCTATTCAGCAAGTATACTGAAGTGGCCACTTCCTTTCCTTAAAACTTTTTAGGAAGGCTTTTCTCAGCTAACAAGCACCTAGCCATGGACATTATAGTCCTATTTTTCCTTTCACACACCCCATTCTGGTGGGGTGAATAGGGTGTTATATATTGATTTTGAATGCCTGCATGTAAACAGATTTGTTTAAATGATTCTAAGGTATACTCAGAACCATTATCAGTCCTTGAAGTTTTAATTTTAAGGCCTGATTGAGTTTCAATCTAAGTCTTAAAATTTTAAAAAATGAATGAAACTTCAACTATTGATTTGAGGAAAAACACTCAGCAAAATCTACAATAATCATCAATAAAAGATGATAAAGTACCTACTGCCCTTTATGGACTCAATGCTCATTGGTCCACACAAGTTTGAGTGTACAAGTTAAAGCTTTTCACTTGCTCTCTAAGGCCTTTTAGTGATAGAAGAGAACTTAGTTTGCTTGCCAAGTTGACAAATCTCCCACACACTAGTAGGTTTAGAAATTTTTGGCATATCCTTGATAAAATTTTTCCTATAGAGGGTTTGAATTCCAACATAATGAAAGTAACCTAATCTTTTAAACCATAAGATTGATTCATCACTAAAAGCAGGTAATGCTTGATGAGAGACATCTTTCAAGTCTAAATAAAAACTTTTCCTTTTCATGGGGACAATAACAAGCTTAAGGACATGTATCATAATTGATACACATTTTGTTTTTGAAAACAAGAGAGCAATTATGTTCAAGAATTGCCTAAAATTAAGAAGATTCTGATAGATATTAGGTACAAACAGAACATCAAATATTAGTTTAGTACCTAAGTGAGTGGAAATAGCAATAGTTCCTTTTCCTTTCACCTATAGAAGCTGTCCATTGCCCACCTTGACCTTAAGGCTATAGGAGCCATCCAAAGTCTTGAAAACATCAAGGTTTGGAGATATATGGTTCATGCAGCCACTATCCATAAGCCATGGCTCACATGCCTTTTTGGAAGTGCTATTATTAGCTACAAAAAGTTGCTCCTCAACTTGCTGGTCATCATTTGCCACTTGTGCTTCTGTCTTGGTTGGTAGGTCTTACTAATGCTGACTTTGCTTTTTCTTGCAGATCCTCTTGAAGTACCCTTTTTTCTCACAAAAAGTGCACACAATGTCAAGCCTCCTTTAGTATAACTTAGCCAAATGGTTAGTCTTGCTACAATATTCACATGGTGAGTAATGTTTTTTTTTCCTTCTGCTTTTGCATTTGCAAACTTCCTTTCCTACTTTGATCCTTGCTTTCTCTTTTGAGTACTTTTCTATTTTTGCTTAACTTGGAAGGCACTTTCATCAGTATCTTCCTTTCTCATTTGTATCCTTTGCTCTTGAACTTGGAGGGCATACAACAATTTTGCCAAAGTGATAATGTTCAAATCTTTAGAGTCCTCTAAGGATGAAATTTTAGCCTCAAACCTTTTAAGTATACTAACCAAGATTTTCTGAATAACCAACTTATTAGGGAAGTCTTCTCCAAGAACCCTAATTTGCTTTACCACCTTTAGTAATCTATCACTGTACTCCTTGGCAGCTTCTGACTCTTTCATTTTTAGCAGTTCAAATTCCCTTTTAAGGTTCAATAATTGCATGTTTCTAGTCTTTAAGCTACCTCCAAATTCTTCCTTCAACCTTTGTCAGGCCTCTTTGGCTGTGTAATAAGCCATGATTCTATTAAAGATACTTTCTGCAATAGCACAATGAATGTAAGTCAAGGCTTTATACTACCTTAAAAATTACTCATTGTGGTGTTTCATTTGTTTCTTTGTTGAATTAGCAAGGAGAAGAGAAATATTAGCACCATTCTCAATGACCTCCTATAGATCAAAGGCTCTCAAATATGCCTTTATCATGACTGACCACTAAGTGCAATTATCTTCATTGAATTTTGGTGGTAGTAAGGGTAAGAAGCTGGAGAATGCTAATCCAGAAAATTACAGGTATGTTGGTTGAAGTGCTCTCGAGTGTTTTCCTTTCTTTTAAATCACTCTTTATAAGTCTTTAATGGAGTTACCTACTATGATACCTATTGTTGGAAAAATCACTCTTTACAGGTCTCTAACAAAGTTACCTGCTTTGATACCAGTTGTTGAAATTTTGATAGCAACAACGTAAACAAATAAACCAAAAAACTTTCTAGTATAAAGTAGAGAGTGGAAAACAAAAGAGGATCTCTAAATTGATGATCGAAAGGTTTCTTTCTTACATCATCCTTCCATGCTTCAATACATATAAGTGAAGCATTTTAAAGTGGTACACTCCTACATGATTAGATCAGTTTGAATTTAAAATACATAGTTGACAGCTTGGGTACAAATTCAAATTAAACTAATTTGAATTTGTTCCTAAAGCTTACAAAAGGAGCCACTAACACTCTACTTAGCAAGTCAACCAAGTTTAATTTGAAATTTAAAGTAATTGCCTTAATGAACTTTCAAAAAAAGAGGGAAACTTGCAGCCTGGAATTTGAGTCTATTGTGCAATACTCTAGCACCATGTAAGAATCTTGTAAGGCTTCAGTAAGTGATAGTATCAGGAATAAACTCTTTATGATACATTTTAGCAAGGAGTTTGATTGCCTCATCCATTCTTCTATGCCTATAATACTAATTAATTAGGATGTTATAACTAAATACATTTGGCTTGCACCCCTTACCAAGTATGTTGCATAAAACACTTCTAGCCTTATGAATTTGATTTGTCAAACAATGTCTATGCATCAAGGTACTATAAGTACATATATTAGGATTTACTTTATTATGAATCATCCTTTTACATGCTAGTTAAGACTTTTGAATTATTCCTTCTCTACAAAATGCAACAACTAAAATGTTATAGCTTACTAGATCTTACATGATATTCATAGCAAGCATTTCATCAAGCAACCTTATAGTTTCTTTCCATCGGTCCAAATTGTAAGCACCATGGATCAAGGAATTTTATGTAAAAATTGTTGGTGAAATGCCCTTATCTAACATCATGGAGAAGAGATTGAAGGCCTTATCTACTAGCTTATCTTTGCCAAAAATGACATTAGGCGAAAAGACCAAGTTTTAACAATTTGCCAAAAATGGAGAAACCCAATTTCACTCAATTCAAATGGCATAAACAATTGATGAGGATGCTTAGGGCGTACACATTATGCGTAACCTCCAAGCATTCCAATTGTTTGAACAAAAGAGACTACTGTCATGTAATGCTTCATTCTAACAATATCCCTCCAATAGTTTACTGAAATTACCGATGAAAGGCAAGGATCATGTCTGAACCACTTATTAAACAAGATTAGAGCATCATCAAGGTTTCAGCAATCTTCTCTCACACTCACACATCTCTCTTTCCCCTGACTGTTATGACTCTCTCATATTGGAACTCCTATAATTCTAGCCATCCAAGACAATAATGCTTCCCTGAATTGATGAATGAAAGCAAAAGCAAAGGATTACCTTGAAGACAACACACTTTTGTCCATGTCATTTCACAAAATTGCAAAAGAAATCAAATTGGGCTTTCTAGTGGGTAGTGGAGACTCCATGAACGGTGGTGGTAGTGGGTTGCTTTTAACCTCTAAGGAGGCCAACAAGTTAGTCTATAAATTTTGTAATTAATGAAGCCTACATTTTAACATTATAATTGGCTTTGTGTGGCTATTAGAGGTGGGATGCAATTAAGCCCTAACTAAGTGGGGGTGTGGTGATAGATTAAAAGACTAAAAGTACATATTAAATAATTATAATTGCATATGGATGTGGAGAAACCAAGTTGAGTAATTTTATTTTTTTAAAATTTAATTTATTTAATTAATGAATTAAATTTGGTCATATTTGTTTTTAAATTAAATCAAATTTCAAGTTTATTTTATAAATAGATAACTAGTATGTGTTTGCACACTTAAGCACACAAACGAGTCTAATTTTATGTTATTAATAGATTATGTCATAAAAAGTAAATACATTGAACACTAATTTATGTAATAAAAGAGTTTCCTTGCCAATGGTCAGAAAAATATAATCTAAGTATTTAGATTATGAATCATTCAACTAATAGTAAATAAAGAGATACAAATTGAGATTGAGGAAGAAAGGCAAAAAATGGATTTTCCTTTCATTGTGATATGTGTTTGTCTACACTTCATTGTCTCCCTATTGTAGCAACACAAATTTCATTAAGCTTGATGAAGAGAGAAGAAGAAATTTTATTGTTTAGAATTTTATTAATAATTTGTATTTATAATAATCTCTAGTATATGAGAGATATTCTTCTTGTTAGAAATATATTCTTATTTAGAGTTAATTTTTTTATTTAGTTTTATAATTATTTTTCTATTTAATCCCTTATATCCATTTAAGGTAATATGTACTTTTTTTTTTTCACAAAGCAAGTACCTTTTGGAGAATTTTGATTTAATACATAATTGATTTTTGTGGATTTTAGCTCAAATTTGAATTAAGACATTTTTTTTAGTCCAAATATTTGTTGTGACTATAATATGTTTCATCTACCCGTGTTAATTTTATTTAGGCAACCTAGTAGAATCAAGCAATTATGAGAGAAAAAAAAAGTCAATTTAAATGACTTGAATTTGGCCTTTTCTATTGCACACACATATATATATTGGTCACAAAACAAGTACATTTAATTTTGATAAAAAATAATGATTACATTTATTTGTTAGATTTGTAAAAAAACATTCTAATACTTATAGTATAGCATAGACTATTACCTCCATTCATCTGTAAAATCCTCATTTGCTCCTTTATCCCTTCTATTTGAATTTTTTTTAATGACTCTTTAGATTGATTATAGATTTTTTCCTCATCTGTAAAACATGAAATGAGAAATATAAAATATGTAAGGGTATGTTGATGAATCAATTTTTTCCTTTTTGTCCATTAAAAGAGGTATATTGAGTTATGAGTTATATAATAGAGATAGTTCTTTCCATTCTAATAATAATATATAATAAATTGTGTAAATATGTATAGTATTTATGATATACTTCTATAATTTTGATATAAATTAATGTAGAAAAAATTTAAAAATAACATAATTCACATATAAAATAAGAAATTAATTACAAATAAAAAAAATTTATTTTCTTAAAATTTGTATTTTGACTCATAGATAACTAGAATGCACATAAACCCAAATGACCCAAACTCGAATTTGACCCGAACAGGAGTGAATTGCAAGTAACCTGATTCCAAATGACTTAAAACTTGAAGTGACTTAACCCAAGCCCACCTAGCTAAACCCATTCGACTCCTCTAATGTTCTACCTAGTGGCAAACTTACACCACTCAAAAACAAGAAATAAGTCTTGTTTTTTTTAATTTAACAGATTTTATGCTTTTCCATCTACAAATCAATAATTCTCCTATGTCTATTTTCTACTATTGTAAGTCATAATAAATTTAGTCTTAACTCTTATTCTTCCAATGATTTTTTTATTCACAAATGGGGTTGAGATGTATTTGGTAACATTTACCACCAAAAATATTATAGAATGATTCCTAAATATGAAAGCTAATGTTTAGATTAAATGTATTTGCATGTGAATTTTGCCCCCAATTGACAAAAAAATTTTGGTTCCTCCATTGCATAGAACAATACAGAATAGGATAAATCCCTAATTTATCTTATGTTTAGAATTACTATGAATTGGAAAGTTGAGACATGTTTAAATACCAATTATACTTGTATTACCTCCAGTCATTGTAGTCTAGTGATTAGAAAATTCCTTTACACCTCACCCTTGCTTTCCCATTTTATGAACATTAAATATATATATATATATATTGGATAAAATTCTCTATTTTCTCGGTGGCAGGTGAGGATGATTGGAATTCTAAAGAAGATCTTGGTGAAAATAGAATGAAGATGAGTAATATATTGAGTAACAATATCTTAATTGATTTTAGAATAATTTTAGTTATCATTAAATGGATTCCAACGATTGTTCTAAGTTTTACAAAGAAACTAATTCTGCCAAAGAAGTAGAAACCTGAGAGACTTACGATGCCTACCTGGGATGGAAAGATTTCCGTAATACCAACTGCTATCACGAAGATATAGCGATTGAAGCGATGTAAGGGTGATAGACAGAGCTGTATGTTGCCGCTGAAATTGTTGTGGCTTAGATCTAGCATCAGCAAATTCTTCAAAGCATTGAAATCTATACGTAAGTAATGTGTTACTGATACAAGTAAAATCAGGACCCGAGTTTACATAAAACCAAATGTATGCAAATAAAAATTCCTGAATAAATATTAATTTTTACCATTTGGTTTGATTCTTAATTAAATTTTTGAGTGAAGACAAAACCTTTCTTTTGAAATGACGAGACTAGTTCTAATTTTTTGCGCATGAGACCAAATTAATTTTTGGATATGCAAATAGACATATATGCACATAGGCATGTCTACGTGTGATATATTCACGGTATAACATGTAAATGACTGACAGACACAAGCAAATGTTATTACAGATGGTCTTGCCAAGCAAGCAACGCGTATGTGATAAAGCAATTTGATCTTAAACATAATCTCATTGTTTGGCTTTAAAGAGTTAAATGAAGCAGAGTCGATCAAACTTTTTAACCGTATGCCAACTTGCAAATGCTGCTTTTTTTTTTTTAGTGCAGATTTTCAAGGAAACATTGATTGAGAAAAAACCAAAAAAGGAAAAAAAGGTATTAGAGCAATTGCATGTTACGTACCATAATTCTGGTAGCAATCAGTAAACCAATTCGCTGTTAAGTTTAGATTGAGCAGCTCCTTGAAAGGAGTAAACAAGGACATGTTCAGAACCATTTGACTGCCGTTCGTGAACCGGTGCAGCAAATGGTGCAAAGAGAATTGAGTCACCATGGTGGCGTTATTACACTTGACTCGCTCCCAGCTGCAGCAGTCAGCCGCTGGATCATCAGTCCACGAGGCAAGGAAATCATTTGTATGATGCCCGTCTAAGTTATAGTACTCCTTGATGCTTAATAGACCCAACCTTTCTTCCTCTAAACAACTCTCAAGAACACCCACAAACGCCACATGAATCAAAACCCAAAAACAATAATGTTTTCTGGTGAAGCGATACTCCATTGGCATGCTATAGAGAACAAAATAAAAATCAAAATAACTCCCTTTTCCAGTTGCTATTCTGCTTTCCCTCTCTGTCACCCAACACATATATATAGAACGGCAAATCTATGAAAGGGAGTCAACTGCGGAAAAAATTTCCACAAAAGCAACTGTTACTTTGAAAATCTGATTTAGGAGAGAAGAAAAGTCTTTGTATCTGACTTACTAGCATCCAATTACTAAGCATGACTCATGAGTCACTTCCTAATTGATCAGAAAGGGTAAAAAGATCATTCTTTACTCTTAAAGTCCTTCATAGGGTAATGAGGTGTTCCTAATGATGGAACATTTACAATCGAACTTCAAGTATAAAAAATGGAGAAAATAAAACTTTATTAAATGGGGCATTGTGGATTCTGTGCTGAACAAACACAGATGTGTTTCACTTCCACCTGGACTATTAATTGGTCGAGCAACTTAATACGTTGACAGCTACTTCCAGGCGCATCGAACCGTAAAACCCACAACAAATGCTAAGGGTTTTTACCTCTTCCATCCCATTTTGTTGCATGTTTGAATTCTGAACAGTAAATTTTGTTGCAAAGCATGGATACTTTGAGCAATTGCTTTTTTTTTTTTTTTTTTTTTTTTTTTTTTTTTTTTTTTTTCTCATCAATATTTAATTTTATATCTTATAAAATATAAAATTGATTTATACTTTTACTTACTTTTTTTCTCTTTATATTTGGTTGGAGTTATCTTATCTCTTTGGAAATAAAATTTTTATTTTTAAGGAGATTTTTCAAGTTAACTACACTAGAAATAAAAAAATTAAATTAAATATAATTATAATTAAAAATAAAATATATTTTATTAATTTAATAAAAATATCATAATTTTTATTATTTATTAAAATAATAAAATTATAATATTTTTATAATTTTTTAATAATATGAACTATTTTTTCTTATTAAATATGTAATGAACTTTACATTTAGTTCACCAAATGAAATGCTGTTTGAGAAAATGAGTGCTAATTTTGTCTTCAAAGAAGACTTGACTTGAAGCATGATGGAATTGATGTTCATGACCTAGTGGGAAACTTACGTATTGTCAAAGCGTATGCATGACTTAACTGAAAGGAAGAAACTGAGGAAAATATTTCCTTGAAAATGGGCCTCCAAGACTTGACTTATAACTTATTTAATTTCCAAAGCGTGTCCATAACTTGAATTATTCCACATCTGCACGCTCAAGACCATTTCTTCAAAAATGTGTTCTTACTATTTTACTCAATAAAATCACAAAAATTATTGATAAAAAGAGAACTTTTGTGAAAATGGGCCACCAAGACTTGACTTATAACTTTTTTAATTTCCAAAGCATGTCCATGACTGAAATTATACCACATCTCCACGCTCAAGACCATTTTTTCAAAAATGTGTCCTTACTATTTTACCCAATAAAATCACCAAAGTTATTGATATAAAGAGTACTTCTGTGCAAATATAATGGGAATTTAAATGATGTTAGTAGTTACCTTGCAAGACCCCGAGGTCAGAGATGTTAAGCTTTTCAACGGCTTCAAATGACGGAAACCTGGGCTTGTTGTATGAGAATTTCAAACATTCAAAGGGACAAGTCCTGTCAACCCTGCATGCATATTCAAAACATAACAAAGTCAAGATCTTTGAAATCCCGATATCATCTAGAAATATCAAATCTAGGCTGGAAAATCATGCATTGAAGAATACTTCAAGCAACCTTGCATGATTGGATCAAACGTCATGTTATTGTTCACTCAAAAGGAATTCAAAAGATTTCATCAACAACCAGACAGCAATGAAGTACAGCTCATAACAATGACAAAATTGAGGGCTGGAACCTGGATAAACGTTTTATCTTTTCCAATTCCATATTCCACTCAAATATAGTGGTACCTACATGATCTTTTCAACACATGAACTTGTTAGACTAACTCTTAGTACACCGAGGGGTACTCAATACAAACTACATATCTCTAGGGAGGTTTTACACTTATATACAAGTGTTTGCACCTTTTTTTCCCCTTTGGAAGAGAAAATAATAAGGAATAGAAAAGAAAGTAAAATGAAAGAAAAAGGTGAGCCTTGGTGTCATTCTATTGCTCCAATGCAATCTTGTTATTAAAACATACTCATGATTACATTTGAGTAATATATTTGAATTTAGCATATAATCCACTAAAAATCCAAAGTTTATTTTTTGCTATAATATTATTAAAATATAAAGTGCCTTAAAATGTGACATATATATACTATCATAAAGAATCTCTAGTGGGATACCTCTAAAATCAAGATCATATTGTTTCATAACATCTTTGGCAAGAGATAATACTACCAATAAAATTTCTGTGAAAAGTCTACTAATTGTTTCCCTTGAATGCTGAAAATGTTTGCCCACTAATCTAATTGATTCAACCAAAGAAAGTGTGTATAAAAGCATACATATTTTCTCAATTGAAGACATTCTCCTTGAAGGTTTTAATTCATGATTCAATTGTAAATTAGGGGATAATTGAAGCGATGTTTCTTTGTCCATTTTGTACATATTTAAACATCATACTTCATGGCCTTATATTAATTCAATTGCCCATTTCATTCTTGTTTGATATGAAGTCATACAAGATTCTTTGTGTATATATGTGTAATAATAG
The DNA here is from genome assembly GCA_037832385.1 of Rhizophora apiculata. Lineage (NCBI taxonomy): Eukaryota > Viridiplantae > Streptophyta > Magnoliopsida > Malpighiales > Rhizophoraceae > Rhizophora > Rhizophora apiculata. The sequence goes on along the minus strand of CM075429.1, from coordinate 8,207,635 downwards.
GTATAGACCGCAACAACAACTACTTCCAATAGTCGGAGTCCATCTTCATTGTCAACATCATTATCATGGTGTTGTCCATAATTATTTGTATAATCATTAATTATTTCTAAGAAAAACAAAATAAGTATATTAATATGAAACAAAAAAAAAATCTAAATGTTTTTTGATTTGGATAAAAAAACTTAGAATTAAAAAGTGATAACTAATAAATATATTTAATAATAAATAAAATAATGCACACAAAAAAATGTTGGTACCAAAAGAAGTAATCTTCCATCTATTAAGTTTTTTGCTTCTTAAGCTGATAATGCAATCAATGTAACTTGACTTACTTAGTCGTTAACCAAAATAAATTTTTATTTTTATTGTCTCGAATTAACCCAATCACATTGATAAAACAAAATTAGGATCTTCTTCAACATCTGGTGGAGAATAAATATATTTCACAACCTCATGTATAGAACAACTTGGCAAGTTTATTTTCCTATTTTGAGCAACATTATATTTGGTTGGAGTTATCTTGACTCTTTAGAAATAAAATTTTTATTTTTAGGAGTTTTTCAAGTTAATTACATGTTACATGCTAGAGAAATAAAAAAAATTAAATTAAACATAATTATAATAAAAATATATATTTTACTAATTTAATAAAAATTATCATAATTTTTATTATTTAATAAATTAATAAAATTATAATATTCTTATAAATTTTTAACAATATAAACTATTTTTTCTTGTTAAATATGTTACAAAATTTACATTTAGTTCTAAATCTAGTACATTATTAATAAACTTTAATAAAAACCATTAATTTACATATGTGGTATGCCAATATCATATTTGAAGTCATGTAGCATAACACACAAAGCCACACGACATTCAAAAAATGAAAAATTTAAAATTGAAAATAATTTCAGTTTTTGGATGCCAAGTGACTTTTTCGTTGCATGTTATGTGGCTTTTAATGCTATGCTGGCATGCCACAAGAGCATTTTAACAGATTCCGTAGAATCACTGGATTGTCCTCTATTTTCTACCTCTAGAATATTTTTTCACCAATTACGAAATGAAACGTTGCTTGAAAAAATGAGGACTAATTTTGTGTTCAAAGAAGACCTTGACTTGAAGCATGAATGATGGAATTGATGTTCATGACCTAATGGGAAACTTACGTATTTTCAAATCGTGTCCATGACTCAACTGAAGGGAAGAAACTGAGGAAAACATTTCCTTGAAAATGGGCCTCCAAGACTTGTCTTATAACTTCTCTACTTTCCAAAGTATGTTCATGACTTAAATTATACCACATCTCCACGCTCAAGACCATTTCTTCAAAAATGTGTCCTTACTATTTTACCCAATAAAATCACGAAAGTTATTGATATAAAAAGGACTTCTGTGCAAATATAATGGGAATTTAAATGATGTTAGTAGTTACCTTGCAAGACCCCGAGGTCAGAGATGTTAAGCTTTTCAACGGCTTCAAATGACGGAAACCTGGGCTTGTTGTATGAGAATTTCAAACATTCAAAGGGACAAGTCCTGTCAACCCTGCATGCATATTCAAAACGTAACTGTTACCGAAAATCACATGGAGTGATCAAACGAGGAGAAAAATAATACCAGAATAACACCAGAATTTTACGTGATTCGGTCGATATGACCTACGTCCACGGGAAAGACAGAGGGAATACTTTTATTAACAGAGAGTGTGTATTACAGGATACAAAGAATGCGGCTCTACTTTCTAACCTCGTCTCAACTCACATAACCCTAATATACCTCTATATATATAGGAATCCCAAAAAGGGTTAAAAGAGTAATTCTGACTCAACTAGAATACAAGGCATATTCCAACAAATTTCCACCTTGCATTGTATTCTCAAAACACACAACAAAATAGAATCCTTCTGTCTCTCCTCCAAATGGCCCCTTAGGGCTAGTCAATCAGAACGAACACCAATCAAGTCCAAGCAATGCTTGAACTTGCTAGTCAAAACTGGTTTCGTCAACATGTCAGCTGGATTGTCTGCAGTAGCAACCTTTTTCACTGAGATCAAACCTTGAGATATAACATCTCGCAAGAAATGGTATCTGACATCAATGTGTTTGGTCCTCTCATGATACACTTGATTTTTGGTTAAGTGTATAGCACTCTGACTGTCACAGAATACGGTGGTAGTTTCTTGTGATAAACCCAAATCAGTGACCAAACCTTTCAACCAAATAGCTTCCTTGACTGCTTCTGCTATTGCCATGTACTCAGCTTCAGTGGTGGAAAGAGCAACTGTTGATTGCAATGTTGCCTTTCAACAAATGGCACTGCCTGAAAGGGTAAAAACATAACCCGTTGTTGATCTTCTTCTGTCAAGGTCACCTGCATAGTCAGAGTCCACAAAACCAGTAAACAACCTACTGCCTCTGCTGAACATCAGTCCTACATCTGTAGTGCCTCTAAGATACCGAAATATCCATTTAACTGCTTGCCAATGTGCTTTCCCAGGGTTAGCCATATATCTACTGACCACACTGACTGCCTGTGAGATATCTGGACGAGTGCAAGCCATAGCATACATAACACTGCCCACTGCACTAGAGTATGGAACACGTGACATATATTCCTCCTCCTCTAGGCTATTGGGTGACAAAGAGGCTGAAAGTCTGAAGTGTGATGCCAAAGGAGTACTTACCGGTTTGCAACTCATCATCCCAAAACGATCAAGAACCTTCTCGATGTACCTTTTCTGTAAAAGGCGCAACTCTCCTGCTTTCCTGTCTCTGATGATCTCCATGCCCAAAATCCTCTTTGCAGCTCCCAAATCTTTCATCTCGAAATCTCTACCAAGTAGCTTCTTCAAACTATTGATCTCAGATATGCTTGTAGAGGCAACAAGAATATCATCGACATATAGTAGTAGATAGACAAATGATCCATCACGGAGCTTCCTATGGTAGACACAACTGTCATACCCACTCCTTAAGTAACCATGGCCAACCATAAAGCTGTCAAACTTCTTATACCATTGTCTAGGTGACTGCTTTAAACCATATAGAGATTTCTTCAACCTGCAAACTTGATCCTCCTTGCCTTCAATTTGGAAACCCTCGAGTTGATCCATATAAATGACTTCCTCAAGATCGCCATGTAGAAAAGCAGTTTTGACATCAAGCTGCTCTAGTTCCATATCATACATAGCAACCATAGCTAGAAGCACACGAATGGAAGTATGCTTCACAACTGGAGAAAACACCTCATTGAAGTCAATCCCTTCTTTCTGGCTATACCCCTTTGCAACTAGACGTGCCTTGTACCTTGCATCTTCAACTCCTGGGATTCCCTCCTTCTTCTTGAAGATCCATTTGCAGCCAACAGCCTTCTTATCTTTGGGAAGTTTCACTAAGTCCCAAGTCTGATTCTTATGCAGGGACTCAATTTCCTCGGTCATAGCAATACTCCACTGGGAAGATTCGGCACAAGTGACAACCTCTGAATAGTTTCTAGGTTCATTGTAGTCCACCTCTTCCGCTACTGCCAAACAATAAGCAAAATCTGAGTAAGAAAACCTGGCTGGTGGCTTGATAGTCCTTCTGGGTCTGTCTTTGGCGATACTGTATGGCTGTGCCTGTTGAGTATCTAGAGTATCCTCGTCTGTTTCTGAAGTGCCAACCCGAATCTGTTGACCTGACTTAGAAGGCATATTGCTTTCAAACTCCACCTGCTGTCTGGAACTCCCACTATCTTCATTGTTTGGCCTTACGACTTCCTCTTTTGGATGCAGCATAGCGGATTCATCAAATGTCACGTCTCTACTGATGAGGAATTTTGGAGACTTAGGGTCTGGACACCACAACCTATAACCTTTCACACCAGAAGCATAGCCAAGGAAAATACATTTCTTAGCCCTCGGTTCAAGCTTTCCATCATTAACGTGAGCATAAGCAGGACAGCCAAATATCTTCAAATCAGAATAATCTGCAGGTTTACCTGACCACACCTCTTCAGGTGTCTTACACTCAATGGAAGTAGAAGGAGATCGATTTACCAACCAACAAGCTGTATTAATTGCTTCTGCCCAAAACTCCTTACCCAAACCTGCATTGGATAACAAACATCTAGCTTTCTCTATCAAAGTCCTGTTCATGCGTTCTGCAACTCCATTCTGCTGTGGGGTTTTTACAACTGTGTGGTGTCGAACAATGCCTTCGATTTTGCAAAACTCATTGAATTCGATATTGCAAAATTCAAGGCCATTATCTGTTCTCAGTCTCTTAATCTGCTTCCCAGTCTGCTTTTCAAGTAAAGTTTTCCACTGTCTGAAGATTCCAAACACTTGGCTTTTCTTTTTCAAGAAATAGACCCAAACTTTGCGAGAAAAATCATCAATGAAAGTGAGCATATAAGCAGCACCCATACCTTTAGAGAGAACCTGAGAAGGACCCCAAAGATCTGAATGGATGTAGTCCAATGTTCCCTTTGTTTTATGGATGGCTGTACTGAAACTCAACCTCTTCTGCTTCCCAAAAACACAATGCTCACAAAATTCCAATTTTCTAGTGTTTTGGCCACACAAAAGACCTCTCTTACTCAAAGCAGCCATACCTCTATCACTCATGTGTCCCAGCCGCATGTGCCACAACTTTGTCACGTCTGAATCTGAAACTGAAGTAGAAACTGCAGTTGAGTCTGTGACTGTCGAACCATGCAAGAAATACAATGTGCCAATTCTAGCAGCTTTCATCAATACAAGAGCACCTCTAGAAACCTTCAGAACTCCACCTTCACACCCAATCTTGCAGCCATTCTTCTCAAGAGTGCCCAAGGAGATAAGATTCTTCGTCAAATCAGGAATGTGTTTGACCTCAGACAAGGTCCTAATGACACCGTCATGCATCTTGATCTGCACTGTACCAATCCCAGCAACATTACATACGTGATCATTACCTAACAGAACACCACCATTGATTGGCTTGTAGGTGGTAAACCATTCCCTATTAGGAATCATATATTGCGAGGCTCCAGTGTCCATAATCCAGGTATCCTGAAATCTGTCTTGGCCTTGAGTAACACAAAGCATATCATCACTCTCATTTGCTGCCACATGAGCTTCTCCTGGTGGATGGTTCTTCTAATTATTGTCACTTACTTTCTGCTTGTTTTTCAATTCGTAACAATCAGACTTGATGTGCCCTTTCTTCTTGCAATAATTGCATGTCAAATTCTTGTGCCTTGATTTCGATCTTGATTTTTCTGAACTTCGACCTCTCTCCTTTGATCTTCCCCGAGCAATGATCAAACCAACACTTTGATTTGATGTCTCAGAAACTGTCAGATTACTATCAATTTTCTCCTTGGCTTGCAAATTAGTCTTGACATTCTCAAGGGAAATATCTTCTCTGCTATAAATTATAGTATCTCGAAAGTGCTTGTATGAAGGAGGCAAAGAACACAAGAGCAATAAAGCTTGATCCTCATCGTCAATATGCACGTCAATTTTGCTCAAATCAGTAACAATTGAACTAAACTCTCCAATATGTGATTTCAAAGAAATACCTTCTGACATACGTAGAGTGTAAAGGCTCTGCTTTAATTGGAGCCTGTTAGTCAAAGATTTTGTCATGTACAGACTTTCCAAATTTAGCCACGCACTAGCTGCTGTTCTTTCACCAAGGATTTCTCTCAAAACTTCATTTCCCAAACTGAGTTGAATTGAGGATAGAGCTCTATCGTCCAAGTCATCCCAATCTGCATCGGATATTGACTCCGATTTTTTCTCCTTGCCAAGTAAAGCCCTTTTTGTACCTTCTCGCGACAGAATTGCCATCATCCTAACTTGCCACAGTGCAAAACTGGTGTTTCCATCAAACTTCTCAATTTCAGACTTCACTGTTGACGAAGATAAAGAAGTCATTGCAACAAAACACTCAAAACAAAAATTGATGAATTCTGCCCAAATTAATAAAATTTCCCAAGCTCCGATCGGTAGGAGATCTGAATTGGATCCGGTGGATACTGCAGAACGCCGGCCGCTGGGCTGTTCGACGGGGCTTGCCGGTGTGGGGTGTGAGTCGGGTGCTGGGCTGCGCGACGGGTCGCCGGTGACGCAGGGCTGCGTCGGGCGCTGGGCTGCGCGACGGGTCGCCGGTGACGCAGGGCTGCGTCGGGCGCTGGGCTGCGTGACGGGGTCGCCGGTGACGCAGGGCTGCGTCGGGCGCTGGGCTGCGTCGGGCGCTTGGCTGGGTCGAGCGCTGGGCTGCGCCGACGGGGTCGCTGGTGACGCAGGGCTGTGTCGGGCGCTGGGCTGCGTCGGGGTTGCCGGTGACGCAGGACTGCGGCGGGCGCTGGGCTGCGTCGGGGTTGCCGGTGACGCAGGACTGCGGCGGGTGGTCTCAGCAGAGGGCTGTGCGTCGGGTGTCTCGGCAGATTTTTGGATTTTTTTTTTCTCGGGTTCTGATACCAGTTTGTTACCGAAAATCACACGGAGTGATCAAACGAGGAGAAAAATAATACCAGAATAACACCAAAATTTTACGTGGTTCGGTCGATATGACCTACGTCCACGGGAAAGACAGAGGGAATACTTTTATTAACAGAGAGTGTGTATTATAGGATACAAAGAATGTGGCTCTACTTTCTAACCTCGTCTCAACTCACATAACCCTAATATACCTCTATATATATAGGAATCCCAAAAAGAGTTAAAAGAGTAATTCTGACTCAACTAGAATACAAGGCATATTCCAACAGTAACAAAGTCAAGATCTTTGAAATCCCGATATCATCTCGAAATATCAAATCTAGGCTGGAAAATCAGGCATTGAAGAATACTTCAAGCAACCTTGCATGATTGGATCAAACGTCATGTTATTGTTCACTCAAAAGGAATTCACAAGGTTTCATTAACAACCAGACAGCAATGAAGTACAGCTCATAACAATGACAAAATTGAGGGCTGGAACCTGGATAAACGTTTTATCGTTTCCAATTCCATATTCCACTCAAATATAGTGGTACCTACACGATCTTTTCAACACATGAACTTGTTAGACTAACTGTTAGTACACCGAGGGGTACTCAATACAAACTACATATCTCTAGGGAGGTTTTACACTTATATACAAGTGTTTGCACCTTTTTTTCCCCTTTGGAAGAGAAAAAAATAAGGAAAAAAAAAGAAAGTAAAATGAAAGAAAAAGGTGAGCCTTGGTGTAATTCTATTGCTGCAATGCAATCTTGTTATTAAAACATACTCATGATTACATTTTAGTAATATATTTGAATTTAGCATATGATCCACCAAAAAACCAAAGTTTATTTTTTGCTATAATATTATTAAAATATAAAGTGCCTTAAAATGTGACATATATATACTATCATAAAGAATCTCTAGTGGGATACCTCTAAAATCAAGATCATATTGTTTTATAACATCTTTGGCAAGAGATAATACTACCAATAAAATTTCTGTGAAAAGTCTACTAATTGTTTCCCTTGAATGCTGAAAATGTTTGCCCACTAATCTAATTGATTCAACCAAAGAAAGTGTGTATAAAAGCATACATATTTTCTCAATTGAAGACATTCTCCTTGAAGGTTTTAATCCATGATTCAATTGTAAATTAGTGCATAATTGAAGTGATGTTTCTTTGTCCATGTTGTACATATTTAAACATCATACTTCATGGCCTTATATTAATTCAATTGCCCATTTCATTCTTGTTTGATATGAAGTCATACAAGGTTCTTTGTGTATATATGTGTAATAATAGGTATAGACCGCAACAACAGCAACTACTTCCAATAGTCGGAGTCCATCTTCATTGTCAACATTATTATCATGGTGTTGCTCATAATTATTTGTATAATCATTAATCATTTCTAAGAAAAACAAAATAAGTATATTAATATGAAACAAAAAAAAATCCAAATGTTTTTTGATTTGGATAAAAAAACTAGAACTAAAAAGTGATAACTAATCTTGCATCTAATAAGTTTTTTGCGTCTTAAGTTGACAATGCAATCAATGTAACTTGACTTGCTTAGTCTTTAATCCAAAATAAATTTTTATTTTTATTCTCTCAAATTAACTCAATCACATTGATAAAAGAAATCAGGATCTTCTTCAACGTCTGGTGGAGAATGAATATATTTCACAACCTCATGTATAGAACAACTTGGCAAGTCTATTTGCCTATTTTGAGCAACATTATAAACCAATAGATCAATTGTTTCTTTAATAACAAATGCCGCTCCTGATTGTTGGTTTGTATTATTCCTTTTGAGACCTTTTTTCATGTGCCAACTTGATTCAGCAGCTCTTTTCTTATAAGTCTCATTTCTTCCTTTCGTATTACTTGTGCCAATATTTTGATTCCACTCTTGTGTATTAGAACATTGGAATAATTCATCTATAGAATGAGCAAAACTAGTTTCTCCATCTAAATCATCAACAATTTCTCATGCAACAATTTTGTCATGAATCGTATGATTAGTCTCAACACCACCTCTACTGCCAAAAGTAGCCGATGAAGGAGCAACAACATATTCCCCGGTTGCCAGGGTATCTCCAAACATAATGTCTAATTTTCTCTCAAGTTCTAATTCAATACCAGTTTATCGAAAGTTTTTTGCTGTTGGAGTAGCCTGGAACATTTTAAAATAATGAGTATTGTCAATGACATAAACTTATCAAACAAACTTTAATCTATTCTTCCTGCCACATATTAATAGTAAAAATTGTTTCTTTCACAGGATCCCATCCTAGTCGGGTCCCTTTCCCAACGAAATCCTTCCATTGCTTCTCATCACTTTTTAGCACATCCCCCTTATTTTTCAATTGATATTTGTCAAACTCTTCAACAACATAAATCCATCCTTGCTTCTCAAAATGAGTTATAGGTCTTAGTCTTTTTTCCATAGCCATTATTCAAATATTACATAAAATGTGAGTTATATTCTTATTCCACACAACCTCGAATGTTTTACTTGCACTATCTTGAGTTAGCTTGTTGTCATTATTTCTTTCTATCTACAATAAGTTTAATTTGAAGCTCACAAACACAATTGTCAAATAAAGGTTGCGTGAAATCTTAGATAAAGGTCACAAACATATTTGTTATACGTCATATTTGCCAAATGTCATATGAAATAGACGTCCCAAACATTTCAAACTCAAATAAGTATTAAACACTTAATTTGGAAAATATATTATGCTTTCTCAATTATCGCAGATGTTTTCTAGGCATTCAAAATTTTATACGCAGCACAAAGTAAAACCTATTTAGACCCAGAGCAAATGACCGGTCATGAGCAGGTGGACTTGGTATGTAGCCTGCTTGAACGCTAGTTTCTGATACCACATTAAAGCGTAACCAAAAGGATAAGCGCATAGAGCCCCCGTTAAGTAGAACCAACAGAGTTAGGAAGCCCACGGGGAAAGAAAAGTAACTGAGATAACAGTTTTAATAATATTGACGAGAACAAATAAATCGGCCCATAAACACATGTTTACCAATTTGCATCCAATCAACTAAACCATTAGAGCTGAATGTACATATGCAAAGATATTCATTGAAGATCATGAGGAAAAGGCATGATTCAATTAGGATAGTTTCTTTGATTTGGAATAAAATGGCACACCCATATCTACAAGAAAACAATGGAAGAAATACAATAATATTTACCGAGGAGACTAACCTTTGTACCATAAATATGCTACTGTGCTTCACTGATTGCTGCAAAAGTCCTACAGGATCTGAATGGACCTGAATAAACATAAACGTTTGACTACATTATTAAAATGAACTGAGAAAGCTAAAGTTAAATAGATGAGAGGTTTTCTTACCAAAGGAACTCTTTAAGAAGTTTCCCATCGAAAACTCTATTTGTTTAGAGATCTCGTAAAGGCAGAAAAGATTAACAACCCAAAAAATACCACTAAATCTAGCAAAAGATACGTGTCATGCCCAGTAGCCTACACAAAGTCAATTTATAGAATTGACATTAGAGAATATCTGACTATCATAAACTGCAATTTCATTGTAGTCTTGAGCAACCAAATCGCAGGACAGCTATTAGGATAATCACTTGCATAAACAGTAACTACCCTCTAATTCTCTATCCTGCTTTCATATGCATTTTCCATTATTTCATCCTTGGCTGAGTGGACGACACAAATATGTTATTCAAGACATGTGATCTGGCAAATATGCGGTCCAGAGATGGAGATCTGGAGTACAATTTTCACGTTGCTTTGGGTCATTCGCAATCTTTCAGCATCCGAACAATGACTTCATCTTAAGACACGTAACATACTCCAAAAATTAATAAATGTCCAACCATTTACAATTTACAATTCCAAAATAATCGAATCGGAGTATTGTGAAAACAAAGTTCTATTTTGGAGTTGTTTCGTTAATGAGATTATGTGGTGTGCACAAATGCTAATTTTGGTTGAATGAATTTTGTAGGCACCCGAGAGGAAGCAGCAGAGGCGGACAACATTGTGGCCGTAATATTCCATGGCCGTAAAATTAGATACATATTTGACTAACTGTGTATTAAGTTTCTTGTAACTTGAATATTGCAATGGAAGCACCATATATGCATACACAATGAACAACAAATAAATAATGTATTCATTGCTAAATATACATTAATAATAAATGTTACAATAAAACACCTTGCCTCTTTAATAATGGTTTGGAAGAAGAAAATACAAAATCTTTTTCTTCTATTACAACATCAAATGTAATTCTCTTTTCTAAAACTATTACAAAAGCAAGTTTTGCAAAGGTTAGACACATGAAACCATAAATACCAAGGTAGATTGGTTCATTTCAAGTTATGACAATAAATTTATAATGACAAATTATATTAAAAATAGTGTTGTAAGAAAGTAGGGAGGGAAAGATTTAAGGTTCATTAACATTTATGATTTATTAGCCTAGGAAATTAAAACTATAGGATTTTAAGTATGGAATTCATTTTTTTTTTGCTTAAAAAAGAGTTTGGAATTCAAATTTGTGTCATTAAACATTTAATTGAATAAATTACAAAGAGCAATAGAAATTGGAAAATGAAACTACATTTATATAAAATTGTTATAATAATAATACAAATGGGTCTTCACCTTAGTGGTAATATACCCATTCCCTCATTATTAAGGGAAGTGGTTCAATGCTATTTGTATTCTCAAAAGGTGTTATGTTCTCAAATGGTTCAAAGTTTAAATAGAGTGAATCCAAAAAATTGGCTTTGGTTCACCATTTCTTTGATTGTTTTTGATTAAATTAATTTTTGGGTTGCAACCAAACTAAAAATAAAATTGATTTTCAATTTTATCACTCAAGCTAGTTGATTTAGCTTGATTCCTAAAACTTTGATTGAAAATTTCTAACTCTTATATGTGATTATTAACACACTTATTAGTATTTATTGTCCTTACTTTTATTGAGAAACCCTTGATTAAAGTCAATATCAACAATATTTAGTTGTTGCAATTAAACATATTTCTATGCTAGGCTAACTATCAAAAAACATTCAAATCTTGCTAATTAGGAGCAACAATAAAACACCTTGCAAGTACACAGTTTACTATAAGTTAAGTGTCCTAAGTGTAAGTCATAATCTAAAATAACTCACAAGTTCCCCTCTTTTAACGACCAACAATAAAGTTAGGATCTAACAAAATATGATTGTAAATTTTTTGTTTACATCAATTTTACTCTAATCATGTATAGAGCAAGAGTAAAATGGAAATTTCAAGATGGAACAAACTTATTTTTTTCACTAAGTATAAGTCTTACAAAAAAAGGTAAACAAAAATAAAGGGAAGAGAATTTTAAATAGTTGTGACTTGTGATTTGTGACTTGTGACTTGGAAGACAAAAAGATTTTGACTAAATTGGAGAGCTAAATGGGCACGTCTTAATCTTTTTTATTATATTTAGAAATAAATTCACAATTTACAATTCTTGAAAGACAACATGATATGAATTCAATTTTTTTTTAATCTAATCAAACTAAACCAATGTAAAGAGAGAATTATAGAGAACCTTAAAAAAAAATAAAAACAAAGTACTTCAAATTAAATTAATTATTATAGAATTTGTACACCATAAATTAATTAGGAACAAAAAAATTTGCCTAAAAAGAAAATTTAATCAAAATAGACACAACATGTACATAGCAATTTTCCTCTAAAAGAGACTTGGTTTTCCTATTCTACATAAAGATAAAGGTTTTTTTTTTTTCTTTTGTCCATGCTACCATGGAAATTAGAGAACTTATAAGTTAGGTCAGCCAATGAGGGGAATTTCTAAGATTTTTTTTTTTCTCAATTACTTCTTTACAAGTCTTAGACATACTTTGAAAAATCCCAAGTCTGCATTAGAACAAGAACACTAGTTCCATAACATCCATGCTTTAAGTCAAGGTCATCTTTGAACAAGAAGCTGGAAAATGAGGTATTAATGGCTATAAGAAGTTGCAACTTATTTTTATAAGTAGTCTTTTATAAGAAGTCAATGTCACTTTTGATTTCCTCTTGTTAGGACATAATCTTCTCTCTCCAATCACATGGCCTTGTGGGTTTGCTAGTTTGAATTGGAATATTTTATTTCCATGGGCATATAAACTGAAAAAAAAAAAAAAAAGAATTCATATCATAATGAAAATGCAAGGCCACTAGTTTGGTTGATGAATCATCCTGTATAGCAAACAAGATGATTAGGTGAATGTACCATTGAGAACTTAATCTCAGAAACTTCTTTGTTTTTCTTGTTGTTATTTTGGCTGTCATGGTTATTGCCTTATAGTAGGAAGCCTTTCAAACTTGCAAAAAGTCATGGTGCAGCCACAAAAATTATAGAAAACTGGTGATTAATTGCAGAACATATCGAATTCCCATATGGACCAAGCATGCCAAACATAGCTTGCCGGTGGGGCATTCATCGAGATTAAGCATTAGATTGATCATTGCCTAATGAAGGTTGTTAACGAGCATGTGTGTAGGCTTTGTGTGCATGTTTGAATTGGTGTTATCACAAATGTTAGAAACTTTGACAAACCTATTTTTGTGATGATGGCCAATGTACCACCCCCTTTATGCCTTAGCTTGTAGCCCATCCATAAAACCTTGTGATCAAAACAAGATTTTAACTCATTGCACATGCTTACATGTGCAAATGCTTATTATGATCTTTGAATTTTGCATGAAGTACACATTGGCAAGTTGGTGCCACTTAATCATTATTAAATTTATTGGTCAATTGACTGCAAAATAATTTAATATTTTAACATGGTGGTCTAACTTTAAGAATATCAGCTATCTTGGTTTCACTTTTTTTTGTTTTAATGGCAAGAGAATTTATAGACATTTACCTCAAAGTACGTTAACCCACAGCGTACACTGAATTGATATACATAAGCCAACTGCTATCCAACTTTACAAAAGAATGGCCCTGCACAATACTTAGATGGCCGCTTAACTATCCAAAATCTGATCCGTAATGTTTTGTGAACTTGGTCCAGCCCACTAAAACCTCCAGCCTTTGATTTCTCATATCTATCACTCTTCCATTAATATATTGAATAAAATTAAAGGTACAAAATATAGGAATTAATTAAGATAACATAAATGCTAATCTGCACCCTAGTGAATATTTAGGTAGATAGACTCAAACCCAAAATATCCATACAGTTTGGTTGATTTGATCAAGTTATCGAAGATCTTGATTCACAGGCATATAGCAAGTACAATTCTCAATATATTAATCCGGATGTCCTACAACAGGCTAAACAAATGAAGAATCTAGTTGCCTTATCAATTGTTTAATTCTAATCTCCTATCATTTCCATTGGAAAAAATCTGTGGGGAAATTAATTGTTGATTATCACAATTTATAAACAAGAAGTTACATTCTTACCTTTTGAGTTTTGCTCATATGGTTAAACACACCTATATATCTCACCCAAGAGGATCCCTATTTTAAAATTTTTTTTGCTATTGTATGTAAAAGAGATTGTTGATCAGGAACCAATTCCTGACCATAAGTTTGATTTTATGTGAAGGAAAAAATTATCTTGTTTTGTGGTTTATAATTGGTCAAAAAAAAAAAACAAGATTTTAATTTAGGCTCTTCCGGTCTAATTCCAATCTTTGAATTTGGGTGCTTGCAAAAAGGAAGTCAAATTAGATTTTTGAATTTGTTAGTGCAGGGCATGAGAATATGAAAATCGAAGTAAATTAAGCACCCAACACACGCACAAATGTACATCAATATATATCCCAAAGAATTATCTCCCATGTAATATTGCATGCACTTTTTGCTCGTTCGTCTCAAACATAGCCAAGCACCTCACTGTTGTTTTGTTCATGCTTATTGTTTTTCTGGTGTTTGTACAAAATGGTTGCTCCCGAGAATTGAAGGTAATGTTAAAGTGTGTTGAATTAATTATGCGTTGCTAGATGTCAATTTTGGTATATGTAATTTTTTATGTTGCTAAATGAGTTTATAAGGCAAAGTGGGGGTTTGAGTTGCCAGCTTAGTTTGATTTGTACCCAATGTATCCTAAAAAGTTAAGTGGTCTTTAGGCCAAAATTTCACAAGTGTAAATGTTAGATAGTGAAAGAAAATAGGAATGATTAGGATGTTAATGTTAATTCAGATTAGAAGTTAACTTAAATTAAAAATTTATTATAATAAAAATCTAAATTGAGTTCAATTTAAAATTTAACTATTTGGATAGATTTAAGTATTTGTCTCTATATAAAGTCACGTAGTTTATATTATTTGTGTGCTTCAAAACTATTTGTGTGAGTATCTCTAAATTATTAGTATGAGTACTTCTTATTTATTAACGTGAGTATCTCTCAGTTATTATATATTTATTTTATTATATTAATTACAATATTCTCCCTATATTTTTCTAATAGTGATATCAAAGCCCCCTTTCTTACAGCAGTATCAGAACCTGGTCCCAAACATTCTGCATCAGAGCCCGGTCCAAACGCTACGCGCGTCTTTAAGCTATAGAGGGTGATTTCAGTAATTGACCTCCACAGACCTATTCTCAGATGAAATGCACCCTGTTGAAATCCTTCTGAGACTCCTCCCACTGCGTGTGATTGATCCACGTGCTGGTATTACATCTGATGCGCTGAATCTGATCCTCCACTTCTTCTGCCGCTGCTGTTGTTGCTGCCGTTGCTGCTCCCGCCACTGCCGTTGTTGCCGCTGCTGCCGCTGCTGTTGTTGATCCTCAAACTCCTTCTGCCTGCAGAGCTGGTAAAACGGCAAGCTCGGCTGCGTCAGTGATTATTTGGGAGGCCAGATCTCTGCTTCTCTGCCTCTTGTTGCTCAGGAGCTTCCCGGAGAATCTGCTCGGTGGTGATCTGAATTGGAGCGGGCATCTTGTTCTTCATGGAGACTGCTTGGAGGTGATCTAGAAGAGAAAAGTACAAAGAATTGCAGTTAAGGGGTCAAATTAAAAATAACAAAAGTTTGAGGATTAGATTGAAAATAATAAAAGCAGGGGGCCAAATCAGAAAAAAAATCATGGATTTCAACATAAACGGTATAATCCATATTTCAGTTTCCGTTCTAGATGGAAAAAATTACAATAGATAGAGTGTACAGATGAAAGTTTTATTTGACTATAATGAACTATTGAGTATTGTGGAGAATGAAGTTATAGAACTCACGGTAGATGCCATAAAAGCACAGAAAGCTGCTCACTTAGAGTTACAAAAGAAGGATAAAAATGCACTCTATTTCATTAATCAGGGGGGTAAATGATGAAATTTTTTAGAAGATTATAGAAGCAACCTTTTTCAAAGCAAGCATGGGATATTTTGACGATGTCATTCTAAGGTGCAGACATAGTTAAAAAGGTGAAATTGCAAACTTTATGATGTCAGTTTGAGCTTTTGCAGATGGAAACTTTAGAACCAGTTTCAGTTTATATAAACAGAGTACTTGCCCTAATAAATCAAATAAGAATCTATGGAAAGCAACTAAATGATCAGGTGAAAGTTGAAAAAATCTAGCGAACACTCACATCACAGTATGAACACATCATGGTTGCTATAAAAGAAGCACATGATTTGTCCCAGATATTAGTTAATGTACTAACAGGCACGTTATAAGCTCATGAACAATGCATGAATGAGAAGCGCACTGAAAAGCTAGCAGAGTAAGCACTTCAAAGTCAGGCTCCTACCCCACAGCATAATGGACTTGTTGAAAGAAAGAACAGAACAATCATGAATATAATGAGAAGTTTGTTAAAGGCCAAAAGAGTTCCTAATCCATTTTAGGCATAAGCTATTTTATGTGTTGTTCACTTGTTGAATAAATCTCCAACAAGTATTCATAATGTCACTCTTGAAGAAGCTTGGAGCGATTTTAAGCCCAGTGTAAAGCATCTCGAGGTGTTTAGCTCTATTGCCTATGCTTATGTTCTAGCAGAAACAAGGACAAAGTAGATGATCGAAAAGTGAAAACAATTTTTCTTGGCCACAAAAAAAGAGGATATAAATTATTCAATTTTATGACAAAGAAGGTAATTATGAGCAGAAATATAACTTTTAACAAAGATGAAGTTTGGAACTTTGATGTTAAGGAGTAACATAACTCTCAGAAATGTCCAATTGCTATTTTGGGAAAAGAAGAAACTCAAACTGCAATCCCCATTGTAAATAGGGAAGTCTCATTAGTTGATGTACAGAATCTTATGCCACAAGTTCTACAAAAGAATGAAAGACTAAGGAGAAATTGCCAATAATTAGTTAGATTGCAAGATTATGAAGTAATCCCTAATAATGTTATCAATGATGATGGGGATTTAGTGCACTTTTCCATGTTTGTAGATTGGAAACTAGTGACATTTGATGAGGCGATTCAAGATACAAAGTGGATGAATGCCATAAATGAAGAAATCAAGGCAATTGAGAAGAATGATACATGGGAGCTTACTACTATTCCACAAGGTTAAAAAGCTATTGATGTAAAGTGGGTCTTCAAGACAAAAAAGAAATCCAATGAAGAAGTAGAGAGATATAAAGTAAGATTGATTGTAAAAGGATTTGAAAAACGACCTAACCATGATTATCACAAGAATCATTGGAAAACTCATTAGATAGATGTAAAGTCAGTTGAAGTAGATGTTGGGATTGAAAGCATCACTTAATCAGGATTAAGGGGGGATGTTGATGTTAATCTAGATCAGGAGTTAACTTAAATTAGAAGTTTATTATAATAGAAATCCAAATTGAATTCGATTTAGAGTTTAACTATTTGAATAGATTTAGATTTACATCTCTATATAAAGTCATGTAGTCTATATTGTTTGTGTACTTCAAAACTATTGTGTGAGTGCCTTTAAATTATTAGTATGAGTGCTTCTTAGTTATCAGTGTGAGTGTCTCTAAATTATTATATATCCATTTTATCATATTAATAAAATTACAATATTCCCTTTATCAACTGTATCAGAGCTATTTTTTCTAACACAGGAATGTATACAAATATACTAAAAGATTGAAATTGACAAAGGTTTAAGTAGGGTTTTGCTCTCCACTACTTCTAATTTAAACTCCTGGATCTTAGTTTATATCTATTATACAAGTATGGCAAGGGAAATATGTATATGTCACTTCATAAATGAATTTTGTTTCTACCCTTTTGTTGTCTTGAAATTAAAATTCACACCACATAGAAATCTGAGAGAACATAGAATTATAATTTTACTAATCGATAGATTTGAAGGTGAAGGAAGTCCATGCCTTAGGTATACTTATTCACCAAGGAGCTAGAAACTTAATTCATAGGATTGACAAGAGATGAACTCAATTTGTGAGTGGAAGGGCGGCCACTCAAGGACGGGATGGGGACTTGCCTTGATATATAAGAAAATACATGTTGGATAAATAGTTTTAAAATTTTAACCAATCTAACAATTACATTAATAAGTTGACTATCTAAACTCTAAATTAATTTAGTTCTCTTGTTAAAATGAACAAAAGAAATAACTCAAAGAAAATTGGTTGAGTCAATATTAAAAATTTTATTTTATTTTTTAAAACTTGTATATAATTATATTATTTTATTAATAATTTTTATAAATATATATTTAAATATTATTTTATATTTTATAATATAAAAACATTTAATTATATTTTTAAAAAACAAGAACTAACCCACTAGTCCAACTAATTGTTAACATGATAAACTAAACCTTAAATAGAATTAGGGTCCGATCTTAGTTTAAAAGTTATAGTTGGATATTATTAAAACATATTTAATTTGAAAATTTTTTATTAGAAACAATTTATTCTCAATAGAATAAAATACTAGGTGGGAAGAAGACCAAAGTGTAAATAAAAAAGACTAAAGTCACTAGTAAGGGAAAATCTTATGAAACAATTTTATTTCAAATAACAAGCAACCAAACTCATGTCACAAATATAAATTATATTTTTTTAATCTCTCAATAAAGATTTCACTTTTGGTACATTTTTCAATTAAAGTATTATGACTAATACATATATTGTATGTTGTGTTTGTTAAGATTACAACATTAGCCATGTGACATTTCACTCAACCAAGATTTATGGGATTATCAGAAGTAGTATTTACTATTCTTTAGGAGTTCTCACTATCTTTTAGGAGTCTTTGCTATTATCTAAAGTCATTGCTATCTTTTATGAGTGTTTGAGACCATGACAGCTCTACTCATAAGGTCAACAAGGATCAGGATGTCAAATCTTAAATATGCCAATGCAACCATATTAGAAGAATCAAGTGTATGAGAATCAAAAACATTTAAGGAAGTAGTTTAGTATCTAGAGTGGACCAAAGCTATGGAAGAAGAAATTGCTGCATTGGAATGAAATTAGACTTGGGAGCTTGTGCCAAAGCCTAGAGATGTTGAGCCAATTTCTTGCAAATGGGTTTATAAGATAAAGCATCGCATAGATGGATAATTGAGAGACACGAGGCTCATGGCTCAAGGCTTCTCTCAACAATATGGAATAGACTATGATGAAACCTTTAGTCTAATTGCAAAGCTTACTACTGTTAGAGTCTTACTTGCACTTGCAGCAAGCAAAGATTGGAACTTGTGGCAAATGGATGTAAAGAATGCATTCTTGAATGGGGAATTAGATCAAGAAATCTACAAGAATCAACCAATGGGTTTTTAGAATCAAGATCACCCTGAATATGTGTGTAAGCTACGGAAGGTGCTCTATGGATTAAAGCAAGCATCAAGAGCCTGGTATGGTAAAATTGCTGAATTCTTGACTCATAGTGGTTATTCTATGACACCTATAAATTCTAGTTTATTTGTCAAGGCTAATGAAGGGAAGCTGGCTATTGTGCTTGTATATGTAGATGATCTAATCATAACTGGAGATTGTGAAGAAGAAATTCTCAAAACAAAGGAGAATTTATCAATTCGATTTCAAATGAAAAAACTTGGGCAACTCAAGCACTTTTTTGGTCTAAAGATTGATCATACCCAAGAAGGGATATTTCTTCATTAACAAAAATATTCTAGAGATTTGTTAGAGAAATTTGGGATGCTTAAGTGCAAGCCAATATCAACGTTAGTGGAACCAAATGTCAAGATATGTGCCCGTGAAGGAAGAGATTTGGAAGATGCAGCGATGTATCGACAATTGGTGGGTAGTTTGATCTACTTAACTCTAACCAGACCTAACATTTCTTATGCAGTTGGTGTGATGAGTCAATACATGCAAAATCCAAAGAAGTCTCACTTAAAAGTAGTTCGTCGAATTCTAAGATATGTGAAGAGCAGGCTCGGCTATCGTGTCTTGTATAAGAAAAGTGAAGATTGTAAGCTAGTTGGTTATTGTGATGTCGACTATGCAGGTGATCATGATACCCGATGTTCAACTATTGGGTATGTTTTTATACTTGGGTCTGGAGCAATTTCATGGAGTAGTAAAAGACAACCAACTGTGTCCCTGTCAACAACAGAAGTAGAGTATCGAGTTGCAGCAATGATAGCACAAGAGAGCACATGGCTTATTCAATTGTCAAAAGACTTGCATCAACCAACAAATTATGCAGTTCCCTTATATTGTGATAACTAGTCGACAATACGTTTGGCAGATAGTTTTTCATGCAAGAACTAAAAATGTGGAGATACGTTATCATTTTATCTGAGAAAAAGTATTGGGAGAAGAGATTGAATTGAGGCAGATCAAAATAGAAAATCAAGCTATAGATTTGTTCACAAAAGGCTTGAACAATAACAAATTTGGAAGTTTCTGCCAATAACTCAGAATGGTAAAAAGAATGAAAGCTGACATTAAGGGAGAGTGTTAAGATTACAACACCAACCATGTGACACTTCACTCGGCCAAGATTTATGAGCAATTTTATGACTGATTTTAATTATCAGAAGTAGTATTTAGTATTCTTTAGGAGTCATTGTTATCTTTTAGGAGTCTTTGCTAGTATTTCGGAGTCATTTTTATCTTTTAGGAGTGTTTGCTATTTTTTAGGAATCTATTTATTTATTTTTAAATGTTTTACAATGGATTGTTGTTATAAAAGTGGAAAGTAATTGAAATGTTATGTATATAAAAGGTCTTATAATCACATAAATAAAATATCCTATTGTAACCCTATTTTGCACACATCCTTGTCAATTTTATGCTCAACAATGTCCTAAATTTCTTTTTAGTTTTTAAAGATTAAGATTTTTACTTTAAATCTAAAATTAAAAATTTAAGTAATTATATTGTTAAATTTTGTAGTTAATGAATAACTTATTCTAAATTTATAATATATTGTTTTGTGAGATTTATAATATATTTGAGTCAAGAAAAAAAAAAAACAAAATCAAATACTCAAAAACTTATTGTGAAGGAAGTGAGAATCTTAGGACTAGATTGTAAGATTTACTTCATAAATGATCCTAAAAACATAGAATTCTATGAAAGGACTTTAACATCTTTTCATTAAATATTCAATGTAATCTTTGAAATATATTACAATATAATTTTAGATGGAAATGGTTTATAGCTTGGCAACGGTCATTAATATGCTCTTTTCAAGTATGGAGACATCGTCAACAACGCCTAATGCAAAAACTTGTGGCAAAGTTTCAAACACTGTGTCACCAGCCGCGTCCGGAGGTAAAACTGTCAGTGTTTTCCTAACTTCAAACTTTAATATTCAGATCCTTGTCCGAACAAATAAAAAGAACAAGTAAAAAGAAAATTTAAGGAGTGCCTTTTGGTCTCCCAGGAAATGCAGATCACAATTTAGATATTATTTTCTTACCTAATTGGATTCGTCAATGTCTTTTGTTTCTTTTGAGCATGGCATTTTCTACTAATTGAAACACAATGAAACATGTTGAATCGACAACGTATAATATTTCTGTTTTGCCTGCCGTAGTTTTCTTTCATTTGATTTTGCATCAGTTATTCTGTTAATGGAACTAAGCTATACCGATATTTGAAAGACAGTGGAGAAAGACTATCATTCTAATGTCATTACTTACAATAGTTTAATTAACGAGCCTTCCAAAGAAGCACTTCGGGTTGAAAACTTATAGAAAACACACTCATCTTACAAATAAACATCACAATTAAATATAAGGTCGTCATGGTTCGAATGAAAAATCTCCTGGTCATAAACCTGTAATATCACCTCAAGATTCAATTCAATTTCAAAACTTAGATTGTTGGATGAGATTTAAGAATGTATTATATATTAAACTCTAAGACAATTCGATGTCAAATCAATTGGGCAAGGATACTTTTTGATTTAATGTTGAAAAGGAGTTATTATCAACTTAATCTGATTGTTTACAACAACTATCAAAGATCTATGTAAACTTGTAGACAATATTGAGTGCAATTCTTCAAGAAATGGTTTCTAGGGGGCTCTCTGCAGATTCCACCACATTGAGTTTGCCGATGAATTTGGTTTCTTACGGCAAGACTGCAGGAATTTTTGTTTGAAGACTATTAATGTTGCAGTGCTCTCTAGTCTTGGTATTCCATGGAATCAGGGTTGCTACTTCTCTTCATGGTGATGACTTTACATCAGTTTTCTCTTTAATTCATCTTATTATTTGAGCGTTTCCCTTTTTTACTTCGTAGATGATGGTGCTGTTAATTGATCTTTCTTTTATACATCCGAGTTTATTGTACACAGCTATGAATCCCACTTGGCACAACAAATGTATGCATTGCCATTGAGTTACAAATCTAATGGCTTATGCTGCTCCTTTTTGTTACCGAAAATCACACGGAATAATCAAACGAAGAGAAAAATCAACATCAGAATTTTACGTGGTTCAGTCGATGTGACCTACATCTACGGGAAAGACAGAGGGAATATTTTTATTAACAGAGAGAGTGTATTACTGGATACAAAGAGTGCGGCTCTCCTCTCTACCTCGTCTCAACTCACATGACCCTAATATGCCTATATATATATATATATAGATATAAAATAAGGGTCAAAAAAGTAATTCTAACTCAACTAGAATACAAGGCATATTCCAACAAATCTCCACCTTACATTGTATTCTCAAAACACACAACAAAATAGAATCCTTCTGTCTCTCCTCCAAATGGCCCCTTAGGGCCAGTCAATCAGAACGAACACCAATCAAGTCCAAGCAATGCTTGAACTTGCTAGTTAAAACTGGTTTCGTCAACATGTCAGCTGGATTATCTGCAGTAGCGACCTTCTTCATTGAAATCAAACCTTGAGATATAACATCTCGCAAGAAATGGTATCTGACATCAATGTGTTTGGTCCTCTCATGATACACTTGATTTTTGGTCAAGTGTATAGCACTCTGACTGTCACAGAATACGGTGGTAGTTTCCTGTGATAAACCCAAATCAGTAACCAAACCTTTCAACCAAATAGCTTCCTTGACTGCTTCTGCTATTGCCATGTACTCAGCTTCAGTGGTGGAAAGAGCAACTGTTGATTGCAATGTTGCCTTCTAACAAATGGCACTGCCTGAAAGAGTGAAAATATAACCAGTTGTTGATCTTCTTCTGTCAAGATCACCTGCATAGTCAGAATCCACAAAACCAGTAAACAACCTACTGCCTCTGCTGAACATCAGTCCTACATCTGTAGTGCCTCTAAGATACCGAAATATCCATTTAACTGCTTGCCAACGTGCTTTCCCAGGGTTAGCCATATATCTACTGACCACACTGATTACCTGTGAAATATCTGGATGAGTGCAAACCATAGCATACATAACACTGCCCACTGCACTAGAGTATGGAACACATGACATATATTCCTTCTCCTCTAAGCTATTGGGTGACAAAAAGGCTGAAAGTCTGAAGTGTGATGCCAAAGGAGTACTTACCGGTTTGCAACTCATCATCCTAAAACGATCAAGAACCTTCTCGATGTACCTTTTCTGTAAAAGGCACAACTCTCCTGCTTTCCTGTCTCTGATGATCTCCATGCCAAAAATCCTCTTTGCAGCTCCCAAATCTTTCATCTCGAAATCTCTACCAAGTAGCTTCTTTAAACTATTGATCTCAGATATGCTTGTAGAGGCAACAAGAATATCATCGACATATAGTAGCAGATAGACAAATGATCCATCACGGAGCTTCCTATGGTAGACACAACTGTCATACCCACTCCTTAAGTAACCATGGCCAACCATAAAGCTATCAAACTTCTTATACCATTGTTTAGGAAACTGCTTTAAACCATATAGAGATTTCTTCAACCTGCAAACTTGATCCTCCTTGCCTTCAATCTAGAAACCCTCGGGTTGATCCATATAGATGACTTCCTCAAGATCGCCATGTAGAAAAGCAGTTTTGACATCAAGCTGCTCTAGTTCCATATCATACATAGCAACCATAGCTAGAAGCACACGAATGGAAGTATGCTTCACAACTGGAGAAAACACCTCATTGAAGTCAATCCCTTCTTTCTGACTATACCCCTTTGCAACCAGACGTGCCTTGTACCTTGCATCTTCAACTCCTAGGATTCCCTCCTTCTTCTTGAAGATCCATTTGCAGCCAACAGTCTTCTTATCTTTAGGAAGTTTCACTAAGTCCCAAGTCTGATTCTTATGCAGGGACTCAATTTCCTCGGTCATAGCAATACTCCACTGGGAAGATTCGGCACAAGTGACAACCTCTGAATAGTTTCTAGGTTCATTGTAGTCCACCTCTTCCGCTACTGCCAAACAATAAGCAAAATCTGAATGTGAAAACCTGGCTGGTGGCTTGATAGTCCTTCTGGGTCTGTCTTTGGCGATACTGTACGGCTGTGCCTATTGAGTATTTAGAGTATCCTCGTCTGTTTCTGAAGTGCCAACCTGAATCTGTTGACCTGACTTAGAAGGAATATTGCTTTCAAACTCCACCTGCTGTCTAGAACTCCCACTATCTTCATTGCTTGGCCTTAAGACTTCCTCTTTTGGATGTAGCATAACGGATTCATCAAATGTCACGTCTCTGCTGATGAGGAATTTTGGAGACTTAGGGTCTGGACACCACAACCTATAACCTTTCACACCAGAAGCATAGCCAAGGAAAATGCATTTCTTAGCCCTCGGTTCAAGCTTTCCATCATTAACATGAGCATAAGTAGGATAGCCAAATATCTTCAAATCAGAATAATCTGCAAGTTTGCCTGACCACACCTCTTCAGGTGTCTTACACTCGATGGAAGTAGAAGGAGATCGATTTACCAACCAACAAGCTGTATTAACTGCTTCTGCCCAAAACTCCTTGCCCAAACCTGCATTGGATAATAAACATCTAGCTTTCTCTATCAAAGTCCTGTTCATGCGTTCTGCAACTCCATTCTGCTGTGGAGTTTTTACAACTGTGCGGTGTCGAACAACGCCTTCGATTTTGCAAAACTCATTGAATTCGTTATTGCAAAATTCAAGGCCATTATCTGTTCTCAGCCTCTTAATCTGCTTCCCAGTCTGCTTTTCAAGTGAAGTTTTCCACTATTTGAAGATTCCAAACACTTGACTTTTCTGTTTCAAGAAATAGACCCAAACTTTGCGAGAAAAATCATCAATGAAAGTGAGTATATAAGCAGCACCCATACCTTTAGAGATAACCTAAGAAGGACCTCAAAGATCTGAATGGATATAGTTGAATGTTCCCTTTGTTTTATGGATGGTTGTACTGAAGCTAAACCTCTTCTACTTCCCAAAAACACAATGCTCACAAAATTCCATTTTTCCAGTGTTCTGACCACACAAAAGACCTCTCTTACTCAAAGCAGCCATACCTCTATCAGTCATGTGTCCCAGCCACATGTGCCACAACTTTGTCACGTCTGAATCTGAAACTGAAGTAGAAACTGCAGTTGAGTCTGTGACTGTCGAACCATGCAAGAAATACAATGTGCCAATTCTAGCAGCTTTCATCAATACAAGAGCACCTCTAGAAACCTTCAGAACTCCACCTTCACACCCAATCTTACAGCCATTCTTCTCAAGAGTGCCCAAGGAGATAAGATTCTTCATCAAATCTGGAATGTGTTTGACCTCAGACAAGGTCCTAATGACACCGTCATGCATCTTGATCTACACTGTACCAATCCCAGCAACATTACATACGTGATCATTACCTAACAGAACACCACCATTGATTGGCTTGTAGGTGGTAAACCATTCCCTATTAGGAGTCATATGTTGCGAGGCTCCAGTGTCCATAATCCAGGTATCCTGAAATCTGCCTTGGCCTTGAGTGACACAAAGCATATCATCACTCTCATTTGCTGCCACATGAGCTTCTCCTGGTGGATGGTTCTTCTGATTACTGTCACTTACTTTCTGCTTGTTTTTCAATTTGTAACAATCAGACTTGATGTGCCCTTTCTTCTTGCAATAATTGCATGTCAAATTCTTGTGCCTTGATTTCGATCTTGATTTTCCTGAATTTCGACCTCTCTCCTTTGATCTACCTCGATCAATGATCAAACCAACACTCTGATCTGATGTCTCAGAAACTGTCAAATTACTATCAATTTTCTCCTTGGCTTGCAAATTAGTCTTGACATTCTCAAGGGAAATATCTTCTCTGCTATAAATCATAGTATCTCGAAAGTGCTTGTATGAAGGAGGCAAAGAACACAAGAGCAATAAAGCTTGATCCTCATCGTCAATATGCACGTCAATCTTGCTCAAATCAGTAACAATTGAACTAAACTCTCCAATATGTGATTTCAAAGAAGTACCTTCTGACATACGTAGAGTGTAAAGCCGTTGCTTTAATCGGAGCCTGTTAGTCAAAGATTTTGTCATGTACAGACTTTCCAATTTTAGCCATGCACCAGCTGCTGTTCTTTCACCGAGGATTTCTCTCAAAACTTTATTTCCCAAACTGAGTTGAATTGAGGATAGAGCTCTATCATCCAAGTCATCCCAATCTACATCGGACATTAACTCCGGTTTTTTCTCCTTGCCATGTAGGGCCCTTTTTGTACCTTCTCGCGACAGAATTGCCATCATCCTAACTTGCCACAGTGCAAAACTGGTGTTTCCATCAAACTTCTCAATTTCAGACTTCACCGTTGATAAAGATGAAGAAGCCATTGCAACAAAACACCCAAAACAAAAAAATTGATGGCCCAAATTAATAAAATTTCCTAAGCTCCGATCGGTAGGGGTTCCGAATTGGATCCGGTGGATACTGCAGAACGCCGGCCGCTGGGCTGTTCGACGGGGCTTGCCGGTGTGGGCTGTGAGTCGGGTGCTGGGCTGCGTCGGGCACTGGGCTGCGCGACGGGGTCGCCGGTGACGCAGGGCTGCGTCGGGCGCTGGGCTGCGTCGGGCGCTTGGCTGGGTTGAGCGCTGGGCTGTGCCGACGGGGTCGCCGGTGACGCAGGGCTGCATCGGGCGCTGGGCTGCGTCGGGGTTGCCGGTGACGCAGGGCTGCGGCAGGCGCTGGGCTGCGTCGGGGTTGCCGGTGACGCAGGACTGCGGCGGGTGGTCTCGGCAGAGGGCTGTGCGTCGGGTGTCTCGGCAGATTCTTGGATTTTTTTTTTTTTCTCGGGCTCTGATACCAGTTTGTTACCGAAAATCACATGGAATAATCAAACGAAAAGAAAAATCAACACCAAAATTTTATGTGGTTCAGTCGATATGACCTACATCCACGGGAAAGACAGAGGGAATACTTTTATTAACAGAGAGAGTGTGTTACTAGATACAAAGAGTGCGGCTCTCCTCTCTACCTCGTCTCAACTCACATAACCCTAATATGCCTATATATATATAGAGATATAAAATAAGGGTCAAAAGAGTAATTCTAACTCAACTAGAATACAAGACATATTCCAACACTTTTCTTAATTTCTTGTCCCTGTTCTTCTAGAAGTGGAGCAACAAGCTTTGTTTCAGAAAATTATGGGGCAAAATTGGAGTCATCTTAGTCTCGATGATCCCTTCTGTTGTTAACAAAGAAGAAAGGACCTCATTGAAAGAAGAATTGCAGAGGAGAACTCTTCTCTGCCGTAAAAGTTTTGCAGATAGTGACAACACATTCATTTCATTCAAAGTACCCTTTTTAAGGGATTTCATACAATGATTGAGTACAAAAGGACTGATGAATACAACACATCTTCCATACTTCCATGTTGACTTCAACAAGTAACTTGAAAGGGACAAACTTCACCTGATCCCACTATCTTTGGATTGATGTTTCTGCTTTTGCAAAAGTGACAAAGCATGTACTCTTCAAGTAACAATTAGACTAAACATTGCAATCAAACATTACATTACATTCTCCATTTTATTTTTACCGCACGAGCTGATGGTAGTCGGGACATGTCCCCGATTAATCCCACATAAATTAAAGTTACTAAAATAATTTTAGTGGCCAACATTTTGTTAATGATTAGTTATGAAAGTCTTTTATGATTTGCATGCTAAAATAATTTTTAGAGAAATTAAAGATACTTCATAGTAATTAATTAGATACTTTATAGATATATATGGTTGCTTCTTTTGTTTAATCTCTATTAGTATTAGGAATTTTTAGTTTTTGTTATTCTTGTTTTGAAGTTTCTTAGAGATAATAATATTCATGTGTTTTCAGTTTGCTTTTGCAGTTATCTCAGGTTGTGCCGGTATTACATGAAGCAGACAAAACAGGGGTTTTCTAGACAAAATTTGAGACCCAATGAGGATCTTAAACGCATCTCCTGAAAGAAGTAGACAAAACCATAGTTTCAAAAATCAGACCGACCTTGCAGTCAAACCAGAGAACTAATGACCCAAATTCTGGATTGGTTCAATTCTATTATCCAACTCGGCCAGGATACAGTTGGGGTTTAAAAATTATGAACAAAACTCTATATTCTGACAAGAAATTCCCCATCTATATTATGACAAGAAGGATGTTTCTGCATAAACTAGTTGGGAAATTGCATACTCTGGATGCCTGGCAGAGACTGAACCTGAGACATTGAGGAGTAAGCTAACCAGGAAAAAGCATCCAATCATGAGGTTTGTTATCCTCTACTTCACTTTGCAGCTTATGCTCTTGTTCTTCAGCTGTAAAGGGTGCTTAGAAAAAGAAAGGGAAGCTCTCCTTCAAATAAAAACCTCCATAAACATTCCAGAGGACAGTGCTTTCTCAAACTGGTATGGTCAAGATTGTTGCCAGTGGCAAGGTGTTGATTGTGATGGTTTAACCTCTTTTGTTGTTAAAATCACCTTTTCATACCTAAGAAGTGAGCAGAGCAGCAACCCTTGGTATCCAAATGCTACCTTATTTGCTCAGTTCAAGCACTTGCAAGAGCTTCGTCTACCTGGAAACAATATCGCAGGTTTCATATCACCAAATGGTAAAATTCTTCACTTTTATTTCTTTGAACAGTTGTTATATGATGTTCCATTTAGCATGTCTTCTTCTTGTATTTGGTTCAGTTTGAGTCATTGCCAACATGATCACAAAGTAGGTAATAGCATGATTGAATATTTTGGCTTCTTTTTCATCTGTTCTTTCTGTGTTTAGCAAATTCAGCACAAATCATAAGCAGTAGCTAAAATGTCTAGGAAAGTAGTCCTGTAGTTGCTTCACATACTACACAAAATCCTCGTGACAGCTTTCAGAAAGAGTATATAATGTAAACTCATTTCAATTTATTAATTTCTAACACAAATTTTACAACAGAAACTCTGCAGCACTACACAAACTCCAGTACCTGCAAATACTGCATCTCCATGACAATTCCATCGCAGATGGTTCTCATCTTTGTTGGGGGGATATGCCTAATCTTCAAGTTTTGGATCTTTCACGGAATCAATTAGAAGGTGATATCCCAAAATGTATTTGTGAAACTCATTACTACACCATGGTTATTCTGTTTCACAACCAACCCAAGGGAAGCCTCGATGCATGCTTCAGCAACATGACTTCTCTCAAGCATTTATTTCTTGCTGGTAATGATTTCAGTGGAAAGTTTCCTTCTTTGCTGTTCAAAAACCTGACAAACTTCGAGTCATTTTCCATCCCAAATAATAATTTTAAAAATGTCATCTCATTTTCCATTTTTAGCAATCTGTCGAAGCTCAGTTCCCTTGATATTTCCTTTAGTGATGAGCTAGAAGTTGAAACTGAGTCCCCAACTTGGTCTCCCTCATTTAGGTTAAACGAACTCAAATTAGCTGCTTGTAACCTCAACAGCCGAAGCGGCAGAATTGTTCCCAGCTTCCTATCAACACAGCACAATTTGCATTCACTGGACTTGTCTTACAATTCACTTGTTGGTAGCATTCCTTCCTGGCTGTATGGCAATGCCTCCTCAGAACTGTGGATAGGGGAGAACAACTTTACAGGTGTATTTCCCAAAACTCAAGGAAACACAGTTCACTTCTGTCTATCCTTGACATTTCTAAAAATGGACTCCATGGACCACTGCCCGAAGACATCAATTTTCTCTTTCCAATGCTATCACACCTGAATGCTTCAGCGAACAGGTTCACTGGGAACATTCCTGAATCATTTGGTGAAATGAAGCTTCTTGTGTTTTTGGACTTATCAACCAACAACTTAATAGGAGAGATAAGCCATGGTGTTGTGGGAAATTTGACTTATCTCCAATTCTTGAAGTTGTCCAACAACGAATTGCAAGGTGAAGCTCTTCCAAGGAATTCTAGTTTGCCTAGCTTGAAATGGCTATTCTTAGATAGAAATGGCTTTTCCGGATCCCTTCCAGATAGTCTGTCAACATGTTCCTCCACTCTACGTTATCTTGACATTCACTCCAATGACCTGTCTGGAGAGCTTTCAACACAATTGCCTTTCTTCCCCAAGTTAGGATTACTAATACTATGCGGAAATCCTTTCCAGGGGAAGATACCCCTTCAGGTTTGTCAAATACAACACTTGCATGTTTTAGACCTGTCATTAAATGAACTCAGGGGTCATTCCAAACTGTCTTGACAACATTACAACTTTGACCTGGGATTTTGGTGACAAAGAATTTGAATCCTACCCTTGGGTTGATGCTGATATATATGTCAAGGGAATAATTTTTCTTTATACTACTCGTCCTCTTGAATTTGTGCGCACAATAGATATGTCTTGCAACAACTTGACAGGTACAATTCCCTCCCAGATGATGAAGTTGACAGCACTCCGCGTTTTAAACCTGTCACGTAATCTTCTCACCAGTCAGCTTCCTGCAACTTTATCCAATTTACAAAACATGGAGAGCCTAGACCTTTCAAACAACAAGCTCATTGGGCCAATCCCTGAGAATGTGACTGATCTCCTGTCTCTTGAAGTTTTCAATGATTCTTTCAATAATCTGTCAGGCCCTCTACCAGGGGAGAGGCAAATTACAACCTTTATTGCTTCCAGCTACTGGGGAAACCCAGGCCTATGTGGTCAGCCATCAGAGAAAAAGTGTGAGGAATTGAGAGAGACGCATCAAGGTGAAACAAACAAGAAGCCAAATCTTCATCCAAATATGGCCTTCATTTCAATATCCATACTTGTAAACATATTTCACCGTTTAGTTGGCATTGTGTAACTTTGTTAAAATAGTACTTTAAGTTTCTAAAATGAAGATTAAGTTTTTCAAAGATGTGTTAACAATTTTTCAAAATTTATGTATATTTGCTAATAGAAGATCAAGTTTCCAACATTTAATTTAGAAAAATATGCAAATATGCAAATAAGACAATTTTATTTATTTCCTTCAGAAGCAGACACAACTGCCGTATGCAAAGTGATCTGTTCTCTTGTTCTCTGCTGTAGCGTCACTTAATAAAGCATAGTATTGGGATACGGCATAATAGGAAATGAAGTGCTCTTATCATTTGGATTTTTAACGTACAGTGTACAGTGTTGGACGCTGGAAACAAGGTAAAATCATGAGTAAGGCTGCACACTTACAATCTTTCTTTAGACTTTAGAGTGTTGGGGTTGAATGCACTGGGATGCCCTTTTTATGGTATTGGAAAATAAGATAACAGCACATAAAACTAAAAACAGTAATTTAGCCATCAGTCTGTTGCAGCATAAAATTTTCTCCTCCAGTTTTTACTGAAGCAGAGAGGTCCTATGACACTCCAAAATCCAATAGAGTATGACACGAACACAAAAGAATAGAACACTAAAATATTATCACTAATTTCATTTTCCTCCTTGTAGTTTTCTTCTTGATGGGGTTGATTGCCAATGTCTGAGCATTTCCTTGGCAAGGGTTCTCCACGCAGCTTTTGATTGCCAATAAAGTTACTCTCACTCAATGTTGAAAATTGAACAGAAGATCGGATCCTGCCAGATAGGTCATTGAAGGCAACATAAAAATTTGAGACTTTGCCTATATGATCAAATTCCTCAGGGATGGATCCAGTTAACTTGTTGTGGGAGAGGTCCAAGCTCTCCAAGCTAACAAGATTGCCAAAAGTTGTTGGAATTCCACCGATCAAAAGATTATGGGACAAATTCAAAGAATGGAGTTGCCTTAATTCTCTGAGTTGGATCGGAATTGGACCTGTTAATCTGTTGGCAGAAAGATCAATCCCACTCATTAAAGTCAGTGGAATACCTTGGTAAGAATATAAGTTCCCCTGGGTGGTAAAATCAGTTGGCACCCAAGAGTTTGCTTGAGACTGGTTTGTCCAAAACAAATTGTTCTTTGGGGAAGAAGGAATGGTACCGGAGAAGTCATTATTGGAAAGATCTAAGAATTGCAGCTTCTGCATTTGACACAAGTGACTTGGAACGTTTCCAAAAAATTGATTGAATCCCAAGAGAAAGGCTCCTAATTCAGAGAAAACTGCCAGTTGTTTTGAAAGCACTGCAAAATGAGAAATGAACTGCAGTTGTGCTGAAAGATCTCCAGATAGATAGTTATGTTTGACACTCAGCATGAATAGAAAAGGACTATTTGACACGCAAGCAGGAATGTTCCCATCAAATTGATTTCTTTTAAGTAGCAACCACCTCAATTGAGTCATGTTGCAATCTTTCGGAAGCAACTCACCAGCTAAGCTATTGTTTGACAGATTTAAGTACCATAACTGGGGGTTCCTTGTTAGACCACTTGGAATAAATCCACTAGACAAGTCCAAGTGCTGTAGATTTTGTAGTTCCCCTAGCAACAGGGGAAATGTAAATCATGCATTGAATTGGAACAAATTTGGGAAAAGGATGCTTATGTTTGAGGGCAGTGATCCATTGAGAAGGTTGCCAGATATGTCTAACTCAGAAAGTGTCATCTGTACATTCTGGTAATCATTAGGAATCTCACCAGCAAATGAATTACCTCCCGGCCTCGGGACAGAAGACACATTAGGAAGCAACCAAGTAGGGAAAGATCCTTCCAGGAGATTGTTGGACAAATCTAGTATTTGCAGCTTGTATTGAGTGGAAATGAAGCGAGGGATGCAGCGATTACACTGCAGGTTGAGATTACATCCAGCAAGAAGCAATTGTCATAGTTGGAAAGAAGGATGCCAGCTTGGAGATTTGGCATCAACATCCAACTGATTGTTGTAACAAAGGTCTAAATGAGACAATTTTGAGAGGTTTGCAAAATCTGAAAGTGGAAAAAGGCCCTTGAAGGAATTGTGCGAAACATCAATGTGCTCAATGTTAGATATGTTACGGAGAATGGAAAGGTGTCCTTGAAATTGGTTATTTGACAGGCTCAGTCTCCTGAGGGATGACATGCTTGCTAAACATGGATGAATGTCGTCTTCGATCGAATTGTATGAAAGATCCAACTGCTGCAAATTGGTAAGTCTGCACAATGCTGCATCAAAAGTCAATAAGATGAATTAGTACACTATTTGCTTTTGTGAAGAAAAGGTATGTACTTGAAGCAAGAAGTGACCTTCAGGATTAGCTAGTCCACCAATATGATTTCCTCTGAGATTTAATTCCTGCAATCCTTTGATCTGGGCAAACAGATTCATATCAGGATACCATGGCAGCCCTTGTTCCCGAGGGAGCCCACCAGGATGCAAATCTTCCTCTTTCCAAGTATAATAAAAGGAAATTCTCACCACATAGGGGCTTGAGGGACTGCAAGCAATGCCATCCCACAAGCAACAGTCATCAGAGTAACTCCCTGAGTGTTCAGGCTGGTATCCCATAGAGTTTATGATCTCTTTGAGGACCCTCTTCTCATTATCCAGGCAACCTGCACAACAGCCAAAGCAGCAGCAAACACTTAGCACCACAAGCAAGCACCTGGAACAATATGCTTGAATCCTTTCCATTGCACAAGGGCAAAAGTACAATTCTTTGTATCTCAAATAGGGAATTGCAATAAAATTTAGTTTAGAGATTAAAGAAAATGTAATAGTTGTATTCGTGTTATACTGATAAATTAATAATAAAAATATATCTTTTTATTAGTTTCATATAACTTTATGATATAAAACTCAGCAGATTCTTAAATGCAACAAAGTGACACTAATGCATTTAAGGAAAATGGATTGGAGCAAACAACAAAATAAATAAAATAAAGGGACCCATTGTCCAAAATTATTATAATCTATGTAAACCCTGCTTCGATGTTAGAAACCTTTCTGTGCCTTCTTTCATAGTCAACTATGATGTCCTCCTACTGTTACTTCGGCATGAAATTCCTCTTGGCATTTTGTTTACGATTGTCTTATATGAAGTCTCGGTCTTCTTGAGAAACAACTATGTTAATGGTAGCTCGAAGAGGACGTGTTCCATATTATTCCATCACTTTCGTTCAAAAAA
Organism: Rhizophora apiculata; assembly: GCA_037832385.1. Classification (NCBI taxonomy): domain Eukaryota; kingdom Viridiplantae; phylum Streptophyta; class Magnoliopsida; order Malpighiales; family Rhizophoraceae; genus Rhizophora; species Rhizophora apiculata. The sequence continues at coordinate 8,173,388 of CM075429.1, read as the reverse complement.
ATATTACACAATGACTGTGCATATTGTTAGTCTTTTGATCATGGGTCCCTTTGATTTGGATATGAAAATTTGAATCTAAAACATTTTACTTGATCCCAAGGTTTCATTTTTCTTGCACGAGGTATTCACAATAGCAGTGAAATTCCTATGTACATATTAACGGATACATAATCTATAGTTTCATTGCGTGCTAAAATGACAATAGAACGAGATTTCCATGTACCGGCATTTACATGACTCAAAAATAGCCGTATTGATCATGGCTAATGCAATTTTAGGACCGTCACTTACCGAATACAAAGTTCATTGTGTCAATGCTATTACAGTCGACACGGGAAATCAACTCGTAGTTTGTTTTGTTGACCATTAATGACCCCACAAATATTCCATCGATATCTATGCAATGAACAAAACAGAAATGTTTATTTGACATTGGCAATGAGAAGACTATAGATGATGGGATCTTATGATAAGAAATGTGAAATGCATCAAAAACAGGAGTAAAAAATCCATACTCTATCAATCAAGTTTGCATAATAAAATGTTGTGATCATTTCCCTGTTCTGAGTCCAAATCATAGGCTTTGGCCTCATGATTTAAGCAATAAAAGACTAGGCCCCAGGAATATTCTGCATCTGGTGCATTTTTCATTTGACGTCTATTGAAATTCTATTTTTAGGCCGAGTAGATCTACGTATCTTGGTGACCATAACAGCAAGAAACTAAAATTTTGGAGGATGTCCTGGACCAAAATATGGAGGATGTTGGATGAGACCTTTTGTTGGCTAGTTCCAAAGGGTCTCTAATCCTGACTTGAGCTCTCTGATTGTTGTCTTGTTCCAATGCATTTAGGTCTCAACTAATGAACTTGCTCTCTCCAGTACCGAACATTTTGAGTTCTATGTCTTAACCAGAACCAATTCATAAGAAAAGAACTTTTGTATGAGATTTAATTTCCAAACCAACGTAAAAAAAAATTAATATCGTCAAGTTTGATTATAGCGCAACAGATTGCATTTTTTGACTACCATTACATGCACCAAACAACAACATATAAACAAACTACCAACTCAAGACCATTGAATGGAGGATTGACATGGGACTAAGAGGCTGGAGATGTTAGATGAAAAATTGGGGAGACAAAAGGATCTGAGAGACTATAAAAAGACCATTGAATTAGGGACCACTTCATGGATAGAAATTGATGGGTCAAAAGGGAATCGACTCGCTCCTAGCTGCAACCATCAGACTATAGATCATCACTCCATGAATGGAGGGAATTGTCTATAAAATGCTATAGGCATTAGAATTTTGAGTTTGTATAGGATGAAAATTTCACATAATAATAATAATAATAATAATAATAATAATAATTTTTTCTTTCTCCCCGTTGACTTGATTCTACTAGGTTACCCAATCAAAATTAACATGGGTAGTTGAAATGTATTAAAGTCTCAACAAATATTTGGACTAAAAATAATATCCCAATTAAATCTCAACTAATAGCCACAAAAATCAATAGCATATTAAATCAAAATTTACCAAATGAAATCGACTTTCAAGGCCAAAACTATAATGTTCAAAAAATTAATACAATTAAAAATTAGTAATAACTTGATTCCACTAAAATACATAGTTTAGGTGTTATCTTAAAATACAGGTTAAATTAAAATATAATATATATATATATATATATTACAAATTTAATAAACAAATAAATTAATTATTTTTTATCAACATTAAAGATATTTGTTTTGTGACAAAAAAAAAGTATATATTATTGTGAATGGGTATAAGTTAAGGGATTAAATAGAAAAATAATTATAAAACTAAATAAAAAATAACTTTAAGTATTGATATTATTATAAATACAAATTATTAATAAAATTTTAAATAATAATTTTTTTTTCTCTTCATCAAGTTTATTGAAATTTGTATTGCTACAATGGAGACACAATGAACTATGGATAAACTAGTCCATATCACAAAGATGAGATAATTCATTTTTTGGCTTTCCTTAACATAGGTTTCTCCTATTTGTATCTATTTATTTGCTGCTAGTTAAATGATTCACAACTTGAATGTTTGGACTATAATTTTCTGATTGTTGAATATGGAAATTCTTTTGTAACATAAATTAGTGTTCAATGTATTTATTTTTTATAATATAATTTATGAGTAATATGAAATTAAATTCGTTTATGTGTTTGAGGGTGCATACACATGCATGTTAAATATAGTTATCTATTCATAAAGAAACTTGAAACTTGATTTAATTTTGGTTCCTTTACACCTTTATATAATTATAATTATTTAATGTATATTTTTAATATTTTAATCCACGACTAACACCCCCCTCCTCCAACACAACACTCAGTTGTGGCTTAATTACAACACTCCTGTAATGGCCACACAAATCAAATTATAGTGTTAGAATGTAGGCTTTATTAATTACAAAAATTACAAACTAATTTGTTGGCCTCCTTATAGGTTAAAAGTAATGGCTGACCTCCTCCCCACCATCCATCACGAATACCACCCACTGTTGCCACTGGTAACACTAATTGCCTCCACTGTTCATGAAGTCTCTATTGCCTATTAGGAAGCCCAATTTGACTTCTTTTACAATTTTGTGAAATGATGCAGAGAAAGGTGATGGCTTTTAGCTACTCTTTTGTTTTTGCTTCTAGTCATCAATTCAAATGAAGCATTATTGTTTTGAATTGCCAAAATTATGGGAGTTCTAGTATAAGATAGTCATATTAGTTATGGGAAAGAGAGACATGTGAATGTGAGAGAAGATTGCGGAAACCTTGATGATGCTTTAGCCTTCTTTAATGAGATGGTTTAAACATAACCTTTACCTTTCATTATTAATTTCAATAAACTTTTGGGGGCATATTGTTAGAATGAAGCGTTACATGATGGCAGTCTCCTTGTTCAAACAATTGGAATGCTTAGAGGTTATGCATAATGTGTACACCTAAGTGTTAGCCCCTTAATTACCTTGATATGAAAATACAAACATTTGGTAACACCTTGTACCAATGCTTTACATAGCATTGGCATGCAAAGGTTGCATCAAAGGAAACAAGGTGGATGTGTAAAGTAATGTGTATGGTAGCAAGTTAAGAGTGACCTTATACAAGCTATGGCATTAGCGAAGACTTGGACCTGAGAGCATGGGTGGCATTATGGAAGCCTTGGGATAACAAGTGGTTTTGGCAGGAAAGGTGTTTGGGGCATTGGTTGGTGTGTTAACATACATCAATGATGTTGGCCTAAGTTATTGGTAGGGTGTGACTACTCGAGCACAGTAATGTCTCCTTTTGCTAAATGGTTAGAAACCCTAATGCTCTTTAAGGGGGTATGCATAACTTCCTTGAGAGTTGGCCAATGTTGGGACATAGGCAAGGGTAAAGACCAATGATATGTAGGCAAAAGGTAAGTTGGCTAACGAGTACAAAATTAGCTACGACATTACAAGATTTGGTGTATGGGTCAAGGTTTAAGCCAATAATGTGTAGTTCCTCCAACATGCATGAGTTGGTTGTGCATCAAAGGTCTACATATTGCAAACAACATCAAAGGGTTGTTAACACATGAGTTTGGGCTTAGGTTAACACATGAAACGACTAATTGCAATTAGTAAGCTTGGCATGGGTTTAGAGTGTGAATTAAGTCAAGTGTGCCTCATCCTTAAAATGTGGGGGCATCTTGTGGTGGTTAAAGTGGCAAGTGAAGAGTGTTATTCCAAGACGATGTGTTGTCACATCCTCCTTTAGTGAAGGTAAACATGAGTGGCTAGGAAGGGAGCTAACTAAGTAAGAGGATGAGATGTCAATACCTCCTAGAATGATGTTATATAATCTAACTAAAAAGTGAGGAGTGCTCCTAAAAAAAAGGAGATCCCACTATGCATGATTGGTTTGGTAGCCAAGTCATGCAAACTTATATAGTTGGAGGTGTTAACTACAACTCTATAATGGGGTATGGGTAGCCAAGAGTCCATAACACTTGAGGGAGAGGCATAAGTGAGGTGCTTGGCATTTATATTCCTTTATATATTTTTGTGAGAAAAGTAATAAAAGGTTGGAAAAGTTTTTGTAAATTGTTGTATGCTTACTTTCCTTGCGTGCAATTGTATGAAATGTTGTTTGTATTTTTATGTACAAATTAGGCTGAAACTAAGATGACATCTTGATGCAATCATGAGGCCAAAAATTTGGGTGAGGAAATTGGTCTTGTGACATTAAGCATCCTTATCAATTGTTTCTATCATTTGAATAGGGTGAAATTGTTAAAACTTGGTTTTTCACCTAATGTTATCATATTTAGTTCTCTTATCAATAGGCTAATTATAAAGAGGTAAAGTTAGCCAAGTGATTAGGTTTTTCAATGATATGTTTAGCAAAGGCTATCAAACTAATCTAAATATCTATAATGAAAGGTTTGTGTAAATTTGGTGAAAATAGACAACTCTTAAACTGATCTAGATTATGGAAGAAAGTGGTTTTGAGCCAAATGTAGTGGTTTACAACAATATCATCAATAGTCTTTGCAAAGATAAGCTAGTACATAAGGCCTTCAATCTCTCCTTTAAGATAATAGATAAGGGCATTTCACCAACAATTTTTGCATATAATTCCTTGATCCATGTTGCTTGCAATTTGGGCCAATGGAAAGAAGCTATGAGGTTTCTTGATGAAATGCTTGCTAGGAATATTGGGGAAAAAATTATATCATTACATTAAAGCCAGGATTTATGGGGAAGTACATCTAGTAGCTATTATTACTACTAGTCTGAATTAATGTTTGAGAACTTCTTAAATGATTGTCTTGGATAATGACATTTATTATCTTAGTATCAACAATTGCCAAAATAAAAAAAAACCCAAAAAACTTAATGATACATGCTAAAATCACTATAATTTGTATTAAGAATATAATGACATGTTTTATAATAGAAGGCAATTCAATGTAAGTTTTAAATAATTAGATTTGATTTTTTTACAGAAACATTATTCTTATAATGTCGTAATCTTCTAAGTGAAAATGGCATAGAAACATATGGACTCTTCCTTCTCAGCTTTTTGGTCAAGCAAAGTCTCCTGGTGATAAGCCAACATGTTTTTTGCTTGTTATAATGTCAAATTTCTATAATAGCCTGTAAGAGTCATTAGCTAACTAAGCAAGTAATTTAACATAAAGCTAGCATACAAATCAAAGAGTTATATTGGATCTTCCTTATAAGGCTTCAAAGGAAAGTGTTCAATTGAGCTTCCTCATGCATTCACAGTTAATCATGCCTTTGTGTTTATTTAGTCCAAATGCAAAATTGTCAATTGTAGTGAAGATTGTTTTCTCATTTTTCTTAATGTTATTGTGTTTGTAGGACATTCTTGCACGAACTATCCCGTCATCTTGTCCTTAAGGGTTGTTATATTCCTTTTGAATCCTTGAAATAACATTTTCTCATGCTTTGGCAAATTTTTGTTACCACAATATGTACATGGCCAAACATATAAGAGATAAATACTTATAAAACATATAGATATTTGTTTTTTAGCACAACTCAGAATTTGAGAGAGTTGCAATGACATGTAGACATTCTTATTCCTGTTATGGGTAATGTTTAAGTCGTATGTCTCTGTATGATTTTACATAAATTTCTTAAACTTATAGTCCATGATGCAAGCTTGGCCTTGAACTTTTATGGTTTATAATGCAAGATTTTACATATTTTTGTTGTACAACACAAATTATTTTTTCATTAAACTTTTTTAGTTTATGAATTTCGTTTAGTGCTATGATTATTGGATGCATTTGGCTATTGTATAATGCTACACTTTCTCATATAGGTTTGATTGGATTGACACCTCTAGATCTTTTTGGAGCTTGTATTATATATTTAAGAACTCAAGATTTGTGAAGTAAGTTCTATAGTGGTACATCACTGGTAGAAAATAAAAATGCCAAGTTATTTGTTATGTTGAGTGCATGGTTACCACTTAGTATTTTGTGCTGAAAAGCATAAGACTAAACTTCTCATAAAATGACATATTATTTGAAAAATGAATGATGTTCATTTCCTAAATAGTTTTTTTCCTAAAAATATGGCATTAGCAATTATAAGTCATATATGATAAATCTTTTGATAACAAACTATATTTGATAATGCGTTCTTTAATTACAATGGTTGTTTTAGTAACACCTTTTTAATTGATTTTGCTTTCACCTCTTCTTTTGGGTTCTACTATTACTGTGTCTGTTTTTTAGTTGCTTATTTCTTATGTAGATTTTAAGAATCTGTGGTCATTGGAAATATGTGGTAGAGAATTGATTAATGTTGGCATCAAGAACATAAAAAGATCTTACATCTTTGTCACTGCTAAATCTGTCCCAAAATTGCAACCTAATAGATAAAACATTGGAATTTATTTTTGGTATCCTTACTCAATTTGCTTTGTACTCACTAAAATGCTATTTTACTATTGACATGGGTAGAATTACTTGACATATGAAGGGTGATGTTAGTGGTTTATGGAGTAGTAAAGAAAGTAGATGATAGTGGGATATTTATGGTAGATCATTTTAATAATTATTTCATAGGGTTGTGGGTAACAAAAAGATGTAAAGTGTTGAAAAGGAAAGAAATTTGTTTCATCCCTAGAATCATACTCAATTATCATATCATTATAATAAGTTGTCAAATTCCTAAAATCAAGATACTGTAGTTAGATTCGTAAAATCAAATGAATGTTGTCAAATTCTTAAAATTGAGCAGCAAGATTTGTAACTTTTTATTTCGTAGTTAGAATACCTACAAATATCATCTTTATGTATCTCTAAGAAATGTAAAAAAATATAAAAAATACCTTCTTACGTGGTAATTAGAGCAAGGAAGTTCTCATGTTTTTCTTCCTATGGTTGTGCATATTCTAAAACCATGTCTGACCACCAATCAGAGGCCACATCCATAGGTAGCCCCACCCTAAAATCCAAACCCTTCCTCTTCATTCCACTTCCGAACACCTACTTATGTAGATCACCATAATCCACCCCAATGGTGACAATGTCTTGTTTTGGTCATAGGTTGTTCAAATTTACCTTAGAGGGTGTAGAAAAATTGCCTACATCACAAGAGGCACTAAGATGCTCGAGACAACAAATTTAGCTTTTTTGATATGAGATGCTAAAAATTCTATGATGATGGCTTGGCTCATGAATTCAATGCTCAAAGACATTAGTTTCTAATTGCATGTATTACTAGATAACAAATGAACTCTGGACAATGTCACCTAGATGTACTTTGATCTTGGGAATCAATCTCATATCTATAAAGTTGACGATGAAACTTAAAGAAATTTGCCAAGGTAAGGACAATGCTACAAAATACTTTACTCAATGAAATGAATTTGGCCAGACTTAAAACCTGTTCAAGCTTATGAATGGAAGTCCTAATGGGCTGATTATAAACACTTGCCAAAAAATGGGTGGATGATAGCCAAGTTTTTAAGTTCCTTGTTGGTCTCAAATTAAAGTTTGATAAGGTATATGGCCAAAATGATATAGTTGGGGTTCCCCTTCCTCAATTAGCAAAGTCTTTGCCAAGGCCCATTAAGAAGAAAGCCATAGACATGTAATGCTAGGGAAGAAAGGTATGAAGTTCAAATGAATTTGTTGAAAAATCTAAATTAATGGCAATTTGAAACATATGCTAGTCTTAGGACCATTCTAAATGCATAAGGAACCAATGAAAAAATCTTATATGTGGTGTATTTTTGCAACAAGTTAAGGCACACTTATGAGACTTACAAGAAGATTAATGGTAATTAGCAAATTGGAAGAGTAATAGATTGTGACAAGTCCAACCATTGCAAATAAAGCCAAGACTAGTCCATTTAGTAAGGAGCAAATTGAATCAACTCTGAAAACTACTAAAATCTGACTCTTCATTTGATATTCCTAGTTATTCCCTTACACAAACAAGTAATACTTCTATTGCTTTTGTCTAACTCCTTGGATCATTGATTTTAGGGCTTCTAACCATAATACTAGTACCTCTCATTTTGTTCAATTCTTATTCTCCTTGCTTAGGTATTGAAGAAATTAGGATAGTTTGATGGAAGTTTTTCTATATTGCAAGCAAAGGCCTATAATAAAAATTTATGAGAAAATTTTTCCTTCATGTTCTTAAACTCATGTGCAATCTAGCATTCATTCCTTATTAGGAAAAAGATAGTTTATGACCTTTATTAATGATCACACTAAATTATGTTTGAGTTTATTTGTTAAACAAAAAATCTAACATTGAAGAAGACTTCTATATTATAGTTGAAAACCAATTCAAAATAAAAATTAGCATTTTACATTTTGATAATGGAATTGAATATTATAAATACATGTTTGGGAAATTTTTTAATAGAAAGAGGTGTTATCCATCAAGTCACTTGTCGAAAGTCACCTTAACAAAATGGAATTGCTAAAAGAAAAAATAAACACTTGTTTGAAATAACATATACTCTCATGTTTTCTATGTAGACTCTAAATATTTGTGGGATAAAGTTATCTTATTTAATTAATAGAATGTCAACTCATGTATTGAAGTATGATACACCTTTAAATTGTTTCAAACAAAATTTTTCCCACATCTCACCTCCATTTTGATTTGCCTCTAAAAGTCTTTGGATGTACAAATTTTGTTTATATTCCCAATAACTTTTGCTCTAAATTAGATCCAAAAACTAAAAAGTGTGTGTTTATTAGATATGCATCAAATAAAAATGGATACAAGTGTTCTAATCCATTGACAAAAAAGATTCACAGAAGTATGGATGTCTCATTCTTAGAAACTTAAACCTTTTTTGTTCTTTAACAAAAATCATCTTTATGAGGAGAACAAAAGATTGGAAGATAATTTTTGAAATACTTTGCAACCTTTACTAAACATTGTGACCTACTAAGTGAGTTTGTTTCATCAATTTATTCAAAAAAAGACCAATGTCATAAGAAAAATATTTAAGGTAGTGAAATAAGGAAATCTTTAATTTTCAAATGTCAAGCATTATTGCAGCCAAAAACAAAGGGAGAAATACTACAAAAAGAATGTCATAATCCTCATTTTGAACTTCATGTTTATACCAAAAGGAGGTCTCAAAAGATACTATAGTTCTACTTTTTTCCTCTAGAATAGGTTCAATCAAAATCTCTAGCTTATGGTCATAGTCCTTCCCTTAACACTAAGAGTAATTTCTTCTTTTCTTTATTCCATCTTCTTTAATTGAACCTTTTAATGTTGAATTTTTTGATTTAAATGTTCCTATTGCTACTAAAAAAGGGGTTCATTCATGTACGCAACATCTTATTGCTAAATATGTGTCATATAAAAAATTGTCTAACCATTATGGGGATTTTTTAATCTGTTTGTTTCAAGAATATTCAAGAAGTGGAGGTGACCCAAATTTTGAAATTAACAGTAATGGAAGAGATGAATGTTCTTGGAAAAAGTGGTTCATGGGATGTGGTTGATCTTCCTAAGGACAAAAAACTTATTGGATGCAAATAAGTGTTCACAATAAAGTGCAAAACTGATGGAAATATGGAAAAGTATAATCTAGACTTGTGGCATAAAGGATTCACTCATACTGTATGGAATAGATTATCATGAGACATTTGCTTCTGTTACCAAGATAAACTCCATTCAAGTTCTTCTCTCCTTGTTAGTGAACTTTAATTGGCCACTACACCAATTAGATATAAAAAATGCCTTATTAAATGGCAACATAGAAGAGGAAGTATTTATGAATTTACCACATAGAATTAAAGAAAGATTTGGTGTAGGAAAGGTGTGTAAGTAAAAGAAATCTTTGTATAATTTTAAGCGATCTCCAAAGAGCCATGGTTTGAATGCTTTGGAAAGGTAGTTAGAACACACAACTTCTATCAAAGCCAAGCTGACCAACCCATGTTTCTATAAGCATTCCAAAGATAGTAAAGTTGTTTTGATTGTTTATGTAGATGATATAATTATTACAAGGAATGATTATATTGAAATTGAGAACTTGAAGAAGAAGCTTGCAAGTGAGTTTGAGATCAAAGGATTTAGGAGCCTTTAAAATACTTTTTTGGAATGGAATTCGCAATATTCAATAAAGGACTTTTTTGTGAATCAATGCATATGTGGTTCTTGACCTGCTAATGGAAACTAGAATGCTTGGATGTAAAGTAGCTGAAACACCAATTGAGCCCAATGTGAAGTTAGAACTGGTTGCACCTACAAATGTGAATCGAGAACAATACCAATGATTATTAAGGCTAGCTAATTTATTTATCACACGCTCAACTAGACATTGCCCTTGCAATAAGCATGGTGAGTCAATTAATGCTTTCAACCTAACTTAGTACACTTAAAGCCATATTTAGAATCTTAAGATACTTGAAAGGCACACCTAGTAAGGGTTTGCGTGTTTTTAAAAGAAGGGGACATTTTCAATTAAAAGCTTATACGAATGCAGATTGGGCCAGAAAGTATAATTGACAGAAAGTCAGCCTCTTTTTGGTTATTGCACTTTTATTGGAAGAAATCTTATTACATAGAGAAGCAAAAAAACAAATATGGTAGTAAGAAGTGCCAAAGCAAAGCTTAGATCAGTTGCTTAGAGAATTTGTGAGGTATTGTGGTTAAGAAGGCCTCTAGAAGATTTAAAAATCCGTATACCATCCCTGTCTAACTTTAATATAACAACAAAATAGTCATCTCAATTGTTCATAATCCAATTTTACATGATGGAACTAAACATTTAGAAGTTGACAAACACTTTATTAAGGAAAAGCTTGATTCATACACCCTCACCTATTCAAGCTTTACTATGACAAAAAAGCAACCATTCTCAATTGTTCATAATCCAGTTTTACATGATAGAACTAAACATGCAGAAGTGGACACTATAGTAAGGGAAAAACTTGATAGTGGGATGATTTGTATGCCTTATATATTCAACCATTGATCAAGTGGCAGATAATCTAACTCAAAGTCTCCACAAGAGACAATTTGACAACTTAGTAAGCAAGCTAGCAATGGAATGATATCTTCATGTCAGTTTGAGGGGAGTGTTTAAAGAGGAAGTGTCCCATCCCTAGAATCATGCTCAATTATCAATTCTCTATAATCAAGTTTGACAGATTCCTAAAAATCAAGTGACAGTTGTTAGATTTCCTAGAATCAAACAACAAGATTTGTAGTTTCATATTTTTGTAGTTAGAATACCTTTATTATAATCTTTATGTATCTCTAAGAAAATATAGAAAATAAAAATAACTTACTACACAAAGATTCTTTGAGGTACGTTGAATTTGCATTTGTTTGCTGTATTTGGTTTGGGAGATGAATGCTATGTCTAATCAAAGATGTAAATTTATCCATGTTGTTACTTTGGCATGAGGTGATTATCAATGTTCTTTTTGTTATGCAGCTGTAGTTATCAAAATGATTTTTAATTGGGCTGATACGTAATTGAATTGGGCAGCTTTTTGCTGTATACTTTCTTTTGATTTTCTCTAAGGAAAATGATGTTTACATCTTGTTTCACTTCTCTCTAACCAAAAGAAGGTTTCATAGTGCTCATGGCTTCCACACTATGGGAATTTGGAAAGGTTTTAGATATATGTAATCCTTATCCATCCCTATTCAAACAAAAAGACTATTTCCTTGACTTGAATCTACAAGATTCAATATACAATGCAATACTTTTATCATTACACCAAGGCACTACCTTTCCTTTCCTCTTATTTTTTTCATTTTCATTCCTTATTATTTTCTCTTCCAAAAGGGAAAAAAAAAAGTGCAAACTCTTTTGTTTAAGTGTCAAACTTCCCTAGAGATATGTAGTGTGTGTTTGTTATCTATCTTTTGGGAGTTCATTTATTATGGATTCAGGAGTACCCTTGGTGTACTAACTGCTGGTCTAAACAAGTTCATTTTGAATCTTCTGTCTTTGAAATGAGCATGTACGTACCACTATATATGAGTGAAACATATGGAATTGGAAAAAGATAAACTATTAATCCAGATTCCAGCCCTCAATGAACTGTGCTTCACTGCCATCTGGTTGTTAATGAAACCTTTTGAATCCCTTTTGAGTGAAGAATAACATGACAGTTTGATCCGATTGTGCAAGGCTGCTTGAAGTATTCTTCATTGCATGATTTCCAGCCTAGATTGATGTTTTTTAGATGATATTCAGGTTTCAAAGATCTTTACTTATTACATTTTTGAGCATGCATGCTGGGTTGACAGGACTTGTCTCTTTGAATGTTTCAAATTCTCATATAACCAGCTCAGGTTTACGTCATTTAAAGCTTTGAAAAGCTTAAAGTCTCTGACCTTGGAGTCTTGCAAGGTGACTGCTAATGGCATTAAGAAGCTTCAATCAACTGACATACCTAATCTGGTATGCATCCACCCTGAATAGATAGAGATTTATCACAGGATATGCTTTAAATAGCTACTACTCTCATGAAGGAAGAGCAGCTGTTACATATAAAAGAACATGTAGCTTAAAGCCTGCGCTGTAAATATGGGTAAGACTTGAAGTTGATTAAGGTGGCTAGATATCGTTATGCTTTGTGCAAAGCTATCTTTCATATTGATTTCCCGCATGGAAGAAATTGTACATAAGCTTCATTGGCAAGTCTTTAATGTTATGAACTATATTGATGCAAATACGTTTTTCTGGGGTGCTTGAATGAACTTCTTGTAATATTTGAAACATGTTCCATTTTTCAGACCAATCCACTCTAAGTATAAGATTAAGCAATATGTCCCTGTGAAAGTTGTCCGCGTCCGTGGTTCTGCAACTTCTTGTAACCATGGAAGACCTCGTTGCTGACCTTTAGTAAAGCTAGGTGCTTAAGTTTGCACATGGGGTGGGTTATCCAAGCATATTCAATCTGGTATTCTTCTACTGATACATGATTATCCTTAACATGCCTAGATTTATGCGTTCTGCCATTTCAACCTGCACCAGCACCTGTCACAGCACCCCTTGCAGGTTGGATGTCTAATCCTTCAACTGTGACTCATCCTGCTGTTTCAGGAGGGGGAGCCATTGGTCTCAGTGTGCCACAAATCCTTCTAGTGTATGTCCTAAGTTTTGTTAACAGACACCTTCAACTTTTCTATAGACAAATTCGAAGATTATATGCAATACCTGGTTCACCATTTTTAACAACAGATATCTTTTTTGCCTTGCATAGCTGCTCTGAAGCATCCTAGGAACCCTCTTGACGAATCCTTCTGCAAGAGTACCCATCAGGAGATTCTGATAATATTGCAAAATGAACAAGGGCGTTCGGGATTACTGATGAGGTATTCTCCTCGGAGTTCTGTTGTGTGCATTAAGTGTATCTTCTCCCAAAGCTATTTTTTTTGGGGTAGTCTTCACTGTACTTCATGCAGGTAAAGTTGCCAGTCAAGGTGTTGCTGGTATCATTTTCTGGATATGGTTCATCGTCCAGCTTTTCATCCTATTCAACAGACTCTTCTTCTAGGTCTGGCTTTCAAAGCCTTTTTTTTTTGTTTCCATTTCTTCTTGGTCCCTTATGCCTTTTATTCTCTTTAAACATCTACCCTAGTGGTAATGGACAGCTGTTGTTTTCCTGCATGTTGCTATAAGTTGGTACAATTTGTGCAATGGTGGGCTGTGGGAAGTTTGGGTCCAGGGAACGACTGGTGTCAAGGAACTTTAAAGTTTGGGATCGTAGTGCATGTTCAATGCCCTTGCAGCTGTGCCCATTGTTATCTCTGTTGATTTGATGGCATTGATAATTGTTGGGCATCTTATCCTTGATACTTTCATATTATTTCCATTGGACTCTGCAAATTGAATTTTTTTTGGCCAAAATATGGTGATTTCTTTTCTTGACTCTTTATTGCTTACAAACATGCAGGGCCTAATGAGATGATTGTGTTCATTTTCTGCATGCAAAATGCTTTTAGCTTTGCTCTTAATTCTCTCAAGGCCAGCAAAAGATCAATGTCAGAAGTTGCATTGGCAAAATTTACATAAGATTGACATTTTATTCATGAGTGGGAAAAAAAATAACAGAGTAGAGAAAGAAACATGCACAAATTTGACTACTGCTGTGATGGCAATGTCTGAAGTAAAAAAAAAAAAACAGGAAATTTATAACTGCTGATATTTCCTGCTCAAAGGAAAGACTAAATAACCAGAACTACTTTTTCAAGACATGCAATTTACAATCTCTTGCCTGCAGTTCTAACGTGCATCCACTGGGGATTGCCACTCATCCACACAAAGCAAATCAATTTGCTTTGGGGCTATTGGATGGTGGGTCCATGTATTTGAGCCGCTTGAATCTGAAGGAAAATGGGGTTTGCCTCCACCTGATGAGAATGGGTCAGCAAGCAGCATGCCAACTACTCCTTCAGTAGGACCTTCAGGTTCAGATCAAGCCCAGAGATGATCCTAAGCCAGAGCAACAAGTTCTTTTATATTCTTGGCTTAGGTATGTATGTCATTTGAATAGCTCTGCTGGCTTTTTATTTTTTGCTTTTTTTTTCTCTGTGGTTGTTTGTTAAGTTTGACCAGCCCTTATGTCTGGTATGCCCTTCTCATCATTCTTAAGCTTGGGAATGCTACAGCATAACCATTCATTCCAAGCCAACTAACTAAACTCTGTTAAAGGACTTTGTAATTTTCCCTATATCCCATTTTGAATTTCTGTATATCCTTTATTGCATTACTCAGTCCATGGTTAATAGTTTTTAACCATGCTAATCCAATGTACTTCTTGGCTAGGTTACCAATTGTCACATTTCCTTTTATGATATGTGCCTTTCTCTCTTATTTTGTGAGGAGTATCTGACCAGCGGTTGTAGATTCTAGAACGTGAATTTAGTATAATTTTTATTCCTTTGTTCCTTTCTCATTCGAATTTCGATTTATGTTCTGCACGCAGCTATGTAATTTACTCGAGGAACAACTTGGCAGAAAGATGTAGAACCTTGCGTGTTCCATTGGATACCATGCAAGGTAAATGATGTAGGAGCTGCTAATAGTGAATGCCTTTTGCCCTCCGGAAATTTCTTAAAGGAAGGTTTTTATGTATTTTGTGCTACGATTAATTTCTTCCGTTTCAATTGGTGAATGGTATGAAATGGTTCTCAGCCCTTGGCTTTCTTCAAATGTTAAAGGATTGCATTCTTTTTGCTTTTGTATATCTGGTCGACACCTTCCATTTCCTTTTGATTCCCTTCTCTCTCTGGGATCTTGGACATGCAGTAATATATCCAGATTCAGGCATTACATCTGGCTCTTATAAGAGGGTTTTGTCCTATGCAAATCAAGTTACTGCAAATTTAACATAATTATCCTATAGCATAATATTATTAGTCTGTCACAGAACCACCTTTTTTTTGTTAGAAAATTAAGATACACTTGGTCTTGCTGAATAGTGCAATTTCAACTAGGGATCTCCAATTTGTTTTGTCTGGCTGCCTATTGATATGCCTGTTCAAGATAGCTTAAATAAAGTAGTTAGCAGAAGAAGCAGTAGTCAATTTGCCGTATGGCCTCGTCGTAATCGGACCAAGCATGTGCATGAGCTGTCATTTTACTGTCGAATGCATGTTGCTTGCAACTAAGGACCCAAACACCTTTTTCAACTTTGATGTCAATACCTTAATCTCTCTCAAGGATGTCAGCCATGTTTTTTGTTATATCTTACTTGTTTAAGTGCCTACGCCCAATCTTTGTACCCACACACCGTATGTTTTGGAAACCAATCCTTATACCACTGGCAATGTTTGTTGCAAAACTAGATACATCCAAAATCTTAAGACATTGGATGAATGGATTTTTCTTTTCCTAACCTAAGCACTTTTTCTCAGATGTGTCTTTCTTAACTTGTTATCATGCACATATTCTTGTCATTTAAATGCTTACTTGTTTAAGTGCTTATGCTCAATCCTTATACCCAGGCAACATTTGTTGGAAAGGCATCCTTGTAGTCATAACAACATGCAACGTTTGTTGGATTAATTGAAAAAAATTCAAAATTTTTAAACATTGGGTATATTGGTATCTTGTATATATATACCAATTTTTTTTGTTGAAATCCCAACTTAAACCTTAAACTCCAAATTTAAAAATTTTAATAAATAATAAATTTGTAATTTAAAATTATATTTTAATTTAAATTTTTAAAAATATTAAATTTATAAGTTTTTTTATATTAATTTATTTATACATTTTATTTTTTATATAAAATTTTTTAATTATATAATTTTATATTTAATTTTTAATAACATTTAAGTTTAAATTTTTAATTTTAAAATTTTATTAAAAATTTTACAAAATAACAAGAGGAATATATTAACAAAATATATATAAAAAACTTATTTATTTATATATTTAGATAATTAATTATATTTTTTNTGATCCATTTAAGGTTGTCATACGAATATGTGTCGTGGGATCCAATTGATACCGTAGAACTTTTGCTGGGGCCGCAACCCATTTAGCGTGATTACAACATGGCAGAGCATGTGACAACTTCATCGGCGCACCCAATAGTAATGAGGGCTGAAGTTGTACCTTACCTGCAGCGAGCATTTCTTGCTTTTCATCTGAGAATAATAATAATTATTAGTGCTATTCAGGATGGGGATGCATTCTTCCAATTGCAGATGTGACAATGTTCAGTCGGACGAGGTATGATAAGTTGATAGAAAAGGTTTTTCTGTCTCCCAGTTCTATGCTTGGGCAAGCAAAATGTCTACCACCTTATTTGATGCAGGTCAAGAGCAAGCTCAAGGCCACTCTAAAAGAATATTACTGCCTTGCTCTTTCTCCCAATGTGCTGAAATGTGCTATGTTTCATCTGGATTGGAGTTGATGCTCAGTTAATATCTGCATTTCAGTACTGATTCAAGAAAGCTGTGCACGCTTTGGTTTATTGCTGCAAATTTTTCTTCATTTATCTAAAGCCTTTTGGTTCTTTATTAGAAGTATGCATTTTTAAATTCAAAATTTCTGTATGATTTATTCTTTTCTTCGATTTGTGTATGGAATTCTGATGGTTGTGGAAAAAGCAGAAGACAAGGTCTTGCAGTTCTAGTGGAGGGACTATCAAGCAGCACAGTCAAGAGACACAGTGTCCAGTCTCCATCAAGGACAGATACAACCTTCCTGGTTATAAACAAGAAAAACCAAGCTTGCCATTTATGAAACTACAAACTTGAATGTGTAAAGCAGGTACCCTTTCTTTTAGATACTTTGCTTGTGGAAACTACGTCTTGTTTCCAATGTTTGTAATGATTTTTTTTCTTTTTTTTTTTTATGATTTCCAGTGGTTCTGCGGGATCTTCCCGCGCCGATTTCTCTCATGCATGCAATTCTCATGTGATAGTCAGTGGTTTATGCAGCTTCCTAGATGCGAGTGTTTCTGTGTTTAGTGCTGCAATTTCAATCTAAGGTTTGCATTTGTCGCCTCAATCCTTCATCCTATCTTCCTGCTAATATCATGTAATTCCCAAACCATTGTCTAACATCATTGTGTTAAAATATTTGGATTTTTTTTTTTTTTTTTTGAATAACATGCTCTCTATGTTAAACTTTGGTGATGCTTTTTTTTTTTTTTTTTTTTCCCTTTTTAATCACAGGATAATTCCCTGTTTGGACTAACTGATGTTTCACTATATTGACTTTTCCACTGGTTTTTGATAAGTGAAAAGTCACATGACCCTTTGTTGTGCCTTTGATTGGTGATTTCTTTCTTGACTCTTTATTGCTTACAAACATGCAGGGCCTAATGAGATGATTGTGTTTCATTTTCTGCATGCAAAATGCTTTAGCTTTGCTCTTAATTCTCTCAAGGCCAGCAAAAGATCAATGTCAGAAGTTGCATTGGCAAAATTTACATAAGATTGACATTTTCTTCATGGAGTGGCAAAAAAATAACAGAGTAGAGAAAGAAAACATGCACAAATTTGATTACTGCTGTGATGGCAATGTCTGAAGTGAAAGAAAAAAGGAAATTTATAACTGCTGATATTTCCTGCTCAAAGGAAAGACTAAATAACCAGAACTACTTTTCAAGACATGCCAATTTACAATCTCTTGCCTGCAGTTCTAACGTGCATCCACTGGGGATTGCCACTCATCCACACAAAGCAAATCAATTTGCATTGGGGCTATTGGATGGTGGGTCCATGTATTTGAGCCGCTTGAATCTGAAGGAAAATGGGGTTTGCCTCCACCTGATGAGAATGGGTCAGCAAGCAGCATGCCAACTACTCCTTCAGTAGGACCTTCAGGTTCAGATCAAGCCCAGAGATGATCCAAAGCCAGAGCACAAGTTCTTTTATATTCTTGGCTTGCTGGCCCATTCCTAATTTAGGTATGCATGTCATTTGACTAGCTTCTGCTGGCTTTTTTTTGTCTTCGTTTTTTCTGTGGTTGTTGTTAAGTTTGACCAGCCCTTATGTCTGTATGCCACTTCTGATCATTCTTAAGCTTGGGAATGCTACGGCATAACTATTCATTCCAGCCAACTAATTAAACTCTGTTAAAGGACTTTGTAATTTTCCCCATATCAGATTTTGAATTTCTGTATTTCCTTTACTGCATTACTCAGTCCATGGTTAATGGTTTTAACCATGCTAATCCAATATACTTCATGGCTAAGTTACCAATTGTCACGTTTCCTTTTTGATCCATGCCTTTCTCTCTCATTTTGTGAGGAGTATCTGACCAGCAGTTATAGATTCTAGAACATGGATTTAGTATAATTTTTATTCCTTTGTTCCTTTCTCATTCGAATTTCGATTTATGTTCTCCATGCAGCTATGTAATTTACTTGAGGAACAACTTGCAGAAGATGTAGAACCTTGCGTGTTCCATGGGATACTATGTAAAGGTAAATAATGTAGGACTGCTAATAGTGATTGCCTTTTGCCCTCCAGAAATTTCTTAAAGGAAGGTTTTTATGTATTGGGTACGAAGATTAATTTCTTCCTTTTCAGTTAGTGAATAGTATGAAATGGTTCTTATCTTACCCTCAGCCCTTGGCTTCCATCAAATATTAGAGGATCGCATTCTTTTGCTTTTGTATATCTGGTCAGCACCTTTCATTCTCTTTTATTCCCTTCTCTTTGGGATCTTGGGTATTAGTAATATATCCAAATTCAGTCATTGCATCTGGCTCCTTATGAGAGGGTTTTGTCCTATGCAAATCAAGTTACTGCAAATTTAACATAATTATACTATAGCATAATATTATTAGTCTGTCACAGAATCCACCTTTTTCTTTTATAGACAATTAGGATACACATGGTCTTGCTTAATAGTGCAACTTCAACTAGGTGTTAAATTTTGTTGGGTAGACAAACAGACATAGGAACAAAGGAGAGAGGAGCAGATGAAGAGACAAAGAGGAAACAAGTTATATTTTTCATTCACACCTATTTCAATTCAATTCATCGGATTACATACTTATATAAATGGAAAACTTCAATATATAATTTTTCTTATTTCAAGGATCACACTTTAGTTTTAAATTTCTAATAAAACTTGTCAAAGAGGGCATTAATTAATAAAAAACAAGTTTACATGCCAACATTTGCCCCCCTTAAACTTGTTCTTCCTCGAGCTTGAACTCCAAGTTGCCTCCTTAAGTGCTGAAAAACTTCAACTTTTAAGACCTTCGTAAAGATGTCAACAACTTGGTCACTTGAACTCACATGCAACAACGCAACTTCTTTTGCCTTAATATATTCTCATATGAAGTGAAAATGAGTATCAATATGCTTCAAATGCTCGTGATGAACCGGTTTCTTATCCAAAGCAATTGCTAACTTATTATCCATATAAATCTTTGGTGTGTTTCTTGCTGCAACTTCAGTTTTCAAAGTAACCTCTTTAACCAAATAGCATGACAAACATAGGAAGTTGCGGCAATGTACTCCACCTCACAAGTAGATAAAGCAACAATAGATTGCTTCTTAGAAGACCAAGTAAATGCAATATTACCAAGATAAAACATGAACCCTGCAGTACTCTTGCAATCATCATAGCTACCAGCCCAGTCACTATCACTAAATCCAATCAATTCCATACCTCCTTTAGATGAATATAGCGACCGATAATCAATTGTTCCTTTGAGATATCTCAAGATTCTCTTGGCTACCTTCAAGTAGGAAGTTTTTCGGAGTCTCCATATACCTGCTCACCAAGCCAACTCCAAAAAGTATATTAGGTCTTGTACAAGTTAAGTACCTCAGACAACCCACAAGACTTTTGTAATATGTTGGGTTCACTGGCTTCCCTTCTCTTTCCTTCATCAATATAATGTCGCACTCTATTGATGTGTCCACACTGACAATCCTCCATTGAAAACTTCTTTAGGACCTCCTTGGCATATCTTTCCTATGAAACTACAATTCCTTCTTCATCCTATTGCATTTTGATGCCCAAGAAGTATCTCAGTAGACCCAAGTTTGTCATCTCGAATTCCTTTCTTCATTGATTGCTTCAATTCTCAAATCATGAAGTTATTGTTGCCTATGAAAATTAAATCATCTACATATAAATATACTAGTAAAATATCTTCATTAAAATTTATCCTCACATACAGTGAGTGCTCATAAGGGCACTCTGTAAATCCTTCTTGAACAAACTACCCTTCAATTCTAGAATTCCAGGGTCTTGGAGCCTACTTGAGCCCATAAAGTGTTTTCTTTAACCTGTAGACTTTTTCTTCTTGGCCTTCACAGATGAAGCCTAATGATTGCTCGAACATAGACCTCTTTTTTGAGATTCTCATTCAAGAACGCTGATTTCATGTCCATTTGGTACATCTTTCATCATCTTTGAGTTGCAAAAGAGATGAGCAACCTCATCGTTTTAAATTGAGCAACCGGTGCAAAGACTTCTTCATAGTCAACCCTATATTTCTGCTTGTATCCTTTCACAACTAGCCTTACTTTATGCCTTTTCACTTCACCTTTTGCATTTCTTTTTGTTTTGTACACCCATTTGACTCCAATAGCTCTATGTCCTTTTGGAAGAAAAGTGAGCTCCCATGTAACATTCTTATTTATAGCATGAATCTCTACCTTCATTGCCTTCCTCCACTTTGTCTCCTTGAAAGCTTCTCCATACGTTAATGGATCAAATCCCACAAAAAGACAGATTATTGAATTCTTCATCAAAATTAATATCAACAACATGGCTAAAGCTGTATATGTCTTAGATACTCCTCATTTTCCTCCCAATCAAGCTCCTCAAATCATCACCATTTGGCTAAATTTTGACTTTATGAGTGACGATGTTACTAGTGTGTCTTCCTTTTGCCTTTGCTCTTTATCGAGAGAAATTTGCTTCAACAAGTTAATGTTTTTCCAATCCCATACCTACTCTTGATCGAACTCAACATTTCTTGACATCACGGTCTTGTAAGTTATACGATTGTACAACTTTTAGCCTCTAAAATTCTCATCATAACCCAAAAAAATGCGCTTTTGACTTTTATCTTCCACCTTGTTTGCTTTTCTTCTTGTACCTTTGCAAAAGCAATACTCCCAAAAATTCTGAGATGATTGACTTATAGCTTACGTGAACTCTAGGCTTCCTTTGGTGTGAAATCTTTATTGCGCTTTATCGGAAACCTATTTAACAGATAAACAAAACAAGCAACAACGTCTCCCCAAAATTCCCTTAGAAGATTTCTCTCTTTTAACATACAATGAACCATATTAAGAATTGTTCAGTTTTTCCTCTCTGAAACACCATTTTGTTGTGGTGTTTAAGGTATTATGGATTGGTGAACAATCCTATTCTCTTTGTAAAAACTCTCAAACTCTTGTGATGTGTACTCACCTCCACGATCAGTTTATAAACATTTTATTTGACTATCACTTTGCTTTTTAACCAAACTCTTAAAATTTTTAAATTTGGCAAAGACTTATTTCTTCTCCTTCAACATGTAAACTCATTTTTTTCCACTGTAATCATCTGTAAACATTAAGAAATACTGATTACTTCCAATGGAGATAGGCTTAATGGGTCCGTAGACATTTGAATGTACCAACTCAAGGCATAATGATGCTCTTCTCAATTTGTACTTCTTGAAAGGCTTCCATTGTTACTTTCCCACAATACAAACTTCACACAACTTACTAGGAGCTTCAATCTTTGGTAGTCCCATCACCATGATTTTCTTCTCCAACAACTTTAATGCCTTAAAATTCAAATGTCCATAACGAATATGTCAAAGAGTAAAGCTGTTCAGAGTAGTTGCCTTCAAACAGTTTGACTCATTAATGCCTAGTTTTAATAGAAACATCCTATTCTTGGCCATTCTCATATAAGTAATAAGATTATTATTCTTATCATGAATATTAAGAGTCAAATTCTTCATTGTTAGATCATATCCTCTCTCCAACAATTGCCCAATGCTTAAAAAATTACTTTTAATATCATACACATAAAAAACATCTGAAATGCAAAATTAGCTTCCATTCTAGAGTTCAAAAATGACATCACCATTCCCTTCAATCGTCCTCTCGGGGAGATCACCGAAAGTGATGTTGCCTATTTGTCTTTAGTCAAGTTTAGTGAAAAATTCCTTTCTTCCCCACATGTGATTGGAGGCTCCTATGTCAAGAAACCATGTAACAAATTGAAGTGGTTTAGGTTCATTATATGCCATCAATAAAACCAGCCCTTCATTAGCTTTTTCTTTATCAACTAGATTTACTTATTCTCCTCCATTATTTGTATTATACCAACAATCATAAGAATAATGACCAAACTTCTTGCAAATTTGAAATTGGATTACAAAGTTGTCATACTTTCTGCTAGTATTTCTACCACATCCACTATCTCAACCTTGTCCTCGACTGCAACCTCCACCTCTTCCATAGCCATACCATTTCTAATTAGTTTCATTTCTATCATTGTGGTTGTTGGTTTGCTCAATGGAGTAAGAACCTCAACCGCCTTGTCCTCTTTGTGCAGTAAATCTTCCTCGTTGATAACCTCTTCTAGATGATTCATTCTTCTTAAGTGAAAGTTGTGTCTATAGTGCTTGCTCCAAAGTTTTCTCCTCTCTTTTCTTCTGTATTCTCTATTCGTAGGCTTGCAAGGATCTTGAGAGTTCTTCAACAGTCTTCATCTCTAGATCTTTTGATTCTCCAATTACCACAACTATAAAGTCAAACTTCAAGTCTAGAGATCGCAAGATTTTCTCCATTACTTGAATATCCTTCATCTCTTTGTCATTTCTTCTCATCTAATGAACAATAGAAATTACCTGAGAAAAATAATCAAAGATTGTCTCTAAGTTCCCTTGTTGTAATGCTTCAAATTGAGCTCTCAACAACTACAGGCAGATCTTCTTCACTTTATCAACTCCATCATACGCTTTCTTCAATATCTCCTAAGCTTCTTTAATGTCTTTGTTGGAGCAATCAACTCAAATGTGGCTTTATCGACTCCTTGATAAATCATGAATAATGCCTTTTTCTCTATTTTCTTTAGTTCTTTAAATGTCTCCTCATCCTCCTCATTTGATTTGGTATAACTAGTCTCCACAAGGTCTTATACATCAAGATAACCCAAGAAGGCCTCCATTTGGATACTCCACATTCCATAGTTATCTTTGGTTAATCTGGGCACTTGTGATTGAAAGGAACTAGTCAAAGCCATTGTTGTTTTGGCTTTGATATCAAAATTTTGTTAGGTACACAAACATACATAGGAATAGAGGAGAGAAGAGCAGACAAAAAGACAAAGAGGAGACACGTTATATTTTTCATTCACACTTACTTCAATTCATCGAATTACATACTTATATAAATGGAAAGTTCCAATACATGATTTTTCTTATTTCAAGAATCACACTTTAGTTTTAGATTTCTAATAAACCTTATCAAAAAGCATTAATTAATAAAGAACAAGTTTACATGCCAACATTAGGGATCTCCAATTTGTTTGGTCTAGCCGCCTATTAATATGTCTCTTCAAAATAAAAACTATTTGATGCAGTTCAAGACAACTTAAATAAGGTAGTTAGTAGATGAAGTAGTAGTCAATTTGCCATATGTCCTCGTAGTATTAGGCCAAACTTATGCATGAGCTATCATTTTACTGTCTAATGCATGTTGCCTTACAACTAAGGTCTTAAACATTTTTGTTTACTTGATGTCAATACCTTAATCTCTCTTAACATGTCATTCCCATGTTCTTCTCATATCTTACTTGTTTAAGTGCCTATACCCAATCTTTAGGCCCACGCAATGTGTGTTGGAAACCAATCCTTATACTATGCAATGTTTGTTGGAAACCAAAGAAATACAAAATCTTAAGATATTAGATGCATTGGTCTTCTTTTTCGGCCTAAGCACTTTTTCATTTGACGTCAATGCCTTGCTTTTTCCTAACTTATTGTCATGCATGCGTTCTTGTCATTTAATTGCTCAACTGTTGAGGTGCCTACACTTAATCCTTATACCTATGCAACATATTTTGGAAACCAATCTTTGTACCCATGCAACATGCAACATTTGTTGGAAATAAAAGAAATTCAAAATTTTAAACGTTGGGTGCATTAGTCCTCCTTTTCAATATTAGATTTTTGAGTGTTATTACCACTTATTTTTTTAACTACGAATTAAGATTTAAATATTGAATTTTAAAATAATTTAAATAAATAATAAATTTGTAAGTTTAATATTATATTTTAATTTAAAAATTTTAAAATATTAAATTTATGAGTATTTATTCATCTATTTTATTTTTAATGTAAAATTTTTTAAATCACATAATTCTCATTTAAAATTCTAACAATATTAGTTTGAACTTTAAGTCTAAGTCTTATTGGGGATTTCTATGTAATACCAAGTATATTGACCAAAAATTTTATGTAGAAACTCATTTGCTTATATATTTAGACAACTAAATTTACTCTTCTTGACAATTTGTTAAAAGTTACTTTCAAATACATTGTTATTAAGTTTCAGAAATACTATAGAACAATATATTCTCTAATAATTGTTAGTTGACTTGAGTTTGGTCCAATTATTAGTTTGAACTGTTACCCTAATTTTGAGAAAAAAAAAAAGAATTGGTAGTTCTAATTCTAGCTCCGTTCCTTAGATATCTACTAGTTCGATTCCAAAAAACCACAAAATTCAACAGTTCTCAGTAATGGCTTTACCAAAATGAGAACTAATTCCTTATTAACCTTAGTTCAATTTGAACCTAAATAGGGGTCACCCCTAAAACTATCACTAATAGCCTTCTACAATATTAATAGGTGATCTATTTTTGGCTTTAAGGCAAAAACTATGATCTCTTTACATCATCTTATAAGCCTAAGATTTAGTTCTCTTTTATTAATTTGAGTTTCAATTCTCTCTTGAAAATATTTTCTACATAATTCTCTTAAGGGTTTTATTAACATCATTGCTTTGGGAGCAAATGGATCAAAGTTTAATATTAAGTTATAAAAATAATACCACTAATCTCATTGATGTCAAAAAAAAAAAATTGATAAATAATATCAAGTTATCTTGAATATTCAAAAAAATTCCCATTAAACTTTGCTAAACATGGTATTATTAGAAAATTAAAAAGTAAGAAACGACCCTTTAGTTGGCTTGCTATATTGTTCCTCCAAAAGTGGGACATGCATGTGGCAAGAGTTCACTATTTAGCTATCTAGCTACTACTTGACCTTTCAGGTGGAAGTTGGCTCATATGGCGATAAAGGATATTTTTTATGAAATGACTTCATTTTTTTATTAATTATAATATACTGAAAATCCTTTTTATTGAGATTTAAAATTAGTAATATCAAACACAAGATTAAACATTAACATAATATTTTTTTTATTTTTTTTAAAATACAAAATATAAGAGCTCATAAATTAAATAAAAAAATTAAAATATATTTTAATTAATTAATTAATTTATTTTTTAATTATTTAATTAAAAAAATTATAAAATTTAAATAATTAATATAATTATATAATTAAAATATAATATAAATTATTTTTATGAAATTTTAATATTTAAATTTATATAATATTATAAAAATTAATTAATTATATATACAAAATTAAATAATTTTTATATAATATATTTTAATATCAAAATAATATTATTATTTTAATTTTACAATAATATTAATTATTAATTAATAAAATAAATAATAATTTTTAAAATTAAATAATAATTATTATTAAAATAATAAAATTTAAATCTCACCTATTTAAAAAAATAAATTAAAAAAATATTAAAATAAATAAATAAATAAATAAATAATAAATAATATATTATTATTAAAAATAAATAATAATATATAATATAATAAATAAAATAAAATAAAAATTGATATATTTTAAACGTATTATCTAATTTGTCCGCGGGACCTATAACTACGGAGAAACCTAACATTTATTGCTCATATTCGTTCTACTTATACGTAACCGTCCATCATAATTCCACGTGTCAATCATCTGTTGGCTTTGGACTCCTGCTCGGTCACAGCCACCTCGCTGTTTCGGCACCGTTATGGTTCGGCTCGGCTCGTACACTTGCTCTCTTTCGCTTGACTCTCTGTTTCTCCAGCTGAGATTATCGTAAGCGAAATGGCTCTGTATTCTCAGTCATCAATCATTACAAGGTATACTGATCATGAGAATCGATCGTTTTGTGTGCGTGTTCGTGTGCGCGTGTGCCTGTTTTTTTTTTTGGGGTGTGTTTGTTTCTCTGGAAAATGATTCCCGGAAAAAAGAAAAAAAAGGAAGAAAGAAATTCACGAAATTTTTATCTTTCACGCTTTTAAGCTGTGTAAAGTAGCTTTTGATTAGAAGAAAATAAAGTTTCTTTTTTGAAGTGAATAGTTTTTTTTTTTGATATATTTTTTGTTCAACTATTTTTGCAGGTTTTGCTTAATAATCGTGTTGATTAAGATTTTTTGTTTTAATTATATTTTGTTCTTAATATTACTTTTGTCTGTTTCAGTTGTTTTCGTGACACAGCCTTTTTAAAAAAAAAAAAATTACTTAAAACGGTGTACTGTTTTACGTTTTTCTCTGTTGCTTGTAGGATTTTTTTTTGGTTTCTGTTTGGCAGCCGAGAAAATTTTGAGAAAAGGGAAAATGAAAAGAAAGTGGTATCATGAAATTAAGATACTGACTTTTATGTTTATGGAAGTTTATTTGTTGTTTAAGTTGGAGTGTGTATTGCATTATTAACTTAGCTTGTTTGTTTGTAGAAAAATATATATATGTTAGTTGAATCATTGGCTATAATTCTCTGTAGCTTATTGGTGCATGCTTTCTACCAATTTAAATTTGGCTATTCAGCTGAAAAGTGTAAAATTGCTTCTTTTAAGGTACTGCAAGTTAACCGTATTAATGTCTTGAAGTCTACTACATTGGTAAAACAGAGTATTTAAGTGTTAATGTTATGTCAGATACTGTTTTTTTTTTATGGCGAGCAGACCTCAGTGCAGTGCCATAGTTCCCACTTGCTTAATGGAATGCTCATATGCAGGTTTGAACCCGAGACTGTGTGCTTACCTCATACAATTTTCAAATTTCCTTTGCCACTATGCTAGCCATCAGTGGTTCATTTGCATGACGCTGGCTTGTTTTTGTCTTGTAGACTTTTTTTCTGTTAATTTGTGGAGGAAAAGCAATTGATCATTTTGGGGTAACATGGGACCACACTTAGTGCCGATGATGTTTGGAGAGGATGGGGTAGTTATCTGATTCTCTGCATTTACAATTTGAGCTAATTTCACTTCAAGTGAAAATGACTCCTTTTCCATTTGACATGCATTATGGCATCAAAAAGTGGTTTTACTGTGCATATTCTGGAAAGAGGGGAAAAAAAAAATGCAATATAATAAAGTAGTTTGAGTACTTTGGATGCAAATTTGGGTCAACTTGTGTCCTTAAGAATCCTTTGCTGAAAGGAGATAATTTTGATAAATCCTTTTCAGAGTTGAGCTTGATATGCCAAACCATGTGCCATACGTAAGAGTGGGTTGCACATTCTTATGAACTTAGGACTTATTCTTTTGCTGCATAATTTACTGAACATAATTCTTGGTGATTCTGTGGATTAGGGTCTTTCTCTGCTGTAATTTTTATGACATTTGATTGATTGCAAATACATCCTCAATGTTGGAAGCTTGTTCTAGGAAGCGACATCAATCAGATCATGAAGATAACTTACCTGGAGTTCTTTCTGGAAGGTATAGGAAATGCGGAAGCTCAAAGTTGTTGGGAAACTCATACTCTAGATCTCTCAATGATTTACAGTGGGAAATTGGCAAAGGTCCATCCTTTATGGAATTATGTGTTAAACAAATATGTGATGTATACATTTCAGCATTATGCCTGGGTGCAGCTGCCAGTTGATTTGTCTGGACTGACTTGTCTTTTATGTGTTTTCCTTGAACAAGACATAGATAAGTATAAGACATTTTCAATGCTTCCAAGGGATGTAAGTCAGCAGATCTTCAATGAATTGGTGTATTCTCAACGACTGAATCAGTGGTAATGCTTTCTTGTCCCATTCTTCTTTTTTTCTTTCTTCCCTCATTTAATAATTTACTTGCAATCGCTGTCAATATACAAAAGCATTAGCATCCTATTTCCCTAAAGTAAAAGAGGGGGAAGAGGAGTGACCATAGGATAGGGAGTCATGCAATGTTCAAACCTAAAGTTATTGAGGTACATGATTTTTCCACTTTTGCTATTGCATTTCCCTCATCTAGTTGTGCAGTCTCTTTGCTTTAAAGTAGCTGTTCATCAAAATTCAATTTCCTGTTGTCTTCACCCAACACACACAAAGGAGAAGATGAAGTTGAACAACTTAGGTTTGCATAGTGATTTGTTATTGTTTACACAAGCAGTACCTTTCCATTCTGATGGTCTAAGTGTGCACTTTCATATTAGATTGCATGGACTTCCGTACCAGCTCTTTTAAAATTGTTTATTGATGTAATTATATCTGACCCACAGAGCAAAATAACTAGAAAAAATTAGAGGAAGAAAATATCGCTCGATGGACATATAAATCAACTGATAGTTTGGAAAATAAAGAGAGAGAAATTGCTTATCATTCAATTACATATATATTTTTTTGACACCCTTATCAGCCCTTTCTAGTTACAGAATGAAAGTATGCCATGCCAAAAGGTTTTAAGGGCATTAAATGACAACATATATGGGATCTAAAGTAGGACATTGATGTATTATGTTTTCCCCTATCTCATTTTATAGTGCAACAAAAGTCCTGATAAGTCTCCAACCCTCATAAACATAGTCATATGTTAAATTTCTGGCTTTTCCTTCTTTTGACCAAACTCTGTGGGTATTTGCTGTTTTGTCTGAGCTGTCTGGTGTTTTCTGCAATTTTTAATATCCTTGAAGGTCTTCTCAGAGTTATTCCTCTATTTTAATCATTTTGTTGGTAGATTGCTGCTGTCTGCATTTTACGATCAGATTTTGTAGACCTGTCAAAGTTGATAAGTTTGAGTTTTTGAAGAAACAATGCAATTACAGCCCAGGGAATGAGTTCCTTTACTGGCTTATTCAAATTGGTCAAGTTGTATTGGTGGTGGGCTTGTACACCTCAAGGGTATCATTAGCAGTTTCTTGGGTTCTGGGAAGGCATAAAACTTTCTTGTTATATACATATATATATTGTTCATATTGGAACCCAGAGAACACGCCCAATTATGTAAGGTTGAGAAAAATTGGGTGATTTTCTTCATGAATTCTTTCCTAGAAATGATATACAACTTCTTTAAAATTTTAGACTATATGCAAGTTAGCTTGCTAAGAGTGGCTTGTAAGAGTTAAATTTTATACTTTAATAATGTGGCCTTCTCAATTTCTTTTCTTCTTTGACAAAAGATGTTTAGAGTGCTGTAAGCTGTCTGAGCATACCTTACTAATGAGTAACAACTGTTGTGGCATTTCTTCTCTGTTGTGAATTGATATGGATTTTCTTGCATGTGATGGGAGCAGTTGCATACTTCTAAATTAGGTTTGAATTGGCCTGTTGATCAGTTGTTTGACATGCTTCCCTGTTGTGATGGACAGACAACATTGCTCAACCATATATTGCCTACAGACCATGGGAAGCACATAGCAGTGATAGAGAATGAGATATATAGAGATGAATTTTGGATCCTTGTGTTAATTTATTGGATTGGAGAATTTTTGTTGTCTTGATAATATGACAAGGGGATTTTTTTTTTGTTTTTTTGGCTTAGCGATGGTTATGTCACTTTGCAAAATATTATTCTGGTCTTGAAGCTTGTTGTTTGATACTTACAATGGATGTAATCATAACTTGTAGATATACTTTTAAATTGATTATATATTGTTGAATCAATTTGTTTCCTATTGTTTGAATTTGCAGTATGGTGACGTTGACATTGATGGTTCCCTAGTGGCTGCAAAAACTACTGGGGCTCAGGACATTGTTATGCTGAACAATGGTTGTCTGTGCTGTTCATTGATGGGTGATCTTGCGAGGATGATCAGGGAATTGGTTGAGAGTAAAAATGGAAAATTTGATCTTATTGTAATAGAGACTACAGGTAGGATATTAATACCAGAAACAGACCTAAATCTAGATTATAAGCATCAGAGGTTGTTTATCTCAAATTTTTTGTGATCTGTAGTCTTAGAGAAGGATAGTCTTGTGTAGCTTAGCTTCTCTCATATATATGAAACTAGTTCCATGCATCAAGCAAACTTCCCTGTAACTGTTTGATGACACCCCTGGTTTCACTTCTGTAGGTTTGGCAAATCCTGCCCCAATCATTCAGACTTTTTATGCTGAGGATAAGTTTTTCAATGATGTGAAGTTTTACAGTGTTGTCACTTTAGTTGTTGCTAAGTATGTTACTTTTTATTTGGATGAAGTCAAGCCAAAGGGAGTACTAAATGAGGCAGTTGAGCAAATTGCTTATGCTGACACAATTATAATAAATAAGGTATTCTTTGCATTTGTAGTTTGCAGTGCTCTTCATTAAACTTCTGTCACTTTGCATTGCTTGGGTATTCCTTGCATTTGGAGTAAGGTATTCTTATTTTGACAGAATTATAGTAAATAAGGTATTCTTTTGTGATGTAAATAAGGTATTCTTATGCTGACAGACATGATGAAAGAGCTGGTTGGCTGAGACTGGGATTTTTTTTCACAGAAATATTTTTAATGCTTCTAGATTAGCTTTTCTGGTAATCAATGCTGCCCAGGTGCTTAAAATTGCATGCCATGAAATGAAGCTTTCTATTTGAATTAAGACAACACAAAAATGAAATATGTGTCAGTATGTGTCGACCAATTATTGTGGCTAATAATCTGACCTTCAATGTTTGTCAACAAACATCAAGGTTCAGTCTTGCATTTGTTTTAGTTGTAGAACCTCTCTAGTTGTAACTAATATCAGTTATTTTTATTTTTACTAGACTGATCTGGTTGGTGAGCAAGTGATTTCTTCTTTAGTGCAGCGCATAAGGGTAAGTATTCTGCTCTTTGTGTCGAGCCCTTTCTTTCGTTACAACTTGAATTTCTTTGTGAGCTGACTTAGGGTGAGCTTGTGCCTCTTAATGCAGAACATTAATCACATGGCTCATTTGAAGCAGACATAATATGGAAAAGTAGAGTTGGATTATGTGGTTGGCATTGGAGGCTTTGATTTGGAGAGGTAACTTTTTAACTTGCCTTGCTCCTGGATTTGAATTTCTAATTTTTTTTCATGTTCTCCATTGGTTGTCCTTAATGTTATTTTAGGGCATTTCTTTGTAGGAAGTCTCTGAGTATATTCATTTTATGCCTCTAATATGTCTCTGAGGCTCTCTGGTCTTGCCCTGGGAGTAAGACTGATTCTAGAAGTTCTAAGTATGAAGCTGGCAGTCCTTTAATTCTATTAGTGGGACACAATTGAGTTTTTTCAATCTCTCTTGCTCTTCATAATTTATCTAAGTGATACAAGTTTAAATTCCATACTTAAAATCCTAATATTTGGATTTCCCAAACTCTAATAAAATCTAGACCTCAACAACCTTAAATCCTCCCCTCCAAGCTTTCCTACATCGCCATTGCTAACATCAAGTCCGCCACTATAATTTAAAAATTGTATCATGAAATGAGCTAGTCTACAGTGCTATTTTTAGGTGTCCAGCCTTATTGCAGAATTTGCTTCTACAGCAGCTGCATAAAAGGGGTTACATTTGATGCTGCTATAGAAAGATTAAGTGCTTACTCCTGGGCTGTTGCCCACTTCCCAATAGCTGTTAAAGAGGTAGGGTGTATCAACTGCAATATTTATCATTTTCGTGTATTGGTTATGAATGTTTGTTTGTGGCTATCTATCTTACCACATATTTCTTTTTACAGGAATTCAATAAATTAATGCAGTGGTCTGTGGTCTTTATCTAATAATTAGTGGTTCCAGCATTTAGTTTAGCAGATCAAAGAAATTTGAGGTATCATTTAATTTAGCAGATTATATAATACATGAACCTTTGGAATACAAAGAGTTGAGTGAAGAGAGAGTCCCTTCCTTTTGTATCACTGGATGAAAATGGAAATTCTAATTCCATCTTTCTCACTAAAATCTTGCAGTTCAAATGGAGAAATGGTTGGTTCTATTCTCCCTCTGAAAAGGCAATTACCGAAGGAAGGGAGACCGGATCCTAGTCCTCTACAAACTGCATGGCTTAAGGAGTTAAATGTTGTCTGGTTATGCTGTTAAATTGTGCAGTTGTGTCTTTTAATTGATTCTTTTAAGGAGGGTCTCTCTTGACATTATCCTAACTATTCCCAGTTACAGTATTGTAACAAAAATGTCTTCTACCTCGAATATTTGTATTCCGATTAAAAAATCCAATACAAGTTGAGTTGGTGACAATAACAAAATCCAACATATATGTTTGGATTGGATTTATTTTGTAACTAACTAACAAAGGAAATATCGGTAGAATTTAGAAATTTGAGTGGGCATTGAACTTGTTTACTCTGTCCGTGTCAATGTGGAAAACAAAATCCTTGCAAGACACGTAGGTCAATGAGTTAGATTTCTAAGAAATTACTGTTTTCTTTTACGTGAACGCGATTTTGAAAATTTTAAATTTTGTGTGTACAATAAAAAAAAAAAAAAAATTAACTTAAAAAATTGATTCTTTAATTACAGAGAAGATAACGGTGAAAAGTCAAGATTTTTTTTTATAACACGAAAAAAGAAAATAAATTAGTGAGACATGGTCATAGTTATGAAACATTAATATTTATAAAAGGTTGTGCCTTTTTTATAATTTATCAATATAAATAATATTTTTAATTATAATAAGTGAAAAAATATTTTAAATTTGTAAAATAAATTTTATTATATTAACATAAAATATTTTTTAATATTTATAATTTTTATAATTTATTTAAATAACGATATTAGATATAATGAAAAAAAAAATATTTATAAAAAAATTATTATATTATATTTTATTTTTAAAATTTAATAAAATATTATATATTTTTTACTAAAATTTTATTTTATATATTATTAATGAAAAATTATATTATTCTATTATATAATAAAATTAAACTAATTAATTTATATAATATTATATTTTAAATATATTTTAAACTAATATTTATATAATAATTTTTTAAAAATATATATTTAAAATTTTGATTAAATTAAAAAATAAAATATATATATATATATTTCTTATATATTTATAATTAAAATTTAAATTTTATAAATATTTAAAAGAGATTTAATTTATCAAATTAAAAATAATTAATTATTAAATTATATTATCTTATAATATATATATATTAAAAAAATTATATTTGATATACTTTTTTTTCTCATTTAAGTTATATATAAAGATTTTTTTTATATTGTATATACATTGATTTTATAATTACAAAATTGACTTTTTTTGATGGCTCATGACATATTTATCAAAATACTTTAATGATAATAATAGAATATTAATAAATTAGATGCAAAAACTTTTTCTTATCTAATTCTTATTCTATCTCACATATCCATGTAACCATTGATTTTATTGTCATATTGTGAAAGTGATACCATTCATTTAGTTTACCTTGCAAGTACTTCTCACTTGGTCTACCTTTCATTACACCGGCAAATGCTTCTCATTGGTCTACCTTTCATGTTTTGAAGGTGATAGGGCAGCCTCCCCAATAACTATTGGCAACTTGGCATATTATTTCTTGTAAATACTAAATAAAGGGCATTGACGTTGACTGGAAGTCAGTCTAGACGATTGTCATTTGTTTAAGTTTTTATTTCCAGGAGACAAAATGTCTCTGTCCTATTTTCTTGTTCAAAGTTGTTTGCTAGTGTAATTTCTTGATCGACAAGTACCGAAGACAGTGACCTATACGGTTGTCATTGGAAGACTATAGCACAATCTGAAAATTGCCATTAGGATCTTTCAATTTTTTCCACTGGTCTCTCAACTCGTGTCACAAGTTTCGTCTTTTTTTTTTTTTTGTATTTTTAGTTTACTTTTTTTTTTCTTTCCTTGTGAGACGGGGTAGCAATAACTTTCTCAATTACCCATCATTATTATTGTAAAATGATATATAAAAATATTTTTAATAAAATATATGATGAATAAAAATTATTAAAATGATTAAAAAAATTTTGTAAAAGTTAATTTAAATATTTAATTGTTATGAATATATATTAAGTTTTGTTATTTTATAAAAAAAACTAACGAATATTATTTTTATAATTTCAAAAAATTAATTTTGAAATTTTAAGTAAAATAGTCATCCCAATAATTTAATCTGTGTCATACCAAAAAGTGTAGTAACTCTCGTCTGGTACACCGAAAACTACCTATGACCACTTTGATAGCTTCTGGGTTCATTTGCGTTTTCTTTCACACTTCAGTTCACTGGTTCTTAGTAAGGAGTTTCCTATTATGGATCACTTATGTTATTGTTGAATTAGATATTAAATACTCA
This sequence comes from Rhizophora apiculata, assembly GCA_037832385.1. Classification (NCBI taxonomy): domain Eukaryota; kingdom Viridiplantae; phylum Streptophyta; class Magnoliopsida; order Malpighiales; family Rhizophoraceae; genus Rhizophora; species Rhizophora apiculata. The sequence goes on along the minus strand of CM075429.1, from coordinate 8,138,322 downwards.
ATAATTCAAATTTAATATAATTTTAATATAAATTTATATTAAATATATATTAATAATCTCATTTTTAATTAAAATAAATTAATTAAAATATTATAAATATATAATTAATAATTATAATAATATAATATATTATATCAAATTGAAAAATAAAAAAGTTAGAAAGAAAATATTTTTATGTTTTAAGGAATAACAAAATATATTTGATAGGTAAAATAAAGGAAAAACAAAAACTTATAATATTTACTGTTTGTGTGTTTAAGAAAACAAAAAATTTATAAAATATTTTTACTATCTAATTCTTTATTTTTTAATTAATATTAATTAAAATTTATATTTAAAATATTTATGAAAATATATAATATTAATAATAATTTTAATATCATGTATTATTTAACTTGTATAATTTACATTTAATCTATTTTTTGTGAACCCATGTGATACGGCAGCCTACCCAATAACTATCGGCAATTTTGCATATTATTTCTCGTAAATACTAAATAAAGGGAATTGACGTTGACTCGAAGTCAACGATGACCCATACGGTTGTCATTTGTTTAAGTTTCTATTTCTAGGAGACAAAACATCCGGGCACTATTTTCCTGTTCAAAGTTGTTTTCTTGTGTAATTTCTTGATTGATAGGTACCGAAGAGAATGACCCATACGGTTGTCATTGGAAGACTATATCACAATCTGAAAATTGCCATTAGGATCTTTCATTTTTTCCACTCTCAACCCGTGTCACAAGTTTCGCCTTTTTTTATTTTTTTTAGTTTACTTTTCTTTTCTTTCCTTGTGAGACGGGGTAGCAATGACTTTCTCATCTACCCATCATTATTTTTGTAAAATAATATATAAAAATATTTTTAATGAAACATATAATGAGTAAAAATTATTAGAATAGTTAGAAAAAAATTTATAAAAATTAATTTAAATATTTGATAGACATATAAATATATTTTGAATTTTATTATTTTATAAAAAAATTAATAATAATATTTTTATAATTTCAGAAAAATTAATTCTGAAATTTTGAGTAAGACAGTCATCCAAATAATTTAATATGAATTACGCCAAAAAGTGCAGTAACCCTCGTCTGTCACACCAAAAACTATGTATGACCACCTTGATGGCTTCTGGGTTCATTTGCATTTTCTTTCAGTTTTAGTTCTCTGGTTCTTGGTAAGGAGTCTCTTACTGTGCCCATCACTTAGGTTGTTAAATGAAATGTTAAATATTGAATAGTTCAAATTTAATATAATTTTAATGTAAATTTATATTAAATATATGTTTATAATTTTATTTTTAATTATAATATTCTATCAAAATATTATAAATATATAATTAATAATTATAATAATATAATATATTATCTCATATCAAATTAATTAAATTTATTCGACGATTGCCAATTTGTTTTGGTCCTAACGTTACAAAAATTTTGATATTAAAATATTGGCACCTTACCTCGTTTATTCACAACGAGCGTGGGACAGAACCACTGACATGACATAAAATTCCTTTAGCTTTGCTGTTTTCTTTTTAACTTTTTCCCGTCCTTTTTTATTTCTTGCGGTGATAGTGGGAGGCCACTGTTTATTTTGTAGTCATGTAACACTCAGGTGATCTTTGAATTGTTGGTAACAATATATATTAAAAAAGAAGAATAATAGGTGTACTTTTTCTTCTCTTTTAAGGTATATACAAAGACTTTCTTTACATGGTATGTGCATTGACTCCGGAATTACAAAATTGACTCCTTTTTGATCAATTAGGAAGTGACTCATGGCATGTTTATCAAGATGCATTAAGGATAGTAATGGGATGTTAATAAATTAGATACAAAGACTTCCTCCTACCTAATTCTTATTTTGTCTAGCAACTGGATCCATGTAACCATCGATTTTGTTGCATATTGTGAAAGTGATGTCATTCATTTGGTCTACCTTTCATTACACGGCAAGTGCTTCTCACTTGGTCTACCTTTCATTACACGGCAAGTGTTTCTCATTTGGTTTACCTTTCATATTGTGAAAGTGATGCTTGATAGTATACATTTGTCTTTTCAATATAATTTTCAAGGTCATGAGAATTGATCTTATTTTTATATTTTAAATTTTTTGATTATCACATTTTAGAGTATTGCTTACTATGATAATTGTGGTATATCATTAGGTTTTCTAAACTATTACATTATTTTTGACAAAATTTATTTATTGTTTGCATCATACATATTTTTATAGTAATATAGGCATGAGTTCCTTTTGGACAATGTTATTGTGGAAATTAAAGAGCTTATAAGTCAAGTCTTGGACACAATTTGGAAATTAGAGAGGATATATGTCAAGTCTTGGACACGTTTTAGAAATTAAAGAGCAAATAAGTCAAGTTTTGGACATGCTGTGGAAATTAGGGAGGGTATAAGTCAAGTCTTGGACACCCATTTTCAAGGAAATGTTCTCCTCCTTAAAGTTTTGGACACGGTTTGAAAAAATCTAAGTCTCCATTAGATCATGAACATCAATTTCATTATTCATGCCTCAAGGTCTTTTATGAACACAAAATTAGAAAATATTCTACAAGTTACAACTCATTTTTATAGGGAGAGATTCAGTTTTGTAGTTGGTGACAAAATATCTTAAATTTACAAAATAGACCCTATTACATTTTCATGAAAACTTTTTTTAAATTAGTAATTTTTATAATTTAGTAAGGTGAAATAACTATAATATACAGAAAAATAAAAATGACCCAAAAAATATTTATTTGTTAATGAAATTACTGAAAATAAAGTTTAGATTTAATTAAAAATATTATTTGTAAATTTTTTATTTAGTCAATTGTCATCTATATCCAATAAAAGTAAAATGAAAATTTTTGAGATGGAAATTAAAGTTATCTTATAACTAAAATAAGTTTGAGATAAACGAGTTAAAAAAATAAAAATACATAATTAAAGTGATAAAACTTTGGGGATTGAAATAATAAAATGTATGTATTATTGAAATTCAATACTTAACTTGAAAAAGTAAAAAGAAAACTCACATATCAATTTTTTTAATACATTTGAAATTAAAACTCATAATTTATAAGAATTTGATCAAGGTGAAATTTGAATCTTGTACATTTCACTTTATCCAATCAAATTAAATCTAAAAAGTTAATGTAAAAAAAATTACAAAGAAACTAAAAAAAAAGAGGAACAAAAATATATTTTTTAAATAAAGAATTATAAAGTATAAGATATCAATTTTATACCTTATAAATGGTTTTAGAAGTAAAGAATGAACTAACCCATGTAACTCTAATTCGCATTTTGTTCAATTAGGAAGAGACACATGTTTCTTCTTTTTATTTTTTTTGATAACAGTTTTAGCGGGTTCAAAGGCGCCACAGGGGTGTTACCGCACCGATGTAACAGTGATGCTTCTCATTGGTCTACCTTTTATGACACGGCATGTGGATCTGAGTCTGGCATTACAAAATTGACTCCTTTTCATGTGCTGTTCTATATATAGGTGCCTCGGCAATTACAATGGTGTGTGCAAAAATTTAAAAACTTTTCCAATTTTTCTTTTTGTGCTTGTTAATTTGCATGACAATGGAGTTCTGTTTTCCAGGAAACATGTGTTTTGGGTTCTGGTCAATTTAATATGCTTAAGTGGTTATGAGAGTTGCCTAGAGGAAGAGAGGTTGGGTTTATTAAGTATCAGGGACTACTTCGAGTCAAGTGGGGTGAGGACAGAGCTTGCGTTTCCTTCCTGGACTGATGATCTGGCATCTGACTGCTGCAGCTGGGAACGAGTCAAGTGTAATAGCACCACTGGCGTGAGGACAGAGCTTGCGTTTCCTTCCTGGACTGATGATCTGGCATCTGACTGCTGCAGCTGGGAACGAGTCAAGTGTAATAGCACCACTGGCCGAGTGATTGAACTCTTTCTCAACAACACTGCTAGCCTGGAACCACAGCGGTTTCTAAATGCGTCCTTGTTTCTTCCTTTTGAGGAGTTGCACAAGCTAGACTTGCATGACAATGGGTTTAGTGATTGCTACCAGAATCATGGTACATATTACGCTTCTTTACTTTTCCTTCTTTGCTTCTTGTTTTCATGTTCACAGTGATTCCAAACCCACACAGATCTGCAGACATAGCTGAGTTAGCTTCTGTTACACAGGAGATTTTTGAGTTAAAAATTGTTTTAATGTCTTAATTGGGAGAGTCATGATTATATATTGGTTCAATTGTTTCTAAGATTAACTTGTCTTGTAAATGCATAAGCAGAAACATATTCATTCTGTATTTATTTAAGGGATTTGTTGCATAACCAAGAAAATTGTTCCTGCAGGTTTTGAGAAGATTTCCAATTTGAAGAAGTTGGAAGTCCTAGATCTTTTACGGAACAACTTCCAAAACAATATCCTACCATCTTTGGGTGAAATTACATCATTGAAAAGTCTGAATCTGAGTTTCAACAATTTTAAAGGATCTTTCCCGGTTGAAGGTATTCAAATTGTCTTTCATCAAACTTTTTTTTTTTAAAATAAAAATTCATTTAATTTTTTTAGTCATTTATCATTTTAAATTTCAAATTATAATTTTTATTAACAAAAAACATTCTTAAATAGTTCTTGGAAAAGAATTTGAACCAGAGCACTACATGATCCAACAAAATTAAACAAAACACCCTCTTAGACATGATCATAAATTTTTTTTTATATCAATCTTTGTCAAATCATGTATGATGTGAATACAATGAAATTTATAAGATGCAAAAAGTTTATTTTATCACATAGAAAAGTTTGACAAAAAGACAATAAATAAAAATAAAAGATCTAACTTATAAGTTGAAACTTTAGGGATATATAATGAAAGGTGTGCATTACTAAAATTTGATTCAACTTCAAAGAAAAGAAAAGAAAAAATAAAGAGAAAAATTGAAACAATTTGTAATATGTTAGAAAGACTTAAAGTGGAGATTTTTATTCAAATGTGACTACCAAAGACTTGTTTTTTTTTTTAACGTAATTTTCCTTTGGCTAGTCAAATTAAACCTTGTTAATGGTTAAATCATATCATCTCACTATAAAAACCAATATAAAAAGAGAATTATAAAGAGAATAAAAAATAAAAGATATTTTTCTCATATAAAGTATAAAGTATAAATCAATTTTGATATTAATAAAAAAAAGAAGATAAATATAACAATTAGATGGACATAAAATTACTGGAGGTATAGCCCTTTAATTTCAATTTTTGCATTTTGATTGAGGGAAATTGATCCCATAGTCAAAAACTTCTTTATTTCAACATATGCATGCACAAAATTAGTATATATATGTTTTCATTTCTTGGTGGAACAATTATAATCTATCCTTAGAATTAAAGGCTCTCGAACACCTAGAGACGTTGGATGTAAGCTATAACTATTTCAGTGATCCCCCAAAAGTCCAAGGTAAAAACATCATTCCTTTTTTTTTCCTTTCTTTACTTTTTTTTTTTTAAATTTCCTTATTGTTTCATCATAAGAAAAGATAAATAATAGTGATAGTTCTTTTAGAAAACTTTTGAAGCTATAAAATTACAAAGTATTTTATAATTTTGTACTTTTCATCAAATTTTTTGTATAATTTTTATTTGACTTAATTATACATGTTATTGATTTTTAAATATATTATATAATTTTTAAAAAATAAATAAATTATAAGATAAGTTTTTATTTTATTTATAAATAAGATTATTATAATATAATTTACATATATCTAAAGTATAACTATTTTTTAATTTTTTTTATCATTTTTAATATTTTAGTCAAGACATATTATATATATATAGTGAAATTAGACACCACTATTATATATGTGATATGAATTTTATATAATAATATTGGTAGACTCATAAATACATTTAGGGGAATAACTATTAAATACTCTATGTATTCCAGATTTCAAGTTTTTGAAGAATTTGATAGTATTGGATCTATTTGGCAATAGATTCAATAGCAGCATCCTGCCCTTTGTATGTACCCTTACATCACTTAGGACATTGTATCTTGGCTCGAACAATTTGGCAGCATCTGTTTCCACAACAGATATCGCAATTCTCTGAATTTAATTTGTTTTGTTCTTTTCTTTTCCCCTAGAGTCACAGTACTATGCTGTTGCAAAACACTCTTTTTAATTTCTTTTTGGCAGAACTCTCTTCTTTGGAAAACTTAGAACAGTTGGACTTGAGTCTCAATGATCTAAAGAATCTTGAAGGAATTGTTGATAGCCTGTCGAAATTGCAAAAGTTAGAGGTGTTGTATCTTGGTGGAAACAACATCACGAAGAGCAGTGTTAAATCGTTGGGTGCTGTGACATCTCTGAAGAATCTCGATCTTTCAGAGTGTGGCCTAAATGGAGTCTTCCCAGCACAAGGCACGTAAAAAATAACTCAGTCAATGAAATTTAGAATTGGTCTCTTTTATTCAATTTTTTCTCCTTTTTATATATATATCTGCAGATTTAGCAAACTTGAAGAACTTAGAAACTCTGTATCTCTCTGTGAATCGACTAACAATGCTGCCAGGTACTGCTTCCTCTAGTTCATGGGATTTTTGTGCGTTTGATGAGTGCAAGTGTTGAAAAGTTTCATTTAATTCATTAGAAAACTTTGATAAACAAAGAAAAGAGAAGAAGAAAAAAAAAACCCCGAGAAGGAGAAAATGCCTTAACCACACAATCAGAAAAAATAAACAAGAAGAATGAGAAGAAAAGACATTTAACCTCATGGACCTACCTTCATTGCTGTACCAGTCCACCGGCAATCTCAAATTGCCCCAAAATCTTTCTTTTCTCCTTTTCTTTTTTCTTTATATTCATTTTCCTTTTTATATATATATCTGCAGATTTAGCAAACTTGAAGAACATAGAAACTCTGGATCTTTCTTCCAATCAACTAACAATGCTGCCAGGCACTGCTTCCTCTAGTTCATGGGATTTTTGTGTGTTTGATGAGTGCAAGTGTTGAAAAGTTTCATTTAATTCATTAGGAAACTTTGATAAACAAAGAAAAGAGAAGAAGAAAAAAAAAAAACACCGAGAAGGAGAAAATGCCTTAACCACACAATCAGAAAAAATAAACAAGAAGAATGAGAAGAATGGACATTTAACCTCATGGACCCTACCTTCATTGCTGTACCAGTCCAACGGCAATCTCAAATTGCCACAAAATCTTTCTTTTCTCCTTTTCTTTTTTCTTTATATTTATTTTCCTTTTTATATATATATCTGCAGATTTAGCAAGCTTGAAGAAGTTAGAAACTCTGGATCTTTCTTTCAATCAACTAACAATGCTCCCAGGTACTGTTTCCTCTAGTTCATGGGATTTTTGTGTGTTTGATGAGTGCAAATGTTGAAAAGCTTCCTTTAATTCATTAGAAAACTTTGATAAACAAAGAAAAGAGAAGAAGAAAAAAAAAAACACCCAGAAGGAGAAAATGCCTTGACCACACAATCAAAAAAAATAAACAAGGAGAATGAGAAGAAAAGACATTTAACCTCATGGACCCTACCTTCATTGCTGTACCAGTCCACCGGCAATCTCAAATTGCCCCAAAATCTTTCTTTTCTCCTTTTCTTTTTTCTTTATATTTATTTTCCTTTTTATATATATATCTGCAGATTTAACAAGTTTGAAGAACTTAAAAACACTGGATCTTTCTGATAATCAACTAACAAAGCTGCCAGGTACTGCTTCCTCTAGTTCATGGGATTTTTGTGTGTTTGATGAATGCAAGTGTTGAAAAGTTTCGTTTAATTCATTTGAAAACTTTGATAAACAAAGAAAAGAGAAGAAGAAAAAAATAAAACACCAAGAAGGAGAAAATGCCTAATGCCTTAAGAACACAATCAGAAAAAAGAAACAAGAAGAATGAGAGGAAAAGACATTTAACCTCATGGACCCTACCTTCATTGCTGTACCAGTCCACCGGCAATCTCAAATTGCCCCAAAATCTTTCTTTTCTCCTTTTCTTTTTTTCTTTATATTTATTTTCCTTTTTATATATATATTTGCAGATTTAACAAGTTTGAAGAACTTAAAAATTTTGGATCTTTACTGGAATAACCTAACAATGCTGCCAGGTACTGCTTCCTCTAGTTCATGGGATTTTTGTGTGTTTGATGAGTGCAAGTGTTGAAAAGCTTCGTTTAATTCATTTGAAAACTTTGATAAACAAAGAAAAGAGAAGAAGAAAAAAAAAAACACCAAGAAGGAGAAAATGCCTTAACCACACAATCAGAAAAAATAAATAAGAAGAATGAGAAGAAAAGACATTTAACCTCATGGACCCTACCTTCATTGCTGTACCAGTCCACCGGCAATCTCAAATTGCCCCAAAATCTTTCTTTTCTCCTTTTCTTTTTTCTTTATATATATATATACACGCAGATTTAGCAAGCTTGAAGAAATTAGAAACTATGGATCTTTCTTACAATCAACTAACAATGCTGCTGCCAGGTACTGCTTACTCTAGTTCAAGGGATTTTTGTGTGTTAAGTGTTGAAAAGCTCCATTTAATTCGTTAGAACCAAGAAGGAGAAAATGCCTAATGCCTTAAGAACACAATCAGAAAAAAGAAACAAGAAGAATGAGAGGAAAAGACATTTAACCTCATGGACCCCACCTTCGTTGCTGTGCTCGTCTTCAACAGCATTGTTGTTTTCCCAAATTGCCCCAAAATCTTTCATTTTTTTCTGGCCTTTGTCATCTGCTCCCTTCAAGTTGTTGCCAATTCCCTAAATATATTGCTACTTCAAATTAAATTTTTAATTTTTTTTTCTTTTTCTCCATCCTTTTTTGGTTTTTCTTTCAATTTACTGGTATCCTTTACATTTACTTAAAATTTAATATCTTTATAAGGTACCAATGCTTAAGTTGTCACACTAAATACTTTTTTTTACCCTCCTTGTTTCTTTTAATGCTGCGCATAAACTTTTTCCTTCTCCAAAAGTCTGATCAAGTTGTAGGCATTTATTGTTTAAAAAAGCAAGTAATAAACTTTGTTGGCAATAAACATTGTAAAACATTGATTATATAGTTGCATGAAGGATGAATAACAAAAATAATTAAGATAAATAGCCTTAATCTCTCCTACTCAATTTATTTTCCCTTTAATATATATCAATAGATGTAGTAAGCTTGGAGAACTTGAAAATTCTGGATCTTTCTTCCAATGGCCTCAATGGTTCCCCAACAATGCTGCCAAGTACTGTTTGCACTTTTTCATGGGGATTTTGTGTGTTGAAAGAGAATAAGTGTTGAAAACCTTCATTTAATTCATGTAGAAATTGCCAAAACCCCTATTTCCATGAATTTAATTTTAGTTCAAATTTAATCTCTGAATTTTTTCTTTTTTTTTCTGTCCTTTCTTTTATTTCATTCAAATTATTGGCATCCTTTACATTTATTAGTAATTTAATATTTTGTATATACTACCCATACTAACTTATGATCCCTATAGTTTGTATTTTTTAAGTTATCTCACTCAATACCCCATAAACTTTTTCCTTCTCCAAATCTCATCAAATTTTAGACACCTATTGTTTATAAAAGTTTTCTTAACCTTTCCTTGTAAATAGATAACTTTTTCAACAATAAACATTATAAAACATCGATTATGCAATTGTATGAAAGATGAATAATTAAAATAATTTTGTGGTTATTTATTTGGAAAAATAAAATTTGATAATATATTGAATAGAAAAATATTTTAAAGATTTCAAAATATAAAACTTGTAATAAACAATTGTAACGTTTTTTTATTCTAATTAGTAATATTATTTTTTTCTAGCAAAAAATATGTATCATTTTTTATTTTTTTTATATGTTTTATTTTTATTTTTATGTTTGTGCATATAAATTTTCCTTCTGAAAAAAAATATATATATATAGACTACCACTATTCATGTCCATGTAGCTTCTCTCTCACTATTCTTTTGCCTTTTTGTTACATATAGCACGAAGCCAAGGAATTGGCTCTTATGCAATATATGGATGCTTTGGTCTTTAAAATTTTATGATTATAACATCAAATATTGTATTTCATTATTGAAATTAAACCAATTTAGGTCCTTTATGGCCGAACCTAAGGGGAAGCTATGAGTTTTGGCATAATATTCTGTCAAATGCTAAATTGGAATTGCATTTATTTAAGTTCTTTTACAACTTTAACTTATTTTCTTTATATATTTGTTCTATTTTTGGGACAGATTTTGGTCAAATGACTTCACTCAAAGTTTTATCTTTAGCTAGCAACAATCTAAATGGATCTTTAACTCAAGAAGGTAGTTGTTGACACTTTACCAATGCTTAAAAGTAGTAATTACTTTATGTCTTTTATGGAAAAATGTTAAATATTGTATCATCTTTTTTTTCAGGTTTGTGTTTGCTAAAGAACCTTCAAGAGTTGGATCTTAGCCACAATAATCTTAGTGGAATTATTCCATCTTGTCTTGGAAAATTCACGTCCCTTACACTCTTAGACTTATCATCAAACAAGCTTGAAGGGGACATTTCATCATTTCCAATTACTACTCTCAAATCTCTCAAGTATATTGATCTTAGAAATAATCTCTTTTGGGGTCAATTCTCTTTTTACTCAATTGCCAGTCACACAAACCTTGAAGCACTATTGCTATCAAGTGATAACTCCAAGTTAGAGGTCCAAACTCATTATCCATATGACTGGCTACCTATATTTCAACTTAAGTTTATTGGGATGTCAAATTGTAGACTTAACAATATTCCCCATTTCCTCACTCACCAAACTGACTTGAGAGTCATCGATCTCTCCCACAATAACCTCACAGGAACCTTCCCCATTTGGTTGCTAGAAAATAATACCCAATTGGAGTTTTTAAGTCTTAGAAATAACTCCTTTGTGGGTTCATTTCATTTATCCTCCAATTCTAACTTTGTGATAAAGTATATAGATGTCTCAGAAAACCACTTTCATGGAAAGCTTCAACAACATATTGGTAGTATTATTCCAACTATAGAAGCATTTAATCTTTCGGCAAATGCTTTTGATGGTGGCATTCCATTCTCTATTGGAAGCTTACAATATTTGCACAATTTGGATTTATCCAACAACAAGTTTTTAGGAGAAATTCCAAACAATTTGTTGGAAAATTCCTCTAGTTTGGAAAATTTGGTGCTCTCACACAACCGATTAAGTGGTCAAGTGCCAAAGACAAGGTCCAATCAAACTTCATTGGAGTTCTTGCAACTAAGTGGAAATCAATTTACCGGCACTCTATCAAATTGGATCTCTTATTACCCAAGCCTATGGATTATGGATATAAGTGACAATTACATATCAGGTGAAATTCCTAGCTTTATTGGGAATTCAAGTTTACATTATCTCAACATGGCTAGTAACGTGCTTGAAGGAACAATTCCATGTGAGTTGTTTATGTCCTCGTTATCCCTTCTTGATATTTCTTACAACAAACTTTTGGGCACTCTTCCGTCTTGCTTAAAATGGTCATCAAATTTATACCATTTGAATTTGGAAGGGAACAAATTCACAGGTACAATTCTAGAATCATTATTCAATTCTTCTACTTTGATGACATTGAATATTGGAAGTAATTCTTTTGCTGGTGAAATTCCAACATCAATTGGGAATTTATCCAATTTGAGAGTTCTTCAACTAAGAGGAAATAACTTGAGGGGTTTGCTACCAAAAGAGCTATGTCAGTTGAATGAACTAAGCATATTAGATCTCTCACATAACTCATTTTCTGGACAAATACCAAGTTGTTTTAGCCGCATCTCTTTTGGAAAGGTGACTAAGGACTTTGCACAAGATATTATGGGCAAATTTGGATTTTTTTTGATGTATTACAATTTCCAAAGTAAATTACGCCACATAATTTTCGCAATTGAAGACTCATATGCTTTCTTTGTGCAACAAGCTCAAGTTGATTTGGTGACAAAATTCATATCCAACGTATACAAAGGTTGGCATCTTGAATTGATGTCTGGATTGGATTTGTCATGTAACCAGCTAATAGGGGAAATACCAGCAGAACTTGGAAATTTAAGCTCGATACTGACCTTAAACTTGTCTTATAATCACTTGACTGGCTCAATTCCAAGATTTTGGGAACATTTTGAGCAAATAGAAAGCCTAGACCTTTCCCACAACAAATTAAGTGGAGAAATTCCTTCGGAATTGATTAGTTTGCACTTTTTGGAGGTTTTTAGTGTGGCTTACAATAACTTCTCAGGTAGGCTTCCAAATATGAAGGGACAATTTTCCACATTTGATAACAAAAGCTATGAAGGAAACCCATTTCTTTGTGGACCTCCATTGGATACAAGTTGCAGTACTGATGTACCAAAAGTGCCACCATCTTCTAATGCAAGCAATGAAAAATGGCATGACATCATTGATCCAGTGTCCTTCTTAGCAACTTTCATGGCATCCTACCTCGTATTCTTGTTAAGTTTCGTGGCTGTTTTTTATGTCAACCCTTATTGGCGACGGAGGTTGTTCTTAATCATTGAGAATTTCATAGACGATTGTCATTTTATGGTTTTTTATACTATTCCCAAATTTTTCACTAAAGTAGTTAAAAAGCCATATTTTGCCTAATTATTTTGCTAGATTATGTATTTACATAGGTTGCAGTACTTTATGTGGCAATATTGGATATGTAGTTCTTGAATTTACTTACTATTTTCATGTTGTTGCATTGTATGTCATGTTTCTATGAATATTGGATGTTGGGAAAGAAATGGATTCTAAATAATCAAATTAGATTAGATGTATATCAAATTAGATACATATTAGACTACATATGTATTAAGTTTCTTGTAACTTGAATATTACAATGTAAACACCATATACGCATAAACAACAAACAAAAACAACAAATAAATATTGCATTCATTGCCAAATATACATAAACAATAAATATTGCAAGGAAACCCCTTACCTCTTTAATAATAGTTAGGAAGTGGGCAATAGCCCTAAAGAAAACACAAAATCTTTTTCTTCTATAGCAAGATGCAATGTAATTCTCTTTTTTGAAACTATTACAAAAGCAAGTTTTGCAAAGGTTGGATACATGAAACCACAAATGGTAATGTAAATTAGTTCATTTTAAGTTATAATAGTAAATTTATAATGATGGATTGTATTAAAAATGATGTTGTAAGAAAATAAGGAGAGAAAGATTTAAGGTTCATTAATGTCTATGATTTATTAGTTTGGAAAATTAAAACTATAGGATTTTAAGTATAGAATTTAATTTTTTTATTCAAAAAAAAGTTTAAAATTCGAATTTGTGTCATTAAGCATTTATTAAATAAATTATGAAGAGAAATGGAAATTGGAAAATAAATGTATATTTATATAAAATTGTTATAATAATAATACAAATGGATGTTTGCCTTAATGGTAATGAACCCATTCTATTTGCAGTCTCAAAAGGTGTCACATTCCCAAATGGTTCAAAGTTCAATAGAGTGAATTTGAAAATTTGGCTTTGACTCACCAATTGATTATCCAACCATCTGATTCACCAATTCTTTGATTGATTTTGACCAAAATGATTTTTGGGTTATAATTAGACAAAAAGCCAAACTAATTTCTAATTTTTCTAGTCAAGCTAGTTGGTTTGGTTTGATTCTCAAAACCTTAATTAAAAATTTCTAACTTTTATCTATGATTATTAATAGTGGCTATTGTCTTTGGCTCTTGTATAGGACCTCCTTGATTTGTGTCAATATCAAAAATGTTTAGTTGTTGCAATTAAACATATTTTCAAGCTAGGCTACCCATCAAATAACATCCAAATGCTTTCTACTAATTAGGAGGAAAAAATCTTGACATTACAAGCCTTGTAAGAAAGGTAAGCGCAAGTACAGAGATTATTACAAGTGTCTTAGGCATATGTCATAACCATGTCTAAATTAACTCATGAGTACCCCTCGATGACCAATAATAAAGTTTGGATTTGACAAAATTGTAATTTTTTTTTTTAACATTAGTTTTAGTCTAACCAAGTATAAAGCGAGAGTAAAATGGAAATTCTAACATGGAAGAAGTTTATTTTTTCACTTATTTTAAGTTTGACAAAAAATGTAAACAAAAATAAAAGGATATAATTTAAAAGTTGAAAGTTTAGTGATTAAGAGAATTGAGATAAAAAAAAAATAATAAAGAGGAGAGAATTTAAGGTAATCCATAGAAAGTAAGGTGAGGAAGAGAATTATAAACAGTTGTGACTTGTGACTTGGGGACTTGACTAAATGGGAGAGCTTAAAAAAAAGCACGTCTTAAGTTTTTTTTTTTATAATTACATTTAGAAATAAACTCACAATTTTCAAGCCTTCGAAAGACAATGTGATTTGAATTCAATTTTCTTTATATAATCAAACTAAACCAATATAGAGTGAATTATAAAAATCTTTAAAAAAAAAGTTCTCCAAATTAAATTAATTAATATAGAATTTGGACAACATAGAGTAATTAGGAATAGAAAAATCTACCTAGAAAGAAAATCTAATCAAAATAGACACCAATTTTTTCCTTTAATTTTTAATTTTTCTAAGATATTCTTTATATATACATATGCATAGCATTTTTCCTCTAAAAGAGACTTGGGGTTTTTGTTTTCTATACAAAGATAATTTTTTTTTTTTGTTCATGTTATTGTAGAAATTAAAGTACTTATAAGTCAGGTAAGTCAATGAGGAAAATTTTTGAGAATTTTTTTCTCAATAACTTCTTTACAAGTCTTGGACACGCTTTGGAAAATTTCAAGTCTCCATTAGAACTTGAACATCAGTTCCACATCATCCATGCTTCAAGTCAAGGTCAAATTTGAACAAAAAACTAAAAAGTGAAGCATTAATGGCTATAAGAAGTTACAACTAATTTTTATAGCTAGTGTTTTAGGTTTGTAATTGGTAACAACATATTTCAATTTTCAAAATAGACCCCATTACATTTACATGAAAGTCCTTTTTATATCATTAGTTTTTGTAATTTCATTAAGTTAGATAGCTAAGTCAGTTAAAGAAGAGAACTAAAATGGCAAAATAAATTATTATATGTTAAAAAAAAATCATTGCATTACATTTCAGTTCAAAAGTTGATTAAAATACATTATATCTCATCAAAGAGGAAAATTTGCTAAAACTTTTTAGCTCAATGTCATGTTTCAAGAACAACTCAACTATTGAAAATTTCTAATTCTTATATACAATTATTAACCTGACAAAAATTTGAGTGTGGCATAAATGAGAATACTTAAATAGATATGTATGCTTAGTTTAGGAAGGATCAAAAAAGAAATGATAATATCTATATCAAAGTAGGCATAATATCCCTTGGAGATAAATTAAGAGAATGATGTTTGTGTTAGTTTGAAATATTCTAATTAAAATAGGTAATCAAATCTTTAAAAATAGTGTTTGGGGAGTTGGCACCAATCTTTTGTTAGGAAGGATTTAGAATAATTAGGTTGAATCTTGATTTTCTAATCATGGTCCTAAAACTTTAGAAATAGTGTTTGCAGAGCTGGCACCAAGGATCAATTAATGTTGATTAGGGATTCATGTCTCCAGTTTCTGTTTTACTAATTTGCATGCAGTTTTGTGCCACAATAAGAGAGCAACTGTGAGAATTAGCCATGGCTAACAAGAACAGCAGGACTACTAGTGATAGCAGTGTCATCGAGTGGCAATGATGATGATGGTAGCAGCCCCTCTAGTGGTGGCAGAAGCAGTGGCGATGTAAGGAAATGCTGTACATGGCCATTTGTGATGCCAATAAGACAAATATTGATCAGGATCTGCACAGACAACAACTTGTCAGGTATTGTTGGGTACATGTTTTGGGGCGACCACTCCAATAAATATCTTTTTTGGGGTATATTTTTTGTCACTTTTGATTTCCTCTTGTTAGGACATAATTTTCTTTTTCCAATCGCATCGGCCTTGTGGGTTTGCCAGTTTGAATTGTAATATTTTATTTCCATGGGCATATAAATGAAAAAAAAAAAATCATATCATAATGAAAATGCAAGGCCATTGGTTTGGTTGATGGTTCATCCTATGCAGCAAATCAAGATGGTTAGATGAATGTTACAACTAAGAACTAAATCCCAAAAACATCTTTGTTTTGTTATTGTTGTTGTTATTTTGGTTGTCATGGTTACTGCTATATAGTAAAAAGCCTTTCAAACTTGCAAAAGTCACGGTGCAGCCACAAAAATTGTAGAAAACAAGTGATGAATCACATAACATATCGAATGTCAATATGGACCAAGCATCCTAGACACAGCTTGCCTATGAGGCATTCATGTGATTAAGCATTAGATTGATCATTGCCCAATGAAGGTTGTCAATGAGCATGTGTGTACACTCCATGTGTCTGCTTGAATTGGTGTTACCATATTTGTTAAAAACTTTGATGAACCTGTTTTTGTGACAGTGGCCAATGCATCCCCTTAATTCCTTAGCTTGTAGGCCATCCATGAAACCTTGCCATCACAACAAGGTTCTAACTCATTGCACATGCTTACATGTGCAAATGCTCATTATGATCATTGAATTTTGCATGAAGTACACATTGGCAAGTTCATGCTATTGAATCATTATCAAAACAAACTACTTTTCCATTTTTGGTGTATCTATGTATGTACTACTTATTTTATTTAAAAATCATTGTTAAATGCGTGAATGTTGATTGGAAAATTGGATTAAAAAAATTGATTTTTTCAAAAGTATTAAACACATTGTTAATAAAATTCTCTAATTTGAAATATTCGATGTTATTAAACAATGGATTTGGTGGTCAAATGGCAAAGACAAAGTCTAATATAACTTCCCTATGATACTTGCAACTAGGTGGAAATCAATTTATCGGCACCTTGTGTAATTGGAATCCTTATCACCCAACCTTGGAGTTTGTCGATGTCAATGGAACTTCATATCAGGTGAAATTCCTCACTTCATTAGAATCTGAATTTAAAACATCTGAACATGGTAGATAATGCACTTGAAGGAATAATTCCACATGAACTATCTATGCCTTAGTTATCCCTTCTTGATATTTTCCATAACAATATTTCAAGCAATATTTCTTCTTGCTTGAAATGGTCATCATATTTAGAGCATTTGTATTTAAAAGGGAATGGATTTAGGGATTCAATTCCAAAAACATTTTTCTACTCTTTTAAGATGATGATAATGAATTTTGGAAATAATATTTTGTCTAGTGAAACTTGAAAATCAATTGGGAATTTATCCTATTTGAGGGTTCTTCAACTAGGACAGAATTCCTTGAGTAGCATGACACCAAAACAATTGTGCCTATTGAATGAGCTAAGCATGTCGAATCTCTTGCATAACTCATTTTCTGGACCAATACTACGTTGTTTTACCCACATCTCTTTTGGGAAGGTAGGAGAATTTGGTTTTAGAGATTACAGTGAGTAGTCTAGGTCACCTTTAGGGTTTGTTCCCAATTGTCAAAGTAATTTAAAGCACAGAATATTCTTAATTAATCTCACATAAAATTTTGGAAGGCAACAAGCACATGTTAAGTTAGTTAGCTATATCCCCACTTAATTATAATCTTGGTTGTTGACATCTTAGTCATAACATGCAATGATATTTTCTTTCATTCATGACTCATACAATTCACTGAGTATTCCCTTGGCATCTTTGTTAATTGCTTTAAAGAAATTCAATCAGGTAACATAAGACTTGCTTTGACAAAAGTACGTAAAGAGACTTCTATTTTATTCTCCCTCTAAGATAAAGTAATGTTAGATCTTAACTAAGTAATTGTTTGTTAGATGGTTACAAAATAATCTAATGTTCTAACAAGATTGTCTAACTTTAAGAATATCAGCTATCTTGGTTTCACTTGTTATAGTATAAGCATATGGCCACAAAATCTAATTCCTAATTAAACTCTATGAGGACAAGAAGCATATCTCTCTTTTTATATTTTTTTTGGTTAACTGAATGTAATCAGATATCCAACGTTTCTTGATCTTTTGGTCTTGATGACCACTCCAATCCAATTCTTACAATAATAAACCATGCATTTGAGCTAAATTTCATTTTAGAAATGTACTTTTTTAAAAATTACATGAAGGAATATTTTATATATATTCATGTAAATAAAATTTATCATATTAAAAGTTACAATTACCACAATATGTTTGAATAAGTCATATTAAGGTCTTAAGTATGCATGTATACTTGATTTCAACTATGAGATGTTTTGTGAAAAAGATAAATGTAACAACAAAGTAATAGCATAGAACCACAATAGAAAACAAAAGAAGGGCTAATTCAAAAAGAAAAAAAACACATGAACATCTCATTTTGTTTGAAATCTATTATGATTTTTTTTTTTGGTTAAATATATCACAAACTCTTCTTTGAATCTTAAATCTAACATGCAATTAAGTCAAAAGGACTCCATGTCTTATTTGGCACATAATGCCACATAGGACTAGTGTATGTAATGGGGTAAACATACATGGATTAGGAAAAAAAAAAAAAGCCTTTAAAATGTAATTAAAGAAAAAGAGAATGCACAAATAATGTGCTTAAAGGAACATTTCCATGTGAAAGTCTACATTTTGGTTATCCTTTCTTGATATTTCCTATAACAATGTTTTGGGCACACTTGCTTCTTACCTAAAATTGTAATTATATTTAGAGCATTTGAATTTGGAATGGAATGGATTCACGAATTCAATTCCAAAATCAATTTTCAACTCTTCTAATATGATGACATTGAATTTCAATAATATTTTTTTTAGTGAAATTTAACATTAGTCGATAATTTATCTTATTTGAGGGTTTTCTAGCTTAGAATGGAATTCCTTAAGCAATTTTATACCAGAATAACTGTCAATTGAAAGGACTAGACATATTGAATCTCTTGCATAACTCGTTTTTTGGACTAATACCACGTTGTTTTAACCACTTGTGCTTTAGGTATGCAAATTTGGTTTTAAAGATTATAGTGTGTGGTCTATCTCACTTTTGGGGTTCATTTATGGTTTTCAAAGTAATTTAAAGCACAAAAAATCCTCAATTGATTTCATGTACAATCTTGGCCTACAACGAGTGCACATTGAGTTGGTGAGAAAAACTAGATTCAGCATATACAATGGTAGCCTTCTTCAATTGTTGTCAAAATTAAATTTGTCTTATAACAAGTTAACAAGGGAAATACAAGTAAAACTTTGAAATTTGAGCTCAATACAAGCATTAAACTTGTCTCATGATCAATTAACTGGCTTAATTCCATGAACTTGGAAAATTTTAAGTAAATAGAGAGTTTAGACTTTTCTCACAATAAATTAAATAGACAAATCCCATCAGAATTAATTAGTCTGCACTTTCTAGCATATTTTAGTATGACTCACAATAGCTTATCAAGTAGGCTTCTAGACTTGAAGGGCCAGTTTACAACATTTGATAGCTAAATCTATTAAGGAAATCCATTTTCTTTGTGGGCCTCCACTAGATTCAAGTTGCATACCTGATTTACTAGAGTTGCCACCATCTTTTAATGCAAGTGATGGATAACTAATTGCTTGTGACCATACAGGTTTGAAAGACCTTTCTTGTTCCCCTTTTTTCTTCTCCTTCTCATCACTGCTATTTGATTTTACCCTTGCAATTGTTATTTTTAGAGGTTGTCTTTGAAAGGTATGCCATTCAGTTATAGCATTCAAAAAAATTGAAGAATTCCTACCTATATCTGTTACATGAATTTGAAACTGAATTTTTACATTGAGTTTTTGATCTAAAAAAAATTGTAGTTTTTTGGTGTTAGGAATTGGCAGGAAACTTGTCACTGCTGCCCACAGCATCTGCTCCTTTCATGGATATGCACTAGCAGAAATTGAATCAACAAAGGGACTATCTATCCTGGTTAAAGAATTCTCATTGCAAAGAAGATTTAGGGAGAAACCAATTGGAAGCTCATGCATAATATCACTAGAATTTATTATAAATTACTTTCCTCTTAGTTTACTCTGTAATAAAAATTTTTAGCTTGAGATAATGCATGATTATTGTCATTGTTAAAGTCCAAACTTGCAATGTTGCAAACATCATCTATTTCCCCCTTTCTCATTCAACAACAATTGTAAGAGATTGAACTTGGCTAAAGATAGCTACTTCTTACTCATACAATTAATCCTTCCTACATACTTGAACATGTAATCTTCACAAGCATACAATCTTTTTCATTCTACTGGAGTTTTGAACTCTTGTTTCTGAAAGAAAGAAAAAATGGCAATTGCACTAAACTTCAATTAAAAATTTTCCGTGGATTTGAATAGGCAGAGTCTAAGAAGTCAAGTGTCCACTTTAACACAAATGGTCACAAAAGCAAAGGTATGACACAAAACAATGTTGAGGGTAATCATATGAAAATATAAACGTATATATTGATATGATATAGGGAAAAATAAAATAAAATAAGAGAAGAACAATTGATCATCTCTAGAATTTCCTTTTTTGTATTCTCCCTTCTCTCCTCCATACCCTTACGTTACATATCTTAGCAGCACTAGTTTTTATCAAGCCAAAATGTAAAAATAAATGAATAGCTTACAATTCTCATTTCTATTCTAAAAGTGAACATTATGATGGTTTGCTTTTTTTTTTTTTTTTTCTCAACATTTTTTGAAGCAGAAATAGGAATTGAATATGTGATCCTCATATTTCTTTCCCAATGATCAACCTTGCGCATTTGTGCTTACTATCTTGACTAATTGTTTCCAAAATGTGTGGCCATTAAGCTGAATTGGGATTGTATTGTTTTCAGGTCTTAGGCCATTTAGGACATAGCACAAAATGTTCATTTAGAGTTTGAAGTAAAAAACAAATTGGGGAAGATGAATAGTCCAAGTCAAATTAATTTCTCAATATTCAGTCCATGTCGAGGGCATGGCAGCATTAAAAGACGTGTATGTCAATGAAGTCAAATTAATTTCTTTTAGTGTTTTTTGTTTATATGGACTACGGATGAAACCTTATATTTAAAATTAATAGTTTATGTGATTTGATTACTAAATTTGTGACTCATGGCTCACATTAATTTCTTATAAGAATCTAGATCAACCCTAATAATGAATGTGAGCCCAAGCCCATGCCTGTGAAAAGCCTAGAACCCGCCTTAGGTTCAAGCCTACTCCTGAGCCTCGAACTTGAGGTCCATTATGTGAGCCCAACCCTATAGTTGAACTCGAAGAACCTAAGGGTCTCATCAATTTTTCTAGCATTAAAAATCCATATTGGAACATATATAGGGGTTAGAGATCCTCTTTAACCAAATAAAATTTTTCTTTCTAAAGAATTCGAGCAATGCACACGTCACGGCAGGGTCTTATTCCTCTCCCCTCAATATTGCTTTTGCAACTTTGAAAGAAGAGCAGTGGTGGTAGGTGAATGGAAGTGGTAGTGGAGGAGGAGGGAGAGGGGAAGTTGTGAAGTACAATATGAGTGAAGGATAATTGTAATGACATTTTGGTCTTTTAAAATCATTTTTAATGATATTTTTACAAATAAAAATAATTTTTATTAACAATAAATTAATTAATGGTGTCTTTTGTTATCATTGGTAAAAATTAGTATAATTTTTTACAATTTTTTAAAATTTAAGTTGTTAAGTTGTAATATACCATGAACTTAAGATGTAAAAGACAATTTTCCCCCACTTATATTGTTGTTGGTAATTGAACTCGTTTGTAATTTCTGTTGCTAATTAGATGTAGGTGAAAACCAAATTCTGATGCTTAATTGAGTATGTTACATATGATGATCATGCAACTTTAAGAATCAATTCCTGTAGTGGATCAAGCCCAACAACTTTTAAGATAAAACCACATGTTAGTTAATTGAAAAAAGAAAGACAAAGACCTTAGAGACAAATTATAATATTGAATTCAACATATCTTTGTTTCTTATATTTGAAATTGCTGCTACACAAGGATCATATATTCATCTTATTCAGCTAATTTTTTGTCATTAAAGCTAGGGAAGCAAGCTGTTGTCTTGGCAATTTTGTTTGAGAGAGGCACCAATATATTTCTTTGCCTTTATCTATTTTTGTTTTCTTTGTATGGTTTTGTGAAATGGTTAATATTACAGAGAATATATTATATTATTCAATATATTTAAAAAAATCAAAGTTATAGTCATTTTTTATTACATTTGCCATTTCATTTTGTTGCAACTGAACTTGAAGTATTATGGAGTTACACACATTTGCCTCATTTTCAAAACATATAAGGATGAAAATAAATATATTTGTTATAATTTAACATATAATTTATATTTGAATCTTACTCAACATTTTAAATTTTATATTAAATAATTTTTTAACAAGAAATTATAAATTCAAAACATTTTATTCTTATTCATTAATTATTATGCTTTTCAATAGACAATGAGAGTTTATACTTTATTCATATTTTCAATCCAATTGGCTTGCATTTAAGGAGAAGTAAAAGAGTTAAACATGTGTTCTACCTTCAATAACTCAAGTTTTTGGTTTAATGTGGTTTATGGTTCAATGAGCTGAAGCAGTAGGGAAAAAGGTTGATTCTAAACATTAATTAACATGGCAGAGAGAAAATGAACCAGACTCCTTATCAGGATAAGTGGCATACTACTACAGTATCTTGTGTGGAAGGAATATGTTGTTAGTGACATTTCCATCATCATCCACACCTTCATTGCCCTCAGGATCAATAACTACTGTCATAAAATTAGCCTAATCTTATTTTCTGTACTTTAGGACCATCTAATGGCACTGCCTTCCTTTTTCCTGGATCTATGAGTTTATGAGACCTAAGGATTTCCCATTTGCTGGGTGCTAACTAAGTGATGGTGCTTAAGTTCAGCTTCAACAATTCTCCATCTTTTGTTTTCCCTCAACCCGAACTTCACCATTGCTGGACAGCAGGTTCTAGTTGCAGGCTTCAGGCAATTAGCTTTGCCCTTTTTCATGAAACCTATAGATTGCAGTGCTACTCCTATAATTGTGGATTACAGTATCCTTGTAGATGGATTCTTCTGAGCTCAGCTGGCTAATGTGGCCAAGGGATGGTTTTCTGCTTTATTTGTTAAAACGAGTTGTGGCCAAATGTTGAAGCATTTACAATAATATCAAAGGGCTGTGTTTCTCTTAATAGAAGCAAGCTTAGCTTGTGAACATTTCACCTGGTTTGCATAGTGATTTGAACAACTTTTGGAGACAGTTTCATCAATATCACTTACAGGGTAATGCATCTCCTTGCTGCCAGTCTTTCCAGTGGATGAACCAAAATTCCACAAGTTCCTGCAATTCAAGAAAATATACATATATGGTTTCAATAATCGAAAGGAGATATAATGGTGTTTGAAAAAGGCAAAGTCTTTTAGTCAGTTTAGTGGGGTTGTAAGAGTATATTTTTGCAGATGGGGAGCATGGTATTTGAGAGCAGCAGCATATATTGAATCTTCAATTAAAGATTATTTTATAATTCATTATACATTTGATTATTGTTTTTGTTTAAGTGGGGGAAAAGCTCTCTGGCCTCCTTTTGATTCTTCTGAACACCAGAAATTGTCAATAATCTTACAATCTTTTCATTAAAAACCTATGCCTTTTTTTTTATTTAATCCTTCTTTTTTTTTTTTTGGCATTTCATTTCCTGTATTTTGTGCCACATTCTATTGTCCTTTTTCTCATCCAAATGTTCATTGTGCCGATAAAAATTCTCTCTAGAAAGTATGGGAAACAATTTAATAGATTTCCCAGGATGTCTGCTGTCCTTTCTGGCTTTAGTTTGTGCTTATATAGGATTTATCTCCTTGTCTATGGATCTAAGGCCTTGTTGTGATTCATTTGCTAGCTTAATCTGGTTTTCCTATTTTGTGCTTGTCCAGCATATTAAAGGCTTCCTCTGCACTATAGATGAGCCAAACAGGATGGGCTTAAGGAGAATGCAAAGGGCAAAAGCAGTGTGGTTCCCATCAGAATGTGTGGAGAAGCACAATAAAAATGAATCAGTTTACCGACGAGGAAAAGCGGCATGACTCCTACCTTATCTGGTCGAGCTTACTGTTTCAAAACTCCCCAGCTGTTTATTTTGTTCCTCAAGATTTGCCACAAATGAAAATGAAAACAAATGTGAAAGCTTTAAGAGCAGAAAAATAAATAGTTTTTATCTCTCTATTTAAGTTTTCTCTTGCCCCTTTTTCCTCAATTTTGCATAGAAAAGCATTGACACATTTTCCAAGCCCATGAAAACCCGGCAGTGCTCTGGGAACAACTTTTACACAGCTCAACTCGACTCTGCTCTACCAAACTGTAATCTGAAAACTAATTGGTGCCAATTGCATGAACTCTTCTTGCCCTTGTATTTTATTGTGAACCAAATTGGGTATTGGAAGTTGTTGGTTCACCAAATGCACTATCATATGCGGATGCATTTTGTCTACTTCGCTGTAAATTCCTTTTTTAGGCTCATAATTCTTCTCTGAAACACTTTTTAAGGTCTGCAGTGCGATAAACATTATTTAGCAATGCTCATCCTTGGTCCCTCAGCCAAAAATGAGGCTCAGTACACATTGGATGAACAATTTCATCGTGAATATCTGCGATGCACAAGACTTGCTGCATTATGTACTAAATGAATAGTCGAATTTCATCCTTTCAGGGGCTAGTGATTGTTTCAATAGAGAGATTCTTGCCGTTGAATGACTATGCTGTAGATTGCAGCTTTTGAGAGCAGTCTTTTACTCAACTATGGCTCATTTATACCTTGTGTTCGCAATTCTTTAAATTTCCAATGGAAAAAAAGAAACAATGGTTCATGCACGAGCGAATTCCCTGACGTGCCTACTTCGATACGATAGTGATTGTATTTACGGCATAATCCCATCTACAGCCAATGTAAAGGAAAATTTTTCTATTCATCTTGCACTGGACAATATTCAATACAGAGGCAAGACCTACCAGCATGCCTCAAAAACTTCTAGCATTGGCATCTCTTATTTCAATTGTCTCTGCTTGAAACTTGCTGTCAGACATCATTTTCTAGACCATTTTGAGCTCCTTCCTTTAGCACTAATGGTGGCAAAAGAGCCTGCTTCTTCTGGTTTGTTTCTAATGCATGTGCATCCGTTGCTTTGGAGTCTTTAGATTCCTTAGCGCCCTCTTGGAGTTGAACAAGCTGAGAATAGGCACCATCTGGATTCTTTATCAGCTCCCCGTGAATTCCTAAAAGAAGATTTTTCGAAGACTAGATTGCTGAACAACATGGAAATGGGATGACTAAGCAGCAAAGTTGACATTACCATTCTCCACAATTTTGCCCATATGCACTACTGCTATCATGTCTGCATTTCTGATTGTTGTCAAACGATGAGCAACAACTACAGGTGTCCAGTTGTGCATAACCTTAACCAGTGCATCTTGGACAATGTGTTCTGATTCAGCATCAAGGGCACTCGTTGCTTCATCAAGAAGGAGAAGTTTTGGATTCTTCAACACAGCTCTAGCAATGGCAATTCTCTGTTTTTGTCCTCCAGACAACTGGGTAGCATTCTCGCCAACCATTGTGTCAAGCCCCTGAAACATAGATGTAATCATCCGAATTAGTGACGGGAAGCTTAAAAACAGACTAAAAAAGAATTGGTTTAAGAATTGTGAAGTAATATGCATGTAAAACAAAGCAAAATTATCAATGAAGTTGCAGAACACCCCCGGAAGAGCAGACAACTGAACATTTGACCTTCTGGAAAAAGCATTACATGCCATTTGTTCATAGAGAGAGTAGATTTACCAGAGGAAGAGTGTCTACAAATTTGGCAGCATTAGGAAGCTCAGTTGCTATTCTAATCTCCTGATAAGTTGCATTCTCTTTCCCATATGCTATGTTCTCCTTTATGCTAGTTGCAAATAGAATAGGTTCCCGGCTAACTAGCCCAATCTTCTTCCTAATCGAACTGAGCTTCAATGTCTTGAGGTCAAGACCATCTAGAGTATTTGACCAGAATCAGGATCATAAAATCTTTAAAAGAGGCTTATAACAGTTGACTTCACACTCCTACTTTGCCCAGCTAAAGCTGCAGTTGTACCACTAGGAACTTTAAGTGAAAATCCAAAGAAGATCTGAACGTCAGGCCTGGCAGGGTACCTGAAATGTACTTCTCTAAGTCCAATTTCACCGTGCATCTCTTCCAGTATCATTCCATTCATGTCATAGGCATCGATCCTTGGTTTTCGTTTGATTGTCTCCAACTTGTACGCCACAGCTTTGCTTTCTAAATAAACACTTATACTCCTTATAATTATTTTTTATTAAGTACACATTTTGATTTATTAAACACAAAAATTTAAAAAAAAAATTATTAAAAAAATATTTTACAAAAAATAATTAAAATTTTGATAATTTATAATACATATTTTTTTAATTAATGATATAAAATCAAAATTAAAATTAAGTGAAATTAAAAACAAAATAATAAAATTTATAATATATTTAATTTATTATAAAATTATAATAAATTTATTTATACATTTTAATTAAATTTATCACTAAAATTAATATAAAAATATATTATAAGAAAAAAATAATTATATAATTAAAATATATTTAATTATATAAAATATAAATGTAATTAATATTAAAATATTTTTTAATAATAATAATAGTTTAAATTAATAAATTATTATAATATATTTAATTATAATAAAAATATAAATAAAAATTAGAGAAATTTACTTTGAATTGACAACTAAACAAAACAAGTTATATTGATTGCATTATCAACTTAAGAAGTAGAAAACTTAATAGATACAAGATTACTTCTTTTGATACTACATCTTTTGGTGTGCATTATTGTTGGATATATTTATTAGTTATTATTTTTTAATTCCAATTTTTTTTATCTAAACCAAAAAAAACATTTGGAATATTTATTTTGTTTTATATTATGTACTTAGATTGTTTTTCCTAGAAATGACTAATGATTATACAAATAATTATGGACAACACCATGATAATAATGTTGACAATGAAGATGCTCTCCCACAGTTGGAAGTGGTTGTTGTTGCTGCTGTCTATACTTAATATTACACATATTTACACAAAGAACCTTGTATGATTTCATATCAAACTAGAATGAAATGGGGGATTGAATTAATAGAAGACCATGAAGTACAATGCTTGAGTATGTTCTAAATGGACAAAGAAACATTGCTCTCATTAGACACTGATCTACAATTGAATCATGGATCAAAACCTTCGAGGAGAATGTCTTCAATTGAGAAAGTATGTATGTTATTATACACACCTTCTTTGGTTAAATCAACTAGATCAGTGGGCAAATGTTACCAACCTTGAGGGGAAACAGTTAGTTGATGTTTCATAGAAGTTTTATCAGCAATTTTATCACCTTCAAAAGATGTTATCAAACTTTATAATCCTAATTTTAGAGGTATCCCACCAGAGATTCTTTATGATAGTAGATATATGTTGCATTTTAAGGTACTTTTTATTTTAATAGTATTATTGCAAAAAGTTAACTTTCGTTTTTAAGTGGATTGTACGCTAAATTCAAGTATATCACTCAAATATAATTATGAGTATGCGCTAATAACATGATTGCATTGGAGCAATAAATGGAACACATGTACATGCTTCTATTCTTATGCAAGATCAAATAAGATTTATTAGAAGAAAGGACCTACCAACATTTATCATGACAGCATGTAGTTTTGATATGCAATTTACTTTTGTGATAGCTGGATGGGAGGTTACAACACATGATGTGTGTGCATTTTTAGTTTGGCTATTAATGATTTAGAACTTAATTTCCCACAACCATCAACAGTATTATGTCCTAATCATAACATGTATTTTTTTTAAATAAATATTTTACATAATGTGTTATTTCATTGCAAAATTCCTTATTTATATGAACTAACATAGGTAAATATTATTCCGTTGATACCAAATATCCATCATTAAAAGGATATCTCAGACCTTATAAAAGTATAAGATATCATTTACTTGAATTTCAGAATGATTGATTGCCTAAAAGATGTATAAAGAAATCTTTAATTGTGTGCATTCCTCGTTAAGAAGTTACGTTGAGGGGACATTGAGATTATGGAAGAGAAGATGGAAGATATTATATTTAATGCCATGTTATTCATTGCACGTGCAAAGAGATATTACTATTACATCAATAACTTTACATAACAATATTCATAAAAAATCTGTAAGTGATCCAACTTTTGAGAGATTTGATCAACATCCCAATGTTTTACCACTTAATATCTTCCTTGATATTAGGAGAATTTCACAAGATGAATTCTACGATGATAAGAGAATGATAGAGATGACTTTCATTTATAATCCTACTGAATTTTTTTCATAGTATTTTTACTACTATTATCAAACAATATGTAACTTTGAGTAACAACACTTTTGATCTCAGTACTTTTGTTTATATTACTTTTATTTATAGTACTTTATTTTGTAAGATTGCCAAATGGGGCTGTAGATAATTCACACTAAATTATTCCTTCAAATGCATTATTTGCCATGTTTAGTTGTTTTAAACTCACATTCCCGATGAAGTGAGGAATTTTTTTTGATATGAAGTTGCCACTAATTTTCACTTAGTTACAAGTATGTAGTGAAGTTATATTGGACTTTGTGTTTGGCATTTGACTACTAAATTCATTGTTTAAGAGCATCAAATATTTCAAATTAGAGGATTTTGTTAACAATGTATTTGAAACTTCCGACAAAATCAACCTTTTTTTTTTTTCCAATTTTCCAATCAATATTCATGCATATGACAATGATTTCAAAATGAAACAAGCAATACATATATATATACACCAAAAATGGAAAAGTAGTTTATTTTAACAATGATTCAGCAGCACCAACTCATCAATACTTCATGCAAAATTCAACAATCACAATGAAGATTTGCACATGTAAGCATGTGCAATGAATTAAAATCTTGTTGTGATCATAAGGTTTTATGGATGAGCTACATGCTAAGGCACAAAGGGGGTACATTGGTCATCGTCACAAAACAGGTTTGTCAAAGTTTCTAACAGATTTGGTAACTCCAACTCAAACACACACACGGAGCCTCCACACATGCTCATTGACAACCTTCATTAGGCAATGACCAATCTAATTCTTAATCTCCATGAATGCCTCACAGGCAAGTTGTCTCTGGGGTGCTTCATCCATGTTGGTTTGCTACATGGCAATCATCTACCAAACCAGTGGCCATGCATTTTCATTATGATATGAATTTTTTTTTTCCAATTTATAAGCCCATGAAAATAAAATATCCAATTCCAACTAACAAATGCAAAAGGTCAATGCAATTGGAGAAAGAAGAATATGTCCTAACAAAGAGCAAATCAAAAGTGAAAAAAAATATTCTCCAAAATTGATATCTATTTTAATGGTAGTCCCTAAACATGCACCAAGACAATACCTAACAAGCTGCCCTTTGTGCAGATCTTCATCAATATTTGTCTTATTAGTATCGCCAATGGCCATGAACAGCATTTCCTGTATGTCGCTGCCACTTTTGCCACCACCAGAGGGGTTGTTTCTGGCGTTGTTGTTGCTGACCGATGACACTATTATCACTAATAGTATTGTTGTTCTTGTTAGCATAATTACCAAGAATAGCAAGACATAACCGCGTGTAAATAAGTTGAACAGAAACTGCAGAATCCCTAGTTAACATTAATTGATCCTTGCTGCTAATTCCGTAAATACTATTTTTAAAGTTTTAGGATCAAGATTTGAAATTCAAGATGAAACCTAATTATTTTAAATCCTTCCTAAAAAAATTCATGCTTGCACCACAAATGTTAATATTAATTCAGATTAAAAATTAATTTAAAATAAAAATTTATTATAATAAAAATTTATTTAAATTAAATTTAAATTTAAAAATTTATTACAATAAAAATTTAATTAAATTTAATTTAAAATTAATTATTTAAATAAATTTACTTATTTATTTATATATAATGACATATAATTTATGTAAATACTTTTCAATACTTATCCTACAAGTGGGATGAGGGCATCTTCAATTCAAGAGTCAGTATAATATTTTCAACAGTGTATCACACCCCGCTTCCAAACGTTCCGCCCGTGTTTAAGCCACGGAGAGTGATTCTGATAATCGAGCTCCACGGACCTGTTCCCGAAACATGCCCTGTTGAAATCCTTCTGAGATTCCACCCACTGCGCATACTTGATCCACATGCTGGTATTCCATCTGACGCGCCAAATCTGATCCTCCGCTCCTGCCGCCTCCACTGCAGCACAATTTTTCAGAACCGCCGCCTTCTGCTGTTGCTGCTGCTGCTGCCTCTGCCGCCTCTCTGCCTCTTGTCGTTCGCGAACTTTCCGGAGAATCTGCTCGGCGGTGATCTGAATTGGAGCGGGCATCTTGTTCTTCCTGGAGACTGCTCGGCGGTGATTAAAAGAGAAAAGTACAGTGAATTGCAGTTAAGGGGTCAGATTGTAAATAACAAAAGTTCAGGGTCCAGATTGAAAATAACAAAAGTTTGGGTGTCATATTGAAAATAACAAAAGATTAGAGACAGATTGACAATAAAAAATTTGAAGGTCAGATTACAAATAATAAAAACTTGGGGACCAAATCAGAAAAATTATAAATTTCAATGTGAACAACACAATCCCTGTTTTAGTTTCTATTTTGGATGGAAAAAATTATAACAAATGGTGCGTGTAGATGAAAGTTTTATTTAATTATAATGAATTGTTGAGTATCGTGGAAAATGAAATTATAAAACTCATAGCAGACGTTACAAAAGTATAGAAAGCTGCTCACCAAGAGTTATAAAAAAAAGGATAAAAAGACACTCTATTTCATCCACAGGAGGTGAATGATGAAATTTTTTAGAAAATTGCAGAAATAACTTCATCAAAATAAGCATGAGATATCTTAATGATGTCATTCCAGGGTATAGATAAAGTTAAAAAAGTGAAACTCCAAACCTTATGACACTAGTTTGAGCTTTTGTAGATGGAAACTTGAAAACCAATTTTAGTTTATATAAGTAGAGTACTTGCCTTAACAAATCAAATGAGAAGTTATGGAGAGCAACTGAATGATCAGGTAAAAGTTGAAAAGATTTTACGGACACTCACATCACAGTATGAGCACATTATGGTTACTATAGAAGAAGCACATGATTTGTCCTAGATGTTAGTTGATGTACTAACAGGCACGTTACGAGCTCTTGAACAATGCATGAATGAGAAGCACACTGAGAAGATAGTAGAGCAAGCACTTCAAAGTTAGGTTCCTACCAGAAGCAATCAAAGTGATCAATCAAAGTAGAAGTAAGGTTCTTCCCATGGAAAAGGATGAGGACATAGTAATAATCACTACAACAATAGAAATTGAAGAGGTTACTATAATAACTATGAAGATGGTGCCAATCAATACAATAGCCAAAGGAGATCAGACCAGACGTATAGAAATTGAGGATGAGGACAAGGAAGAGGTCGTGGTAGAGGAAGACATGACAAGTCTCACATTGAGTGTTACTTTTGTTACAAGTATGGTCATTATACTAGTGAGTGCAAGTCTCAAGAGTATAATCAGATAGTTCATTATGCATAAGATAGAGATACAAATGGTGGAAATGAAGCACGTATGATGATTATTACAGTTGCTGAAAAACCAAACTATAATACCTAGTTCCTTGACACTGGGTGTACCAATCATATATATGGGAAAAAGGAGCTCTTTGTTGATTTTGATGAGTCAATCTACTCCATAGTTAAGTTTGCTGATGATAGTAGTGTTCCAATGATGGGAAAAGGGTGAATTCTTATTAAATTAAAGAAGGGAGATCATAATTATATCTCAAATGTGTTTTATGTACCCAACATGAGAAACAACCTACTTAGTTTGGGCCAACTATTTGAAAAGGTGTATGACATGCAATTACATGATAACTGTCTCTCAATTCTCAATAAGAGAGGTACACTTATTCTTAAAGCCCATTTAATGAAGAATCAGATATTTTGAATTGATATTGTCATTGATGTTTATACTTGTTTTAATGTTATTATCAAAGATGAGTCTTAGTTGTGGCATATTCGTTTTGGCCATCAAACTTTTTTGCAGTTTAAACTTGCTTGAACAAGAAAATATGGTGATAGGCCTGCCTAGGATACAACATCCTAATCAAATTTGTGAAGCATGTATTCTTGCCAGATGGAGTAGACAACCCTTTGTGATAAGGACTTGGTGTGCAAGACAACCACTCCAACTTAACCACTCTGATGTTTGTGGCTCGATGAATGTTTTATCACATGGTAATAATAGGTATTTTCTTACCTTCATTAATGATTTCATTATGAAGACATGAGTTTATTGCATGCAAAAAAAGTCTGAGGTGTTTGATTATTTTAAGAAGTTTAAGACTTATGTCGAAAGACAAAGTGGATATCATATTAAAATTCTAAGAATTGATGGAGGTGGTGAGTATATTTCTAATGAGTTTAAAGAGTTTTGTGAAGCACAGGGAATAAAACATGAAGTCACAATTCCCTATATCCCACAATATAATGGAGTTACTAAAAGAAAGAACAGATCAATCATGAATATAGTGAAAAGCTTGTTAAAGGCTAAGGGAGTTCCTAATCAATTTTAAGTAGAAGCTATTTTATGTGTTGTTTACTTGTTAAATAGATCTTCAACAATAAGTATTTAGAATGTCATTCTTGAAGAAGTATGAAGTGGTTTTAAGCCTAGTGTAAGGCATCTCAAGGTGTTTGGCTCTATTGCTTATGCTCACGTTCCAACAAAGACAAGGACAAAATTAGATGATTGAGAAATGAAGACAATTTTTCTTAGGTATAGGAAAAAAGGATATAAGTTATTTAATCTTATGATAAAAAAGGTAATTGTAAGTAGAGATGTGACTTTTACTGGAGATGAAGCTTAGAACTTTAATGTTTAGGAGCAAAATAACTCCATAAGCTCAATTTGCAATCCCTACCATAAATGGACAAGTCTCATCAGTTGATGCACAGAATCCTACGCCGTAAGCTGTAAAAGAGAATGGAAGACCAAGGAGAAATTGCCAACAATCAGTTAGATTGCAAGATTATGAGGTAATCCCTGATAATATTATTAATGATGATGGGGATATGGTGCATTTTGCCATATTTGCAGATTGTGAACTAATGTCATTTGATGAGGTGACTCAAGATATAAAGTGGGTGAATGCCATGAATGAAAAAAATCAAAGCAATTGAAAAG
Organism: Rhizophora apiculata; assembly: GCA_037832385.1. Taxonomy (NCBI): domain Eukaryota; kingdom Viridiplantae; phylum Streptophyta; class Magnoliopsida; order Malpighiales; family Rhizophoraceae; genus Rhizophora; species Rhizophora apiculata. The sequence goes on along the minus strand of CM075429.1, from coordinate 8,104,933 downwards.
AATGATATATGGGAGTTTACTACTATTCCATGAGGTTAGAAAGTTATTGATGTGAAGAGGGTCTTTAAGACTAAAAAGAAGTCCAATAGAGAAGTAAAGAGATATAAAGTAAGATTGGTTGCAAAAGGATTTAAATATTGACCTAACCATGATTATCACAAGAATCATTGGAAAGCTCATTAGATGGTTGTGAAGTTAGTTGAAACAGATGTTGGGATTGAAAGCATCACCTAATCAGGATTAAAGGGAGATGTTGATGTTAATTTAAATTAAGAGTTAACATAGATTAGAAATTTATTATAATAGAAGTTTAGTTGAATTCAATTTGAATTTAATTATTTGGATAGATTTTGATATTTGTCTCTATATAAAGACACGTAATTTATATTATTTGTATTCTCTAAATTATTGTGTAGGTGCTTCTCAATTATTATAGGTGCTTCTCAATTATTATATGAGTGCTTCTCAGTTATTGTGTATATCCATTTATCATATTAAAAAAATTATAGTATTCCCCCTAACAACAAACAATATGTTTAAAGGTTTGATCACCCATTTGAATTAAAGTATTTGGTGGTCTACATTAGACATGTCCAAACTAATCTAAACAAAACTCTCTTAATTTATCTCCCATGGATAGTACACTTATTTTGATATAGATATCATCATTTCTTATTTGATCCTTCCTAGACTATCCACACATATCTATTTAAGGATTCTCATTTTTGTCACACTTAAATTTTTATCATGTAAATAATTGTAAATAAGAGTTAGAAATTTTTAATAGCTGAATTGTTTTTTGTCATGACATTGTGTTAAAAAAATGTTTTTGCAAATTTTCCTCTTTGATGAGATATAATGTATTTTGATCAACTTTTAAATTAAAATGTAATGCAATGATATTTTTCACAAATAATATTTTATTTTGCCATTTTAGTTCTCTTCCATGTTTGACTAAGCTATTCAACCTAACAACATTATGAAAACTAATGATATAAAGAGGACTTTTATGTAAATGTAATGAGGTTTATTTTGTAAATTTGGAATATGTTTTTACCAATTACAAAACTAAAACACTTGCTATAAAAATGAGTTGCAACTTCTTATAGCTATTAATGCTTCATTTTATAGTTTCATGTTGGAAGATGACCTTGACTTGAAGCATGGATGATGTGGAATTGATGTTCATGTTCTCTTTAAGACTTGTGAAGAAGTAATTGAGAAAAAAATTTTTGAGAAAAAATTATAAGTTTCCTAATTTCTATAATAACATGGACAAAAGAAAAAAAATTTATCTTTGTATAGAAAAGGAAAGCCCTAGGTCTCTTTTAGAGGAAAAATGTTATGTATATGTCTATAAAGAGAACATCTTAGAAAAATCAAATTTTAGTGGAAAAGTGTTATGTCTATTTTGATTAGATTTTCTTTTTGGCAATTTTTTCTATTCCTAATTAATATATGGTGTCCAAATTCTATATTAATTAATTTAACTTGGAGTACTTCTTTATTTTATTAAAGTTCTTTATGATTCTCTCTCAATATTAGTTTAGTCTGATTAGATAAAGAAAATTGAATTCAAATCAAGTTGTCTTTCAAAGGCTTGTAGATTGTGAGTTTATTTCTAAATGTAATGAAAAGAGATTAAGGTGTGCTTTTTTGGCTCTCAAATTTAGTCAAAGTCTTTTTGTCTCCCTAAGTCACAAGTCACAACTATTTAGAATTCTCTTTCTTATCTTACTTTCTACAAATTATCTCAAATTCTCTCTTTTTTCCCCCTCCATTCCCTTAGTCCCTAAAATTTCAACTTTTAAATTATATCCTTTTTATTTTTGTTTCCTTTTTTTTGTCAAACTTATACTAAGTGAAAAATAAACTTCTTCCATTTTAGAATTTCCATTTTACTCTTGCTTTATATGTGATTAGACTAAAACCAATGTAAACAAAAAAATTTACAAGTATATTTTGTCAAATCCAAACTTTACTGTTGGCCATTAAGAGAAGGGGACTAATGAGTTATTTTAGACACCATTATCACATATGCCTAGGACACATACTTAGAATAACCTTTATACCTACACTTGCCTTTCTTATAAGACTTGTAATGTTAAGATTTTTATCTCTTAATTAGTAGATAGCACCTAGACATTATTTGATGGTGAGCTAGTTCAAAAATATGTTTAATCACAACAACTAATCAAGGAGGACCTCAATAGAAGCCAAGACAATAACCATTAATATGTGTGTTAATAATCGTAGATAAGAGTTAAAAATTTTCAATCAAGGTTTCAAGAATCATACTAGACCAACTTGCTTGAATGAAAAAATTGGTAATCAATTTGGTTTCTGGTTTGGTTACAACTCAGAAAGCACATTGGTCAAAATCAATCCAAGAATTGGTGAACCAAATGGTTAGATAACCAACTAGTGAGCTAGAGCCAATTTTCAGAATTCACTCTATTCAACTTTGAACTCTTTGAGAACGTGGCAACTTTTGAGAATGTAAATAACTATGAACCCCTTCCTTTAATTATGATGGAATGGGTACACTACCATTGAGGCAAAGGCCTATTTGTATTATTATTATAACAATTTCATATAAATATAGTTTCATTTTCCAATTTCCATTGCTCTTTATAATTTATTCAATAAATGCTTAATGACACAAATTTGAATTCCAAACTTCTTTTTGAGCAAAAAATTGAATTCTATACTTAAAATCCTATAGTTTCAATTTCCAAACTAATAAATCATAAACATCAATTAACCTTAAATCTTCCTTTCCCTGCTTTCTTACAACACAATTTTTAATATAGTCCTTCATTATAAATTTACTATTATAACTTAAAATGAATTGATATACATTGTTATTTGTGATTTCATATATCCAACCTTTGCAAAACCTACTTTTGTAATAGTTTTAGAAAGAAGAATTACATTTGATTGTACTTTTTATTTTCTTCGAGGTTATTGTCCACTTTCTAACTATTATTAAAGAGGTAAGGTGTTTCATTGCAATATTTATTGTTTATGTATATTTGGCGATAAATGCAATATTTATTTGTTGTTTATTGTTTATTGTTTTGCATTTATGGTGTCTCCATTGCAATATTCAAGTTACAAGAAACTTAACACACAACTAGTCTAATATGTATCTAACTCAATATACATTTAATCTAATTTGTTTATTTAGAATCCAACTCTTTCCCAACATCCAATATTCCATTGCTTGCATCAGAAGATGGTGGCAATTTTGGTACATCAGTACTACAACTTGTATCTAATGGAACCCACAAAGAAATGGATTTCCTTCATAGTTTTTGTTATCAAATGTGGCAAATTGTCCCTTTATGCCTGGAAGCTGACTTAAGAAGTTATTGTAAGCCACACTAAAAAACTCTAGAAAGTGTAGACTAATCAATTTTGAAGGAATTTCTCTGCTCAATTTGTTGTGGGAAAGGTCTAAACTCTCTCTTTGCCCTAAAATTTCCCAAGTTCTTAGAATTGGGCTAGTTAATTGATTATGAGACAAGTTAAAGGCCAGTATCAAGCTCAAATTTCCAAGTTCTGCTGGTATTTTCCCTATTAACTTGTTACATGACAAATGTAATATGGACATCAATTCAAGATGCCAACCTTTGTATCTATCAGATCTAGCTTTTGTAAATAATTCAACTTGATCTTGCTACACAAAGAAATTAAATGCTTCATAACCAAGTCCTTTGTTTCTAAATTTACTTTGGAAATTGTAGGATATCTCGAGCCACTCATAACTCTTACTATCTTGTGCAAAATTAAATGCATCTTTAGTCACCTTTCCAAAAGAGATATGGATAAAACAACTTGGTATTGGTCCAAAAAATGAGTTATGTAAGAGATCCAATATGCCTAGTTCATTCAACTGGCAGAGTTTTTGTGGTAGCAAACCTCTTAAATTATTCCCTTAGTTCGAGAACTCTTAAATTGGACAAATTCCCAATTGATGTTGGAAATTTACCAGACAAAAAATTATTTTTAATATTCAACGTCATCATATTAGAATAATTGAATAATGTTTCTAAAATTGTACCTATGATTCTGCTCTTTTCTAAATTCAAATGGTGTAAATTTACTGACCATTTTAAGCAAGAAGGAAGAGTGCCCCAAAGTTTGTTATAGGAAATATCAAGAAAGGAAGACCAAAATAGTTCGCATGGAATTATTCCTTCAAACACATTACCTACCATGTTTAGATGTTGCAAACTCAGATTCCTAATAAAGTTAGGAATTTCACCTGATATATAGTTGTCACTTATATCCAAAAGCTCTAGCCTTAGGTAATGAGAGATCCAACTTGACAGAGTTCTAGTAAACTGATTTCCACTTAGATGCAATGACTCCAATGAAGTTTGATTGGACTTTGTCTTTGACACTTGACCACTTAATCGGTTGTTTGAGAGCACCAAAGCAACCAAATTAGAGGAATTTGCTAACAAATTGTCTGGAATTTCTCCAAAAAACCTATTGCTTTAAAACAAATAGAGAAAGCATGCTTCCCAAAGAGAATGGAATGCCACCATCAAAAGCATTTGCCGAAAGATTAAATACTACTATAGTTGGAATAATACTACCAATATGTTGTTAAAGCTTTCCATGAAAGTGATTGACTGAGATATCCATATACTTTATAGCAAAGCTAGAATTGGAGGATAAATCAAATGAACCCACAAATGAGTTATTTCTAAGACTTAAAAACTCCAATTAGGTATTGTTTTCAAGCAACCAAAAGGGAAAGGCTCTAATGAGGTTATTGTGGGAGAGATCAATGACTCTTAAATTAGTTTGGTGAGTGAGAAAATGGGGAATATTATTAAGTCTACAATTTGACATCTTAATAACGTTAAACTAAATTGTAGGTAGCCAGTCATATGGATAGTGAGTTTGGACCTATAGCTTGTGGTTATCTCTTAATAACAACAACACTTCAAGATTTGTGTGATTGGCAATGAGTAAAAAGAGAATTGACCTCAAAAGAGATTATTTCTCATATTAATATAGTTAAGAGATTTAAGAGTAGTAATTGAAAATGATGAAATGTCCCCTTCAAGTTTGTTTGATGACAAGTCTAAGAGTGTAAGAGATGTCAATTTTCCAACATAAAATGGAATAATTCCACTAAGATTATTGTAGCTGAGATCCAACTCTTGAAGGTTCTTTAGTGAACACAAGCCTGAAACAAAAGATGGTATAATATTTAACATTTTTCCATGAAAGACATAAGGTGATTCCTGCTTTTAAGCATTAGTAAAGTGTTAACAACTATCTTCTTGAGTTAAAGATTCATTTAGATTGTTGCTAGTTAAAGATAAAGCTTTGAGTGAAGTCATTTGGCCAAAACTGTCCCAAAAATAGAACAAATATATGAAGAAAACAGATTAAAATTGTAAAAGAATTCAAATAAATGAATTCCAACTTAGCATTTGACAGAATATTATGCCAAAACTCATAGCTTGCCCCTAAGTTTGGCCTTCAAGGTCCTAAATTGGTCTAATGTTAATGATGAAATACAATACTTGATGTTATAATCATAAACATTTCATAACCAAAGCATCCATATGTTGTATAAGAGCCAATTCCTTGGCTTCGTGCTATATGCAACAAAAAGGCAAAAGAATAATGGGAGATAAGCTACATGGACATGGACAATGGTAGTCTATATATATATTTCTTTTTCATAAGGAAACTTTATATGCACTAATATAAAAATAAAAATAAAACATATAAATAAAAATAGAAAAATGATATTACTACTTTGGAATAAAAAATATTACAATTGTTCATTACAAGTTTTATGTTTTGAAATTTTTAAAGTATTGTTTTATTTAATGTATTATGAAAATTTATTTTTCCTAATAAATAACCACAAAATTATTTTAATTATTCATCTTTCGTACAATTGCACAATTGATGCTTTACAATGTTTATTGTTGAAAAAGTTCTCTATTTACAAAGAAATGTTAAGAATACTTTTATAAACAATAGGTGCTTAAAATTTGACGAGATTTGGAGAAGGTAAAAGTTTATGGGGTATTTAGTGGGACAACTTAAAAAATACAAATTATAGGGATCATAAGTTAGCATGGGTAGCATATACAAAATATTAAATTCCTAATAAATGTAAAGGATACCAATAAATTGAATGAAATAAAAGAAAGGATAAAAAAAAGAAAAAAAATTCGAAGATTAAATTTGAACTAAAAATAAATTCAAGGAAATAAGGGTTTTGACAATTTCCACATGAATTAAATGAAGGTTTTCAACACTTATTCTCTTTAAACACACAAAATCCTCATGGAAAAGTGCAAACAGTACTTGGCAGCATTGTTAGGGAACTATTAAGGCCATTGGAAGAAAGATCCAGAATTTTTAAGTTCTCCAAGCTTATTACATCTACTGATATATATTAAAGGGAAAATACTGATATATATTAAAGGGAAAATAAATCGAGTAGGAGAGATTAAGGGTATTTATCTTAATTATTTTTGTTATTCATCCCTCATTCTTCTTGTTTCTTTTTTCTGATTGTGTGGTTAAGGCATTTTCTCCTTCTCGGTGTTTTTTTTTTCTTCTTCTCTTTTCATTGTTTATCAAAGTTTTTTAATGAATTAAATGAAACTTTTCAATACTTGCACTCATCAAACACACAAAAATCCCACGAAAAAGAGTAAGTAATACCTGACAGCATTGTTAGTTGATTCCAAGAAAGATCCAAAATTTCTAAATTCTTCAACCTTACTAAATCTACATATATATATATATATATATATATATGAAAGGGAAAATAAATTGAGTAAGAGAGACCAATTCTAAATTTCATTGACTGAGTTATTTTTTACGTGCCTTGTGCTGGGAAGACTCCATTTATAGGCCACAGTCTGAAAGATCGAGATTCTTCAGAGATGTCACAGCACCCAATGATTTGACACTGCTCTTAGTGATGTTGTTTCCTTCTAGATTCAACACCTCTAACTTTTTAAATCTTGACAGGCCATCAACAATTCCTTCAAGATTCTTTACTTCATTGTAACTCAGCTCCAATTGTTCTAGGTTTTCCAAAGAAGCTAGTTCTGCCAAAAAGAAATTGAAAAGAGTGCATTATAACAGCATAGTATTATGACTGTAGGGGAAAAGAAAAGAACAAAACAAATTAAATTCAGAGAATTGTAATACCTGTTGCAGAAATGGAAGCGGATGCCCCCAAATTATTTCCACAAAGATTCAGTGTCTTAAGTGATGTAATTGAAATAGTTGCCTTCTAGATTTAGTACTATCAAATTCTTCAACAACTTAAAATCTGGGATACATAGTATTTAATAGTTATTTCTTCAAATACATTTATGAGTCTGCCCAATATTATTGTATAAAATTTACATTATTGTATAAAATTTACATTACATATATTATAGTGGTGTCACGTCACATATATAATAGTGGTGTCAAAATTTATTATATGTCTAACAAAAAAATAAAAAATGATAAAAAAATTTAAAAAAATCAATTTATTATTATTTTTTTAAATTATGTAATGTACATAAAAATCAATAAAATATATATCTCCAAAAGTTTGTGATTTACAGCTCTAAAAGTTTCTAGAAAAAGGTATAAATATTATTTATCTTTTCTAATCATGAGACAAAAAGAAAAAAAAAATTAAAGAAAGGAAAAGAAAAAGAATGATGTCTTTACCTTAAACCTTTGGGGGATCATTAAACGAGTTCGAACTTAAATCCAATGTCCCCAGGTATTCAATAGCCTTCAACTCTAAGGATAGATTATAGTTGTTCCATAGAGAAATGAAAACAATGAAAACTATATGCACTAGTTTCATGCATATGTTAAAATAAAAAAGTTTTCGCACCATTATAATATGTAACAGTAACTATATTTATTTTGTTTTAAAACCTTTGTTTAGTACATCAAAACTCACTTTTACTTTGTGCCATATCCAAGAAAAGTATGTTTTATTTTTTTTTTTTTTATAATTCTCTTTTTATATTGGTTTTTGTAATGAAATGATATGGCTCAATCGACAAGATTTAGTTTGACAAGTCAAAGAGAAATTAAGTTTAAAAAAGAAGAAATTGAATTTAAAAAAGGAAAAATTATACTTTTTCAAATGCTACAAAATGTAAGTTTTAATTTAAAATATACTACAAAAATTGACATGTTTATCTTGTTTTCTAATTTAATCAAAATCTTCAATGTAATGCTAAAAAAAAAAAAAGAAAAACAAGTCTTAAATGTAAATTTTAAGGAAATTATGGCCATAGGCTTTAGTGTGGAGACTTTATGTCTCTAGTAGTCACAATTGAATAAAATTATCCACCTAACCTAACATGTTACAAATTTGTTCAATTTAAAAAGATGGATAAGTAAACAAATTAAATAAATTTTAATTTTTTAAGAAAAAAAAAATATTTGATGAAACATGGTGTTGTATATGTTTTAAAGTACCTTTGGCTGGAAAAGATCCGTTAAGTCCAGTCTCTTTCAAGTTCAAAGTTCTTAGGATGAAATTTCACCCAGGTACTGTAGGATATTGTTTTGGAAGAAGTTGAATGAAAGATCTAAGACTTCCAACTCCTTCAAACTGGAAATCTTCTCAATACCTGCTGGAACAATTTTCTTTGTCATGCAACAAATCTCTTGAATGAATGCAGAATGTTTATGTTTCTGCCACTTGCAATGACCACTTGCAACAAGTTGGTTAGGAACCCGCCGTGCACATGAAAATGAGAGGCAAAGAAGAAAAAGTAAAAAAAGCATGCCTTCTAATTTTTGCACTCATTATTTTCTAATTTCCGAGGCATGTAAGTATATACAGAACAACAAATGAAAATTAATCCAACTACTGGTCAGGCATCCAACTGTAAAACCCCACAAATGCTAAGGATTTTTGCCTCACTTAATTTTTATGTCCATCTGGTTGTTATATATGTTTTTTTGTTTTTTTTTGAGTACAGCCAATATTGACTTTTACTTTATACTATATCCAAGAAATATATGTTTCATTTTTTATGTTCTTTATAATTCTCTTTGTATATTTGTTTTAGTAGTGAGATGATATTACTCAACCATCAACAAGATTTAATTTGATTAGTCAAAGACAAATTAAGTTTAAAGAAAAAAAAAAGGTCTTTTTCAAATGCTTACAAAATGTGAGTTTTAATTTAAAATATACTAAAAAAAATTGAATACATTTACTTACTTTCTAATTCAATCAAAGTCTTAAAGGTATTATAAAAAAAAAAAAAAGCCTTAAATGTAGATTTTAAGGAAATTATAGTCATGACCATCAGTGTGGAGACTTTATGTCTCTAGTAGTCACATTTCAATAAAATTTTGAACTTTATGTTTTCTTGACATGTTACAAATTTTTTCAATTTCTCTTTTTGTTTTTTTTTTTATTATTTTTTTTCCTTTGAAATTGAATCAATATATGTCCCTAAAGTTTTAACTTATAAGTCAGATCTTTTATTTTTTTTATTTTCCTTTTGTGAAACTTATTCTATATGGTAAAATAAACTTATTGCATCATATAAATTTCATTTTACTTACTTCATGTATGATTCGACTAAGGATTGATCTAAATAAAAATTTATGATCATGTCTAAGAGGGTGTTTTGTTTAATATTGTTGGATCACGTAGTGCTTTAGTTTTCCTTTCCAATAACTATTTAAGAATGTTTTTTTACTAATAAAAATTATAATATGAAATTTAAAATGATAAATGACTAAAAGAATGATATGAATTTTTTTTTTTTAACAAAAAAGGTTTGATGAAAGACAAATTGAGTACCTTTAACTAGGAAAGATCTTTTAAAATTGTTGAAACTCAAATTCAAACTTCTCAATGATGTAATTTCACCTAAAGATGGTTTATTGTCTTGGAAGTTGTTCCAATAAAGATCTAGGACTTCCAACTTCTTCAAACTGGAAATCTTCTCAAAACCTGGAGGAACAATTTTCTTTGTTATGCAACAAATCCCTTAAATAAATACAGAATGATTATGTTTCTGCAACTTACAATGGCCACGTTCTCATTTATGCATTTACAAGACAAGTTAATCTTAGAAACAATTGAACCAATATATATAATGATGACTTTCCCAATTAAGACATTAAACAATTTTTAACTCAAAAATGTCCTGTGTAACAGAAGCTAACTCAGCTATGTCTGCAGATCTGTGCGGGTTTGGAATTGCTGTGCACGTGAAAACAAGAGGCAAAGAAAAAAAAGTAAAGAAGCATAATATATACCATGATTGGGGGAGCAATCACTAAACCAATTCTGATCCAAGTCTAGATTGTGCAACTCCTCAAAAGGAAGAAACAAGGAGGCATTTAGAAACCAAATTCTTTCAGGATCAAAAGAGTCATATGGGTCGAGGCTAGTGTTATTGAGAAAGAGCTCAATCACTCGGCCAGTGGTGCTATTACACTTGACTCGTTCCCAGCTGCAGCAGTCAGATGCCAGATTATCAGTCCAGGAAGGAAGCACAAGCTCTGTCCTCACCCCATTTGACTCGAAGTAGTCCCTGATACTAAATAAACCCAACCTCTCTTCCTCTAGGCAACTCTCATAGCCACTTAAGCACATTAAAGTGATCAGAACCCACAACACATGTTTCCTAGAAAAAGAGAACTCCATTGTCACACAAATTAACAAGTACAAAAAGAAAAATCTGAAAAGTTTTTTTAATTTTTGCACACACCATTGTAATTGCCGTGGCACCTATATATAGAACAGCACATGAAAAGGAGTCAATTTTGTAATGTGGGACTTAGATCCACATGCCGTGTCATAAAAGGTAGACCAAATGAGAAGCATCACTGTTACATCGGGTGCAGTAACACCCCTGTGGTGCCTTTGAACCCGCTAAAACTGTTATCAGAAAAAAAAAAAATTGTCATGAGACTTTTCCTAATTGATCAAAAAGGTAATTAGAGTTAAATGGGTTAGTTCATTCTTTACTTCTTAAACGGTTCATAGGGTATAAGATTGATATCTTATATTTTACAATATAGAATGACTCATGCATATGATTTCTTATCTAGGAATTTTTTTTTTATTTTTTAGTTTCTTTGTAATTCTTTTTTACATTGGCTTTTTAAATTTAGTTTGATGGGACAAAGGGAAACAGCCAAGATTCAAATCCCACATTTTTCAAATTCCTACAAATTATGAGTTTTAATTACAAATGTGTCAAAAAATTTTGATACGTGAGTTGTTTTCTTTATTTTTCCTTTTTGAAGTTAAGCATTGAATTTGTAGATTCAAACTTTATCTTTAGTTGTCAAGAGAGAAGAACTCATGACTTAGGTCATGATCTCTTTAACAAATATTTTTTTTTTGTTGCCATTTTTGTTATCTTGTACATGTGACATAGTTAACCTTACTAAATTGTCAAAATTACTAATTTAAAGAGAATTTTCATGAAAATATAATGGGGTTTATTTTGTAAATTTAAAATATTTTTTCACCAACTACAAAACTAAATCTCTCCGTGTAAAAATGAGTTGTAACTTGTGAAATATTTTTAATTTTGTATTCATAGAAGACCTTGACTTCAAGTATGAATGATGGAATTTATGTTCATGACCTAATGGAGATATAGACTTTTTCAAAGCATGTGCAAGACTTAAAAGGAAGAAACTATGGGGAACATTTCTTAGAAAATGGTGTCCAAGATTTGACCTATAACCTCTCTAATTTCCAAAGCGTGTCAAAAACTTTACTTATAACTTTTTTAATTTCCAAAGCTTTTCTAAGACTTGACTTATAAACTCTCTAATTTGCACAATAATATGGTTCGAAAAGGCCCCATGCTTGTATTACTATAAAAATATGTATAAAACAAACAAAAATTAAATAAATAAGTCTTTTAAAAAATAATGTAGGAGTCCAAAAAACCCAATGATATGCCACAATTACCATAGCAAGTAATGCTCCAAAATTTGATGATAGAACAAATTGAGATATAAAAATAAGACCAATTTTCAAGACTTAGAAAATTATATTAAAAAGATCAATGTATTATTATTACAAAATGAGAAGCATTACTTTCACAATATAAAAAGTAGACCAAATGAGAAGCACATGCCATGTAATGAAAGGCAAACCAAGTGAGAACACATGCAGTGTAATGAAAGGTAGACCAATTAAGAACACATACTGTGTAATGAAAGGCAGACCAAATGAGAAGCAATTGTTGTGTAATCCATGTAACGAAAGGTAGACCAAATGAATAGCATCACTTTGACAATATGACAACAAAATCAATAGTTACATCGGTCCATTTGCTGGATAGACTAAGAATCAAATAAGGAGAAGTCTTTGTATATGATTTATTTACATCACATTATTATCCTTAATACACCATAGTTACAATGATATTTTGTAATGATGGACTACATATTAAAAATGGTGATGCAAGAAATCTAACAATGGAAGATTTAAGGTTTATTGATGTCTATGATTTATTAGAGTTTGGAAAATTGAAACTCTAGAATTTTAAATATGGAATTCAAATTTTTGCTCAAAAAAAAGAATAAAAGTATGAAGTTCAAATTTGCATCATTCAACATTATTGAATAAATTAGGAAAAGCAAAGAAAATTGGAAAATGATACTGCCTGCATGATAAACTCTCATATATTGAGACTATTAACACTTTAAATTATTATAGAATTTGGACACCATATACACCATAGATTAATTAGGATCAAAAAAATAATTCACATATAATTTTTTTTGACACATTTGGAATTAAAACTCATAATTTATAGGAATTTTAGCAAGGGGGGATTTGAATCTTGTCCATTTCACTTTGTCCAATCAAATTAAATTTAAAAAGTCAATATAAAAAAGAATTACAAAGAAACTAAAAAAAATGAACAAAAATATTCTTCCTAAATAAGAAATCATATATATGGATTGTTCTACATAGTAAAATATAAAATATTAATCTTATACCCTATGAATGGTTTTAGAAGTAAAAAATGAATTAACTCATTTAACTCTAATCACCTTTTTGATCAATTAGGAAAAGAATCATGACATTTTTTTTAAAAATTTTTTGATAACAGTTATAGCAGGTTCAAAGGCACCACAGGGGTGTTACTGCACCGATGTGACCGTGATGCTTCTCATTTGGTCTACCATTTATGACACGGTATGTGGATCTGAGTCTGGCATTACAAAATTGACCCCTTTTTCATGTGTTGTTCTATATATAGGTGCATTGGCAATTACAATGGTGTGTGCAAAAATTAAAAAAGCTTTTTGGATTTTTCCTTTTGTGCTTGTTAATTTGCATGACAATGGAGTTCTGTTTTTCCAGGAAACATGTGTTGTGGGTTCTAATCAATTTAATATGGTTAAGTGGTTATGAGAGTTGCCTAGAGGAAGAAAGGTTGGGTTTATTAAGTATCAGGGACTGCTTCGAGTCAAATGGGGTGAGGACAGAGCTCGTGCTTCCTTCCTGGACTGAAAATCTGGCATCTGACTGCTGCAGCTGGGAACGAGTCGAGTGTAATAGCACCACAGGCCGAGTGATTGAGCTCTTTCTCAATAACACTAGCCTTGAACCAGATTACCATTATGCTGATGGTGAAAGAATTTGGTTTCTAAATGTGTCCTTGTTTCTTCCTTTTGAGGAGTTGCACAATCTAGACTTGCATGAGAATTGGTTTAGTGATTGCTACCAGAATCATGGTACATACTACACTTTCTCACTTTTCCTTCTTTGCCTCTTGTTTTCATGTGTGCAGTGATTCCAAACCCACACAGATCTGCAGACATAGCTGAGTTAGCTTCTGTTACACAGGAGATTTTTGAGTTAAAAATTGTTTTGATGTCTTAATCGGGAAAGTGATGATTATATATTGGTTCAATTGTTTCTAAGATTTACTTGTCTTGTAAAAGCATCAATGAGAATGTGGTCATTGTAAGTGGCAGAAACATAATCATTCTACTTTTATTTGAGGGATTTGTTGCATAACCAAGAAAATTGTTTCTGCAGGTTTTGAGAAGATTTCCATTTTGAAGAAGTTGGACGTCCTAGATCTTTCAATGAATAGCTTCCAAAACAATATTCTACAGGCCTTAGGTGAAATTACATCTTTGAGGACTTTGAACCTAAGTTTCAACAATTTTGGAGGATCTTTCCCGATTAAAGGTACTTAAAAATGTATACAACATTATCTTTCACCAAACCTTTTTTTTTTTGTAAAAAAATTCATTTAATTATTTTACTTATTCATCCTTTTAAATTTCAAATTATAATTTTCATTAGTCAAAAACATTCTTAAGAAGTGATCTGAAAAATTAAATGAAACACCCTCTTAGACATATCTCACATATGTGTCTCAAATAACTCACAGATCCCCCTTTGTTGATGATTAGAAAAAAACATTCTTAAGCAGTGATCCCAAAAATTAACTAAAACACCCTTGTAGACATTTAACTCACGTATCCCCTTCTATTGATGATAAAAAATTATGTTTGGATATGAATAAATATGATTGTAAATTTTTGTTTAGATTAATCCTAATTAGATCATGTATGACCATAATTTCCATAAAATCTACAATTAAGACTTTTTTCCTTTTTCTTGAGTAATACATTTAAGACTTTCATTCAATTAGAGAGCAAGATGAATGCATGTCAATTTTTTTTTACTATATTTTGAATTAAAACTCATATTTATAAGCACTTGAAAAAGGCCCTATTTATTTTTCTCTTGGACTAATCAAACTAAACCTCAATGATGGTTGAGTTATATCATCTCACTACAAAAACCAATATAAAAAGAGAATTGTAAAGAAAATAAAAAAATTAAAGATATTTTTCTCATATATGATATAAAATAAAAGTTATTTGTAACATGTCAAGAAGACTTAAAGTGGACAATTTTATTCAAATGTGATTACCTAACGCCTATGACCATAATTTCCTTAAAATTTACATTTAAGACTATTTTTTTTAAGTAATATATTTACTTTGATTAAATTAAAGAGCAAGACAAATGTATGCCAATTTTTTTAGTATATTTTGAATTAAAACTCATATTTTAAGCATTTGAAAAAGGCCTATTAACACAACAATGAGATGGACATAAAAATTGCGTGGGGAGAAAAGCCTTAGCATTTGTGGGGTTTTATTGTTGGATGCTTCATAGGAAGTTAAATTAATTTTCATCTATTGTTCTGTATTTATGTACATGCCTCAGAAATTAGAATATAGTGAGTGCAAAAATAAGAAGGTATGATTCATTTACTTTTCCTTCCTTGCCTCTTGTTTTCACGTGCAAGTGCAGAAATATAATTATTCTACCTCTATTTAAGGGATTTGTAGTATAACTAAGAAAATTGTTCCAGTAGGTTTTGAGAAGATTTCAAGTTTGAAGAAGTTGAGAATCCTAGATCTTTCATACAATGCCTTGCAAACCAATATCCTACAGTACTTGGGTGAAATCACATCTCTGAGCACTTTGAACCTGAGCTTCAATGGATTTGAAGGATCTTTTCCATTTACAGGTACACACAAACATATACAACATCATCTTTTATCAAACATTTTCTTTAAATGAAAATCATTTAATTCTTTTAGTTATTCCTCCTTTAAAATTGAAACAATTTGTAACATGTTAGGTAAGATAAACAATTTAATTCAATTGTGACTATCAAAGATATAAAGTCTCCACACAAATGCCCATGACCATAATTTCCTTGAAATCTACAATTAAAGCTTTTTTTTTTTTTTGAGTAATACATTGAAGACTTTGATTAAATTAAAGAATAACATAAACATGTGTTAATTTTTTTAGTATATTTTCAATTAAAACTTAAACTTTATAAACATTTGAAAAAAAGCTTGATTTTTTCTTTTTTAAACTTAATTTCTCTTTGACCAATCAAACTAAACCTTGTTGATTGTTGAGTCACATTATTTAAGTATAAAAACCAATATTGAAAGAGAATTATAAAAGAATAAAAAATAAAACATATTTTTCTTTGTACATGATATCAAGTAAAAGTTAATTTTGTTGTACTAAAAAAAGGTAAAAAAAAAAAAGTTAAATATAACAACAGGATGAACATAAAATTATTAGAGTTCCCTTTAACTTCAATTTTTGCATTTTGATTAGGGAAATTGATCTTATAGTTAGAAACTTGGACATGAACCAACTCTTCCAAATTGCTATTTCATATTATAATGGTGCAAAAACTTCTTTATTTCACAATATGCATGTGCAAAATTAGTACATAAATGTTTGCATCCTTTGTGGAACAAATGTAATCTATCTTTAGAGTTAATGGCTATGGAACACCTGGAGACGTTGGATTTAAGCTGGAATGGGTTCAGTGATCCCCCAAAGGTCCAAGGTATAGACATCATTTCTTTTCTTTTCCTTTCTTTAATTTCTCTTTTTTTTTCTTTTTTCTTATTTGTCATTAGAAAAGATAAATAAATATTTATAGTTTTTTGAAAAACTATTGGAGCTGTTGGTGCTTTCCTTTCATTCAATAATATTAAACACTACATGTATTCCAGATTTTAAGTTGTTGAAGAATTTGATAGTACTAAATCTAGAAGGCAATAGTTTCAGTAGCAGCATCCTACACTTTGTAAGTACCCTTACATCAATTAAGACACTGAACTTGGCAACAACAACTTGGCGGCATCTGTTTCCGCAACAGGTATTGCAATTTTTTGAATTTAATTTGTTTTGTTCTTTTCTTTTCCCATAAAATCACAGTAATATGCTATTATTAATTTAGAATTGGTCTCTCTTACTCAATTTATTTTCCCCCATATATATATATATATGCAGATTTAGCAAGTTTAAAGAACTTAGAAATTTTGGATCTTTCTTTCAATCACCTAACAATGTTGGCAGGTATTGCTTGCTCTTTTTCAAGGGGATTTTATGTGTTGGATGAGTGCAAGTGTTGAAAAGCTTCATTTAATTCATGAGGAAACTCTAATTAATAATTAAAACATGAATAACAAGAAAAGACAGTTAACCACATAGACCCCACCTTAAATCTTTGACGTCAGGAAGGTCATCAAAGTATGCCCCTAAATCGGGAACCTTATAAAACCTTTGTTATGGTGCCAGTCCATGAGCAATCTTTATACTTCATCTTCAACAGCATTGTTTTTTTTCCCCTCAAATTGCCTCAAATTTTTTTTTCTTTTTGAGAAGAAAGTGCCCAAGCCAAGTCCACCTACTCGATCAAACCAGGTCCACCTGCACAAGGTCCACACTCACAGCCTTGTCTTTTTCTGGCCTTTATCACATGTTCCCTTCAAGTTGTTGCCAGTTTGCTAAATTTATTGCTAGTTCAAATTAAATCTCTAATCTTCTTCTTTTTCTCCATCCTTTCTTTTTTATCCTTCAATTTACTAGTATCCTTCACATTTATTAGAAATTTAATATCTTGTATAAGGTGCCCATCCTTACTTAAGTTCTCACACTAAATAATTTTTTTACCCTCATAGTTTCTTTTAATGTTATCCATAAACTTTTTTTTTTTCTCCAAATCGTAGACACTTCTTATTTATAAAAGCATTCTTATCCTTTCCTTGTAAATAGTAAGCTTTTTTCCCATTATATATTTTTTATATTTGTACATATATTTTTTCCTTACGAAAATATATATATATATATATATATATATACATAAACTACCACTATCCATGTCCATGTATCTTCTCTACCATTATTCTTTTACCTTTTTGTTGCATATAGCATGAAGCTAAGGAATTGGCTCTTTTGCAACATATGGATGCTTTGGTCTTTAAAAGTTTATGATTATATCATCAGATATTGTAATCCCCTATTGACATGAGTTTTGGCATAATATTTTGTCAAATGCTAAATAGGAATTGCACTTTTTCAAATTCTTTTATGGTTTTAACGTATATATATATATATATGCTTTATTTTGGGGACAGATCTTGACAAAATGACTTCACTCAAAGCTTTATCTTTGGCTAACAACAATTTGAGTGGATCTTTAGTCCAAGAAGGTAGTTGTTAACACTTTACCAATGATCAAAAGTAGCAATCACCTTTTTCCTTTTATGGAAAATGCTAAATATTATACCATCTTCTGTTTCAGGTTTGTGTGTGCTAAAGAACCTTCAAGAGTTGGATCTCAACCACAATAAACTTAGTGGAGTTATTCCATCTTGTTTTGGCAAATTAACATCTCTTAAACTCTTAGACTTGTCATCAAACAAACTTGAAGGGGACATTTCATCATTTCCAATTGCTACTCTCAGATCCCTCGAATATCTTGACCTCAGAAATAATCTCTTTTGGGGTCAATTCTCTTTTTACTCACTTGTCAATCACACAAATCTTCAAGTGCTATTGTTATCAAGTGATAACGACAAGCTACAAGTCCAAACTCACTATCCATATGACTGGCCACCTACAATTCAGCTTAAGGTTATTGGGATTTCAAATTGTAGACTTAATAGTATTCCCCAATTTCTCGCTCACCAAACTGACTTGAGAGTCATCGATCTCTCCCATAATAACCTCACAGGAACCTTCCCCATTTGGTTGCTTGAAAACAATACCCAATTAGAGGTTTTAAGTCTTAGAAATAACTCTTTTGTGGGTTCATTTCATTTATCCTCTAATTCTAGCTTTGTCATAAAGTATATAGATATCTCAGACAATTACTTTCATGGAAAGCTTCAACAGCATTTTGGTAATATTATTCCAATTGTAAAAGCATTTAATCTCTCAACAAACACTTTTGATGGTAGCATTCCATTCTCTATTGGAAGCTTGCACTATTTGTCCCTTTTAGATCTATCCAACAACATGTTTTTAGAAAAAATTCCAGACACTTTGTTAGCAAATTCCTCACGTTTGGAAATTTTGGTGCTCTCAAACAATCAATTAAGTGGTGAAGTGCCAAAGACAAAGTCCAATAAAACTTCATTGTCATCGTTGCACCTAAGTGGAAATTCGTTTATTGGCACTTTGTCAAATTGGATCCCTCATTACCCTAACCTACTGTGTTTGGATATAAGTGACAACTGCATATCGGGTAAAATCCCTAACTTCATTGGGAATCTGAGTTTAGTAAACTTGAACATGGCAGTTAATAAGCTTGAAGGAACAATTCCATGTGAAATGTTTATGTTTGGGTTATCCATTCTTGATATTTCTTATAACAATCTTGTGGGCACTCTTCCTTCTTGCTTAAAAGGTTCATCACAATTAAAGCATTTGAACTTGGAAGGGAACAGATTCATAGGTAAAATTCCAGAAACATTATTCAATTCTTCTCATATGGTGATGTTGAATATTGGAACAAATTCTTTTTTTGGTGAAATTCCAATGTCAATTGGGAATTTGTCATATTTGAGAGTTCTTCAACTAAGAGGAAATAATTTGAGAGGTTTGCTACCAAAAGAACTCTGCCAGTTGAATGAACTAGGCATATTGGATCTCTCATATAACTCATTTTTTGGACCAATACCAAGTTGTTTTAGCCACATATCTTTTGGAAAGGTGACTAAAGACACATTTGGTTTTGCACAATATTATTCGAGGATGTACAAATTTTTCGAGATGTCTTATAGTTTCCAGAGTAAATTCACCCACAGAGAGTTTGTGATTGAAGACTCATATAATTTCTTTGTGGAACAAGCTCAAGTTGATTTGGTGACAAAAGCTCTATCCAATGTATATAAGGGTTGGCATCTTGAATTGATGTCTGGATTGGATTTGTCATGTAACAAGCTAACAGGGGAAATACCGGCAGAACTTGGAAATTTGAGCTCGATATTGACCTTGAACTTGTCTCATAATCAGTTGACTGGCTCAATTCCAAGAGCTTGGGAAAATTTAGGGCAAATAGAGAGCCTAGACCTTTCCTACAATAAATTGAGTGGAGAAATTCCTTCTGAATTGATTAGTCTACACTTTCTAAAGGTTTTTAGTGTGGCATACAATAACTTCTCAGGTAGGCTTCCAGACATGAAGGGACAATTTTCAACATTTGATAACAAAAGCTATGAAGGAAATCCATTTCTTTGTAGACCTCCATTAGATATGAGTTGCAGTAATGACATACCAAAACTGCCACCATCTTTTGATGCAAGCAATGGAAAATGGCATGACACCATTGATGCTATGTCCTTCTTAGCAAGTTTCATGATATCCTACCTCATATTCTTGTTGGGTTCTTAGCTTTTCTTTATGTCAACCCTTATTGGCAACAAAGGTTGTTCTTACAGATTGAGAATTTCGTAAATGCTTGTCATTTCATGGTTTTTTATAGTATTCCCAAATTGTTCGCTAAAGTAGTTAGAAATCTATATTTTGCCCAATTATTTTGCTAGATTATGTATTTACAAAAGCAATAGTACTTTAAGTAGCAATATTGGACATAGAGTTCTTGAATTTACTTATTGTCTTCATGTTGTTGGGTTGCATGTCATGTTTCTATGAATATTTAATATTGGGAAAGAGTTGAATTCTCAACAAACAAATTAGATTAGATGTAGATCAAATTAAATACATATTAGACTAGATATTTATTAAGTTTCTTGTAACTTGAATATTGCAGTGTAAACACCATATATGTATAAACAACAAACAATAAACAATAAATAAATTTTTGGGTTATAATCATTAGTCATTTCTAGGAAAAACGAAATAAGTACATTAATATAAAACAAAACAAATATTCCAAATATTTTTTTAATTTCAATAAAAAAAAAACTAGAACTTAAAAATGATAACTAATAAATATATCCAACAATAAATAAAACAATGAACACCAAAAAAAGTTAGTACCAAAAGAAGTAATCTTGTATTTATTAAGTTTTTTGCTTCTTAAGTTGATAATGCAATCTATGTAACTTAGCTTGTTTATTTGTTAATCCAAAATAAATTTCTCCATTTTTATTATCTAAGATTAACTCTATTGTATCAATAAAAAAAACAAAAATCATAATCTTCTTCAACATATGGTAGAGAATGAATATTGTTCATGACCTCATGTATAAAACAACTTGGCAAGCCTTTTTTCCTATTTTGAGCAACACTATCAACCAATCGATTAATTGTTTCTTTAATAGCAGATGCCCCCTCCTGATTGTCGCTTTGTATTATTCCTTTTAAGACCTTTTTTCATGTGCCAATTTGATTCAACTACTCTTTTCTTATAAGTCTTATTTCTTCCTACTATATTACTCGTGCCAATATTTTGATTCCACTCTCATGTATTAGAACATTGGAATAATTCATCTATGGAATCAGCAAAGCTAGGTTCTCCATCTAAATCATCACCAAAAGTAGCTAATGAAGGAGCAATAGCATAATTGCCAGTTGCCACAGTCTCCCCAAACATAACATCTAATTTTCTCTTAAGTTCTGGTTCAATACTAGTTTGTTGAAAATTTTTCACGGTCCAATTTGCTGGCAACATTTTAAAATAATTAGTGTTATCAATAACGTAAACTTATCAAAAGAAATTTTTTTGAGTAAAGGAATATAATGTTAAAACCAACCTTAATCTACTCTTCCCACCATGTATTAATAGCAAAAATTGTTTCTTTCAGAGGATCTCATCCCAGTCCGGTCTCTTTCCCAACAAATCCTTCTATTACTTCTAATCTTTTTTTTTTAATGCATCCTACTTATTTTTCAACTGATATTTGTCATGCTTACATTCACATTTTCCTTTTACGAAACTCTTCAACAACATAAATTCATATTTGCTTATCAAAATGAGTTCTAGGTCTTAGCTTTTTTTTTTATGGCCCCTAAGCAAAATATCATAGAAAAAATGAGTTGCATTCTTATTCCACACAACCTTGAATGTCCTACTTGTGCTGTCTTGAGTTAGCTTGTTATAATTATTTCTTCCCAACCACAATAAATTTAATTTGAAGCCCACAAACACAATTGCTAAATAAAGGTCACACAAAATCTTGAATAAAGGTCACAAACATATGTGTTGTATAGGTCATATTTGCCAAATGTCATGTGAAAATATATTATGATTTCTCAATTATTGCAGATGTTTTCTTAATGATTTTTAGGCATTCAAAATTTTGTATGCAGCAAAAATTAAAACAAATTTAGACCCAGACCAATTGACCGGTCATGAGCAGGTGGGCTTGGTATGTAGCCTGCTTGAAAGCTAGTTTCTGATACCACATTAAAGCGTAACCAAAAAGATAAGCGCATAGAGCACCCGTTAAGTAGAACCAACAAAGTTAGGAAGCCCACGGGGAAAGAAAAGTAACCGAGATAACAGTATTAATAACATTGACGAGAACAAATAAATCGGCCCATAAACGCATGTTTAACAATTTGCATGACATATGCAAAGAATCTAAGCAATTAAACCATTAAAGCTGAATGTACATATGCAAAGATATTCATTGAAGATCATGAGGAAAAGGCATGTTTCAATTAAGATAGTTTATTTGATTTGGAATAAAATGGCACACCCATATTTCCAAGAAAACAGTGGAAGAAATACAATAATATTTACCGAGGAGACTAACCTTTGTACCATAAATATGCGACTGCGCTTCACTGATTGCTGCAAAAGTCCTACAGGATCTGAATGGACCTGAATAAACATAAACGTTTGACTACATTATTAAAATAAACTGACAAATCTAAAGTTAAATAGATGTAAATTACTGGAGAGTCCAATGACAATCGAATTCCAACTGTGTAATGGATTTTTTACTTCACAAATTCTATTTGATTTGGAGTTGGATGAGAATAGACGAGAGGGTTTTTACCCAAATAACTTTTTAAGAAAATTTCCCAACCAAAAACTCTATTGGTTTAGAGATATTGTAAAGGCAGAAAAGATTAACAACCCAAAAAATACCACTAAATTTAGCAAAAGATACGTGTCATGCCCAGTTGCATACACAAAGTCAATTTATAAAATTGACATTAGAGAATATCTGACTATCATAAACTGCAATTTCATTGTAGTCTTGAGCAATCAAATCGCAAGGACAGCTATTAGGATAATCACTTGCATAACTAGTAACTACCCATGCTGCTAATAATCACAGCCACCAGCTGGACCAGCTACAATCAGGGAACACCCGTGATTTCTTTGAGTCATCATCTTCTGTCCCGCACAACCTCAAGAACGCGGACACACATTCCATGGAGCATAGCTGTGGGTCTAATTCTGCTGTGTATAGCAATGGTGGTGGAGGAGGTGATGGTAGCTATCTGTTCAAACACAACATTGCAGATATAAAATTTACAAGTGAAGCACCAATCAGCCATTTCAGGTACTGGAACAAATAACAACTCAAACAAAACCATACAAATGAGTTTCACGATAAAGAAAGGGAGTGGATAGATGCACAGGGATAATCCATGATCAACGTTTAATTTCTTTTCTTATTTCAGGTATTAAGATTTTTACAAAAATAGAAAATTAATAAAAATTATAGCATAATATAGTAATAATTTCTAATTTAATAAATTTATAATTTTTTAAATTCAAAATTTGTAAATTTTATTATTTTCAAATAAATAAAGAATTAAAAGTTTAAAAATTTCCAATTATTCCATCTTGTCTTAGCAAATTGATGTCTCTTACACTCTTAACTAGTCTTCTGACAAACTTAAAGGGGATTTTTTTTATTATTTCCAATTGCTACTCTTAGATCCCTTGATTATATTGATTTAAGAAGTAATCTCTCTTAAGGTTAACTCTCTTTTTACTCAATTCCCAATCATACAAACCATAAACTACTGTTATCAAGTGATAACCACAAGTTAAAGTTCCAAACTCACTATTCATGTGACTGGTTACCTACAGTCCAATTTAAATTTATTGTGATGTTAAACTGTAAACTTAACAATATTTCCCAATTTCTCACTCATCAAACTAACCATCAATCTCTCCCACAATATCCTCATAGGAACCTTCCCCATTTAGTCGCTTGAAAACAATATCTAATTGGACTTTTTAAATCTTAGAAATAACTCCTTTCTAGGTTCATTTCATTTATCATTCAATTTTAACTTTGTCATAAAGTATATAGATATCTCAAGCAATCACTTTCATGGAAAACTTCAACAACATATTGGCAATTTTATTCCAATAGTAGAAGCATTTAATCTTTCAACAATGTGCTTGAAAGAACATTTTTGTGTGAACTATTTGTGTTATCCTTTCTTCATATTTCTCATAACAATCCTTCAGACACTCTTCCTTCTTACTTAAAATGGTCATCATATTTAAGACATTTGAATTTAGAAGGGAATGGATTCATAAGTATAATTCTAGAAATATTATTCAACTCTTCTTCTATGATGACAATGAATATTAGAAATAATTCTTTGTCTAGTGAAATTCTGACATCAATTGGAAATTTGTCCTATTTGAGAGTTCTTCAACTAAGAGAGAATAATTTGAGAGGTTTGCTACTAAAAGAACTCTATCGGTTGAATGAACTAAGCATATTGGATCTCTCACATAAGTCATTTTTTAGATTAATACCAATGTGTTTTAGTTGCAACTCTTTTGGAAAGGTGACTAAAGGCACATATGATTTTGCATATGATAATATAAGGGGTTACATATCTTTCTAGATGTCCTATAGTTTCCAAAGCAAACTCAGCAACAAGGAGTTTGTGATTGAAGATGCATATAGTTGGTTTGTGCAACAAGCTCATGTTGATATGATGACAAAAACTAGATTTAACATATACAAAGGTAGGCTTCTTAAATGATGTTTGGATTGGATTTGTCACGTAACCAACTAATGGGGGAAATGTTAGCAAAACTCAAAAATATAAGCTTGATACATGCATTGAACTTATCTTATAATTAGTTGATTGACTCAATTCTAATAACTTGGGAAAATTTTGGATAAATAGAGAGCCTAGACCTTTCCCACAACAAATTAAATGGAGAAATCCCATCTAAATTAATTAGTTTGAACTTTCTAAAGATTTTTTGTATAGATTACAACTTCTTAGGTAGGCTTCTAGACATAAAGGGACAATTTTCTACATTCAATAACAAAAGCTTTGAAGAAAATTTATTTCTTTCTGGACCTCCATTAGATGTGAGTTGCAGTACTAACTTGCCCGAATTGTCACCTTCTTTTGATGCAAGTAATGGAAAGTATCATGACATTGTTGATCTTGTTTCCTTCTTAGCAAGTTTCTTGGCAACTTACCTCATATTCTTGTTGGCTTTCATGGTTGTTCTCCATGTCAATCCGTATTGGCAATAAAGGTGGTTCATGTTCTTTGAGAATTTCATAAACGAATGTTATGTCATGGTTTTTTATACTATTTGCAAATTGTTTTCTAAAGTAGTTAGAAAGTCATATTTTGCTTAATTATTTTGCTAGATTATGTATTAAAGTAGGTAGCAGTATCTTATGTGGTAATATTAGACATGGAGTTCTTGAATTTACTTATTGTCGTCATATTGTTGTGTTGCATATCATGTTTCTATGAATATTGGATGTTGGAAAAGAGTTGAATTCTAAATAAACAAATTAAGGTAGATGTAGATTAAAATAGATACATATTAGACTAGATGTGCATTAAGTTTCTTCTAACTTGAATATTGCAATGGAAGTATTATATATGAATAATCAATAATCAACAAATAAATATTGTATTTATTGCCAAATATACATTAATAATAAATATTATTATAAAATACTTTGCCTCTTTAATAACAATTTGGAAGAAGAAAATACAAAATTTTTTTCTTCTATAGCAACATCAAATGTAATTTTCTTTTCTAAAACTATTACAAAAGCAAGTTTTGCAAAGGCTAGACACATGAAACCACAAATACCAAGGTAGATTAGTTCATTTTTAGTTATAACAGCAAATTTATAATGATAAATTGTATTAATAATAGTGTTGTAAGAAAGTAGGGAGAGAGATTTAAGATTCATTAATATTTATGATTTATTAGCCTAGGAAATTAAAACTATAAGATTTTAAGTATGGAATTCAATTTTTCTTTAAAAAGAGTTTGGAATTCAAATTTGTGTCACTTATCATTAATTAAATAAATTACAAAGAGCAATTGTTATAATAATAATATAAATAGGTCTTTACCTCAATGGTAATGTACCCATTCCCTCATAATAAAATACTTCACAATTTACAAGCCTTGAAATACAATGTGATATGAATTTAATTTTTTTTATCTAATCAAACTAAACAAATATAAAGAGAAAATATAGAACATTAAAAAAATAAAAAAAATACTTCAAATTAAATTCATTATTATAAATTTAGACATCGTAAATTAATTAGGAACAGAAAAGTCTACCTAAAAAAAAAACTAATCAAAATCGACACAATATTTTTGCTCTAAATTTTAGATTTTTCTAAGATATTCTCTTTATATACATATACATAACAATTTTCCTCTAAAAGAGACTTGGTTTTCCTATTCTACATAAAGATAAAGTATTTTTTTCTTTTGTCTATGCTATTGTAGAAATTAAAGAACTTATAAGTTAGGTAAGCCAATGAGGGGAATTTCTAAGATTTTTTTTACTTAATTACTTCTTTACAAGTCTTAGACACACTTTGGAAAATCCTAATCTCCATTAGAATAGGAACATAAGTTCCTTATCATCTATGCTTCAAGTCAAGGTCATCTTTGAACACAAAACTAGAAAATGAGGTATTAATGGCTATAAGAAAATGCAACTTATTTGTATAAGCAGTGTTTTATAAGAAGGTCACTTTTGATTTCCTCTTGTCAGGACATAATCTTCTCTCTCCAATCACATGGCCTCATGGGTTTGCTAGTTTGAATTGGAATATTTTTGTTCCATGGACATATAAACTAAACATAAAAAAGAAAAGAATTCATATCATAATGAAAATGTAAGGCCACTGGTTTGGTTGATGATTCATCCAACATATCAAACCAAGATGATTAGGTGAATGTGCCATTGAGAATTCGATCTTAGAAACTTTTTTGTTTTTTATTGTTTTTGTTGTTATTTTGGCTCTCATGGTTATTAATGAATGGTAGGAAGCCTTTCAAACTCGCAAAAAGTCATGGTGCAGCCACAAAAATTATAGAAAACCAATGATTAATTGTAAACCACATTGAATTCCCATATGGACCAAGTATGCTAAATGTGGCTTGCCTGTGAGGCATTCATGGAGATTAAGTATTAGATTGATCATTGTCTAATGAAGGTTGTTAACAAGCATGTGTGTAGGCTTTGTGTGCATGTTTGAATTGGTGCTATCATAAATGTTAGAAACTTTGACAAACCTATTTTTGTGACAATGGCCAATGTACCACCCCTTTATGCCTTAGCTTGTAGCCCATCCATAAAACCTTGTGATTAAAACAAGATTTTAACTCATTGCACATGCTTACATGTGCAAATGCTCATTGTGATCATTGAATTTTGCATAAAGTACACATTGGCAAGTTAATGCCACTGAATCATTGTCAAAATAAAAATGCTTTTCCATTTTTGGTGTAACTATGTATGTAAATGCGAGTTTCATTTCAGAATCATGGTTACATGTGTTATCTTAATTAATTTCTATATTTTGTACCTATAATTTTATTTAATATATTAATAGAAAAGTGGTAGATATGAGAAATCAAAGACCAGAGGTTTTAGTGGGCTAGACCAAGTTCACAAAACATTACAGGTTAGATTTTGGATAGTTAAGCAGCCATCTATATATTGTGCAGGGCCATTCTTTTGTAAAGTTGGATAGCAATAGGCTTGTGTATATCAATTTGGTGGACACTGTGGCTTACTGTACTTTGAGGTAACTGTGTATAAATTCTCTTGCCATTGAAAGAAAAAAAAGAAAAAGGTAAATGATAACTAATATTCTTAAAGTTAGACCACCTTGTTAAAATATTAAATTATTTTGTAGTCATATAGTCAATAATTAGTCAACTAAATTCTAACATTAGTTTATTTTAGAAGGGAAATAAATTATAATTTTTTTTATATATTTTTGTCAAAGTAAGTTTTATATCATTATATTGAATTTCTTTAAAATAATTAATAAAGATGCAAAACTTTAATTTTTAAAGAGTCTAATTATTTGTAAGAATTTTATTTTTATACAATAAATATTATTTTATTTATATGTGTAATTAAAATTACATTTGATTTACTTAGATGTCACTCACATTTAACCACCTAATTTAAAATATATGAAATGTTATAAATTTGGAATATTTAAAATTAAAATTATCTAATTTCTCAACAATCCAACATAAAATCAATTTGATCCATCTATTTATGAGCTTTAATGTTAACATTTGAGTAGTTCACATATAATTTTAATTATAAATATAGATAAAATAATATTTGTTATAAAAAAATAAAATTTCTGCAAATGATTGCACTCTTTAAAAATTAAAATTTTGCATCTTTATTAATTGTTTTAAAAAAATTCAATATTATAATATAATACTTATTTTGACAAAAATAGATAAAGAGAATTTTAGTTTATTTCCCTTATGAGATAAACCAATGTTAAATCTTAACTAATTAATTATTGGTCAAATAACTGTAATATAATTTAATATTTTGACAGGGTGGTCTAACTTTTGGTTTCACTTTTTTTTTTTAATGGTAAGAGAATTTGTACCCAGTTACCTCAAAGTACAATAACCCACAGTGTACACCGAATTGATATACACAAACCATTTGCTATCCAACTTTACAAAAGAATGGCTCTGCATAATACGTAGATGGCCACATAATTATACAAAATCTGACCCGTAATGTTTTGTGAACTTGATCCAGCCCACTAAATCCTCTGGCCTTCGATTTCTCATATATTTCAACGCCGTTGACACTTCAATTTTATTGTGGTAATAACTAAGACAGAACCATAGTGTACCTTTTACTTGGTTATCAAATGTGGCGGTGACAGAAAATTTATTTGGGACATGCTTGGAAGTTGCAATATGAAAGCCACGCACACGGCAGGCTATATATATTTATGTTTTGTCAAGCCCAGGTTCAACACGTTAACTTTTGTCCGTTAAAAGAATTTAAAAAAATAAAAGGTATACAGGCTTGTAAACACGAAAATTCATGTTATATACATAATTTTAAAAATTCATTTAATCTAACAGTCATATCAATAAATTGATTATTCGAATTCTAAATTAATTAAATTTTCTTGTCAAATTGAACAAAAAAATAATTTAAAGAAAACCAATCAAGTCAACACTAAAATTTTTATTTTTTTTTCAAAAACTTATATATAATTATATTATATTATTAAGAATTTTTATAAATATATATTTAAATATTATTTTAATATTATTTTATTTTTTATAATATAAAAAATATTAATTATATTTTTTAAAAATAAGAACTAATTCAATCTAACTAACCATTAACTTATTGAATTAGACTTTAAATTGAATTAGATTTAATTTTGGTTTAAAATTTATAGTTAAATATTAGTGAAACATATTTAATTTGAAAATTTTTTATTAAAAATAATTTATTTTTCATAAAAAAAAATTAGGTAGAAAGAAAATCAAAGTGTAAATAAAAAAAACTAAAGTCACTAGTAGAGAAAAGTTTTATGAAATATTGTTATTTCAAATAATAAGCAACCAACCCATACTACAAATATAAGTTGCTTGTTTTCAATCTTTTAATAAAAGTTTCATTTTTAATATATTTTTCAATTAAGATATTATGATTAACACATATATTATATATTATGTATTTTAAATTTTTTTTTAATTTTTAAATTTTAAATTAAGAATTTAAATAACTCTATCATTAAATTTTATAGTTAATGATCACTTGTTCTAAATTTTTAAAAGTTAATATGTCCAATAGCTTGGCAAAAGTCATTAATTCGTCAACAACACCTAATGCAAAAACGTGTGGCAAAGTTCCAAACACCCTGTCACAGCCGCATCCGGTGGTAGAATTGTTGGTTTTTTCCGAACTTCAAACTCTAAGATTCAGATCCTTGTCCGAACTAATAAAAAGAATAAGGAAAAGAAAATTTAAGGACTGCTTTTTGGTCTCACAGGAAATGTGGATGACAATTTATATATTATTTTCTTACCTAATTGGATTCGTCGGTGTCTTTTGTTTCTTTTGAGCATGGCATTTTCTACTAATTGAAACACAAATTTTATGGCGCAAAGAAAAAGCAACGGCAACGAAACATGTTGAAATGGCAACGAATCATATCGAAACGACCACGTCTAATATTTCTATTTTGCCTGTGGTAGTTTTCTTTCCTTTTATCTTGCATCAGATATTCGGTTAATGATACTAAGCTATACAGATGTTTGAAAGACAGCGGAGAAAGGCTATCATCCTCATCAAATTACTGACAGTAATTTGATTAATGGCCTTACAAAGAAGCACGTCGGGTTGAAAACTTATAGAAAACACACTCACCTTACAAATAAACATCACAGTTAAATATAAGGTCATCTTGGTCTGAATGAAAAATCTCCTGGTCATAAACATGTGATATCACCTCAAGATTCAATTCAATTAAAAAACTTAAATTGTTGGATGAAATTCAAGAATGTATTGTATATTAAGCTCTAAGACAACTCAATGTCAAATCAATTGGGCAAAAATAATTTTTTGATTTAATGTTAAAAAGGAGTTATCAACTTAATTTTATTGTTTACAATAACAACTATCAAAGATCTATGTAAACTTGCAGACTAAAATTTGGTGAGAGAGTGGGTTACGAGCCAAATGTCGTGGCCTATGACAAAATCATTGATTGTGTGTGCGAGGAGAAGTTCCTAAGAGAGGTCCAGAATCTTTCCTCCAGAATGCTGAGCAGAGACATTAAGCATTTTACCTTATGTTCTCAGCTCCAACTCTTTAATTCACACGTCGTGTAATTTGAGCAGGCGAGAGGATGCTATTAGGATACTTGATGAAATTGTTGAGAGCAATACGAATATCATGCAATATGTATTGATTCACTTGACAAAATATGGAAAGTGAATTTCAGTTCAGACGTGCTAAACAACACTTTCATTTCAAATACAATGAATTCAGTCAAACCATGTTGGTCAACAGTTTCTGTCATTTAAAATGGGTGGATTTTGGTTTTGCTAATGTTACAAGAATGTTCAAACTCGGTCATGAGCCCAATGTGTTCACTCTTAATTCCCTTCTCAATGGTATTATTGTGGATGAAAAGCCATGTGAAATTTTTTTGACGAGATGTTGCGCAAAGGGTACAAACTTGATTTAGTTACTTATACCAGTTTAGTCAATGGGTTTTTTGCAGAGGGTCAAATCTCCCAAGCTGTGAGTATATTTGATTTGATGTTCAAAAAGGGCTACTGACCTGTCTACGACACCCTTGTCAAAGGTTTGGGCAGATCTGGAAACTATAATGCAGCTCGTCAGGTGCTCAAGAAGTCGAAAGAAGGTGATTTTGAGCCAGATGTAGCTGTATACAGCACTGTCATTGATGGTCTTTTTTGTTAATGAAATATGCAAGAAAGGGATGATTTCTGAGGCAGAACAAGTGCTCAGAAAAATGATCCTCAAGGGCACAGAGCCAAATGTTTTCACATAAAATGCTTGGATGAATGGCCTATGTTCACACAACCAAATGGATGAGGCTGTTAAACTGTTCAAAGTAATGCAGGGGAACAGATCAGATATTGACGTTGTCCCATTTATTATTCTTATTGATGGCTTTCTTAGAGTTGGCACGGATCAAGTTGCAAGAATTTAGTTTTCTATTCCATCAGTGGAAGGATTTTTGTCAGCATTCCTTCATATAACACTCGATCAAAGGACTTTCTAAAGGAGGGCAGCTCAATGATGCATATGAGTTATCTAGGACCATGCATATGCATGGCTTGTTGCCAATTGAACACTCTTACAACATAATGATACAATGTTTCCTAAACAACAAGGAAATATGAAGTGCAATTCTTCAAGAAATGGTTTATGGGGGGCTCTCTGCAGATTCAACCACGCCAAGGTTGTTGAGGAATTTGGTTTCTTACGGCAAGACTGCAGGAATTTTTGTTTGAAGGCTATTAATGTTGCAGGGCTCTCTAGTCTTGGTATTCCAGGGAATCAGTGTTGCGACTTCTTTTGATGGTGATGACTTTACATCAGTTTTCTCTTTAATTCATCTTATTATTTGAGCATTTCCCATTTTTACTTTGTAGATGATGGTGTTGTTAATTGATCTTTCTTTTATACATCCGAGTTTATTGTGCTCCGCTATGAATCCCTCTTGGCATACTGATTTGTAATTTCTGTTGCTCACTAGACGTTGGTGAAAGTACGTTCCTGTAGGCAAAATGGTTAGGCAGAGAATTTGCATAAGAAGATTTTAAAAACGAAGTTATGATGCTAGTTCAATGAGCTATATTTGTTTCAAACATTCTGCCAGAGGTATAACTAGCTCCTTTTATGAATTTGAAATTGTTGCATATGCCAAGATCAAAGTCAAATCTTAAAACTACAGATAGGGAACCTAGTTTCTTTTCTATGTAGTACCAATCTTTGCTGCGAGGGATGGAGTTATCTGCATCAAATTTACTTTGCTTACAATCCATTGCATACGGCATATTTCTTGACAATGGTATTAGGACTGCTTCAGATAGCTTATTTTTGGACTTAAAGGCACAACAAATGTATGCGTTGCCATTGAGTTATAAATGTAATGGCTTATGCTGCTGCTTTTCTTAATTTCTTGTCCCTGTTCTTCTAGAACTGGAGCAACAACCTTTGTTTCAGAAAATTATGGGGCAGAATTGGAGTCATCTTAGTCTCGATGATCCCCTCTGACGTTAACAAAGAAGAAAGGACCTCATTGAAAGAAGAATTGCAGAGAAGAAGACAAAGAACTCTTTTTTGCTGTAAAATTTTTGCTAATAATGACAACACATTCATTTCATTCAAAGTACCCTTTTTAAGGGATTTCATACAATGGAGTACAAAAGGAATGATCAATACAACACATCTTCCATACTTCCATGTTGACTTCAACAAGTAACTTGAATGGGGCAAACTTCACCTGATCCCACTATCTTTGGATTGATGTTTCTGCTTTTGCAAAAGTGACAAAAGCACGACAAAAGCACGTAGTCTTCAAGTAACAATTAGACTAAACATTGCAATCAAACTAAACATCAAAAGGAGTTGTTGCTGTAAAGTTCATTCCACTTTCTTGATCAGCAAGTTTCCCATCTTCTTCTTCACTTCAAGGTTGCATTGCTAGATTGGAACAGGACTGAAACTAGTTCTGTCAACACCCTCTCTCTTTTCAATCAGATTGTCTGACGAGCCTTTGCCTTTAATTTTCAATTTTACAAATCGTTTTTGCAGGCAGTAGGCTGCTTTTGATTGGCACATTTCTGTATCAATTAGAGTGCTTGAAGTTGCCATTGCAGTAAATTCTAGTTCTAATAAATATTTTCAAAAGCTAATGGGCTTGACTTTTTTTTTTTTCTAGTATTTTGGATTTTCTTTGCTGTACCTCAAATGTTTTTTCTATCGTCTCCCATAGACTCGGTGCATGACCACTTGAAATGTGAGTAATAGCCGCTAAATTAAGGACCTTGTGACAATGGGCCCAAGGCCCATTCCAAGCCTAAACGGTTCTCCAGCCTAACACAAGCCAGCAACCCACGGCCTCACTGCGTTCACAAGGGCATTCTCCATTACTATTCCTGCAACCCTTGTCGATTAGCAGTCCACACTCTATTACCCATAACAAATGTCACAAACTTGGCCTTGATCAACCAATGACCCGCGCGGCACTAGCAATTCACTTGATTCGAATGCTAGTTCAGTCTTCTCCGAGAGCTAAAATGCTACTAGCGGAAGATAGGAAAGAAGCACACAAAGTAGACAAGAGATATGGAGAATTTGGAGAATGTAACTATACTATTACTTAGATTATTGGGATGCTTTACAAGTGAGGTCCCTAAGGCTATATATAGTCATCCACCTCCTCAACGGAGGGTCAGGATCTATTTAATCTAATGGTGGCTATTCCCTCTCTAGATTATTCTACATTACTCTACGCTTTACAAGAAGATAAGGGAGCTATCTACAAGATTCTAGAGGCTTCCACCTAGTTCTGAAATTATGGAGTGGTGGCTGGAATGAACCTCTTTAAATAGCACAAGTTTGGGCAGAATTACGCGGCGCGTGACATTCTCCCCCACTTAATTTGGCGACGCCCTCGTCGCGTCCCTCTTATAAGCCTCGATCATATCGACGTTGCTCCACAAGGTTAGCTCATGTTCCCAACTTGCCTCGCTATCAGGCAACCCTTTCTATTTAATAAAGTACTCAACATAACTTGGATGGGTGCCTTTCCTTGGAATGACACGATGCGCTAATATTTCTTCCACGTCACGATCTGGCATGGTTGTTATGGTTGTAGGGGTCCTCTTTGACTTGCCCCTGCTCGGCTCCTCCTCGTCAGGATGGTAAGGCTTTAACAAGCTAACATGGAATACTGGATGCATCTCGAGGTATAATGGTAAGGTTAATCGGTAAGCTAGTTTGCCAATCCTCTTCTCCATTGGGAAGGGTCCCTCGTAATGCCTTACTAGACCCTTATGCACCCTAGCAAACCTTCGGCTTTGATGGGGAAGGAGTTTCACCATCACCAAATCTCCTTCCTCAAACTCCAAGTGTCTCCTTTTGGTATCGGCCCATTTCTTCATTCGCTTAGTAGCCTTGGCCAAGTGTGCCTGTGCCATGTCAGACTTCTCATGCCAACCCTTGGCAAACTTGAATGCAGTAGGACTAGGCCCTTTGTAGCCAACCGCCAATGTGTATGGAGTCATCGGTTGTAGTCCCGTAGCAACTTCGAATGGGCTAGCCCCGGTTGACTCACTTTTTTGCAAATTGTATGAGAATTGGGCTATGTCAAGTAACTTAACCCAATTACTCTGGTTGGCACTTACGTAATGCCTTAAGAACAGCTCCCACAAGGCATTCACCCTTTCTGTTTGGCCGTCAGTTTGGGGATGAAAGCTTGTGGAGAAGTTGAGCTTTGATCCCATCAACTTGAATAGCTCCATCCAAAATTTCCCGTTGAAGTGAGTGTCTCTGTCACTGACAATTGTCTTTGGGATGCCCCAATATTTCACCACATACTTGAAAAATAGGCGTGCTACATCTTCAGCTGTAAACTTTGAGGGTATGGGGATGAACACACCATACTTGCTAAACCAGTCTACCACTACCATAATGTTGGCACATCCCTCCAATTTTGGTAAACATGTGATGAAATCCATCGAAACACTCTCCCATGGTTTCTCCGGAATAGGTAAGGGCTCCAGCAATCCCGATGGTTGGTGTTGCTCCACCTTGTCTTGTTGGCATACAAGACAAGTCTTCACGTAGAGCTCAACGTCGTCCCGCATTTGTGGCCAATAATATGCTCGCTTTACAAGTGCCAATGTGTGACATATACCCGGATGTCCTGCCCATTTTGAGTCATGGCACTCCTTGATAATTGCCTTCCTCAATCCTTGTCACTTTGGCACATAAACTCTATTTCCTTTGGTAGTGAGTAACCCATCTTCAAGCCAAAACCAGCGTGTCTTCCCACTACTTGCCAATTCTTTCAAATTCTTGGCTTGTAGGTCGTGCTCCAATCCCTCCTTCACTTGTTCTACCAAAGAGAAGTTTGGACTTATGATGGCAACTAGTTCGGCCTTTCTACTCAATGCATCGGCCACCGAATTAGCCTTGCCCGGCTTATACTCCATCACAAAGTCAAATTCCGCCAAGAAAGCTTGCCACCTCACTTGCTTTAGCATCAACTTCTTTTGATTGAGGAAGTAACTTGTGGCAATGTTGTCCGTCTTCACGACGAACTTGGACCCCAACAAATAATGCCTCCAAGTTCGTAGGCAATGCACCACTGCAGTCATTTCCTTCTCCTAGACTGTATAACGGCGCTCGGTTTTGTTTAACTTACAGCTCTCATATGCAATGGGATGCCCTTCTTGCATTAACACACCACCAATTGCAAAATCAGAGGCATCAGTCTGTACCTCATATGGTTTGACGTGGTCGGGAAGAGCCAACACTGGCTCGTCAGCTACTGCTTACTTGAGCACTTCAAATGCTCTTTGGCACTTAG
This sequence comes from Rhizophora apiculata, assembly GCA_037832385.1. NCBI lineage: Eukaryota > Viridiplantae > Streptophyta > Magnoliopsida > Malpighiales > Rhizophoraceae > Rhizophora > Rhizophora apiculata. The sequence goes on along the minus strand of CM075429.1, from coordinate 8,068,740 downwards.
CATCCCAACTCCATGTTCTATTCTTCTTTAACAAATCAATGAGCGGAGTTGCAATGGAGGAGTAGCCCTTTATAAATCTTCGGTAATAGTTGACGAGGCCTAAGAAGGATTGTACCTCAGTCACCTTCTTTGGTGGCTCCCAGTTATGGATGGCTTGCACCTTGGACTCGTCCAATCATAGTTTACCTCCGCTGACAATATGCCCTAAGAATGTGACCTCTCGTTGAGCAAAGGCACATTTCCCCCTCTTCACGTACAACTCATGCTCTCTCAGCACTTGGAAAACTTGTCGTAGATGTTTAATGTGCTTATCCAATGTCTTACTATAGACAACGATATCATCCAAATATACTATGACAAACTTATCCAAAAACGGCTCAAAAACTCTATTCCTCAGAGTACAGAATGTAGCAGGGGCATTAGTGAGTCCAAATGGCATAACTAAGAACTCGAAGGAGCCATACCTCGTAACACAAGCGATCTTTGGCTCATCTCCTTCTGCAATCCTCACTTGGTAGTATCCCGATCTCAAATCCAACTTTGTGAACCACTGTGCTTCGCCTAGCTGATCGAACAAGTCAACTATCAATGGAATGGGATACTCATTCTTGACGGTGATTTTGTTGAGTGCCCGATAGTCAATGCACAACCGGAGTGACCCATCGTGCTTCTTTTGAAAAAGCACGGGTGCACCATATGGAGCCTTTGACGGTTGAACATAACCCGCATCCAACAGCTCCTTCAGTTGCCTTCTGAGTTCCTCTAACTCCGGGGGTGCCATTCAGTAAGGCACCGCGACAGGTGGTCTTGCACCAGGAATCAATTCTATCTTGTGGTCCACCTCACGTTTAGGTGGGAGCTTCTTAGGCAATTCGGGAGGCATCACATCCTTAAACTCCTCCAGGACGTGAGAGACTTCCTTAGGTAGGATAAATGATGGGGGAGCATCCTTTCCATCCTTCAGGGATACAAGAAAGGTGGGTTGTGACTTCTTTACTCCTTTCGAAAGTTGCAAGGCCGAAATTTGCCTAGATTGAAGGCTGGTCTCTTTAGCCAAAGGCACCATGCATGTATTGTCTTCCTCCAAGATACACATTGTGTTGGCAAAAGGAATAGGCACAGCCTTGACGTGGTCCATAAACTCCATACCAAGCACAATTGGATAATCATCCATTGGTACAATAGAAAAGTCTACAAGGCCACACCATTCACCCATACATACCTCTACACCATGGGCAATGCCAAAAATCAACTTTGGCTCCGAGTTTACTGCCTTGAGCCATCCTTGCTCTTTGTTGTATTTGATGCCCAACTGCCTTGCTTCCTTTTCTTGGAGAAAGTTGTTGGAAGTTTCGGTATCCACTAAGGCTTTAACCACTTGGTTACTCACCTTTGCTTCCACGTATAATTGTCCTCTCTTCTCGGTCTTAGGCACTTCGACCTTGGCTTTGATGGCATTGAGGATTTGCAAGGATCCCATCCTTGTCTCCTCACGTTGTTGCTGTTCCTCTCTTTCTTCAACTAGGGCAGAAAGTTTGGCTTTCCTTGGGCAATCCCTTGCCTTGTGCGGCCCGTCGCAAAAGTAGCATTTGAGAGGAGGCCTATCACTACTTTGACCCTCCTTGGTGTTCTTCCCTTCCTTAGGCCCATTAGACTTGTGGAAACATCTTTGTTCGAGGGATTATCTCCCCCACTCTTTCCCTTGCCATCCTTGTCCTTATGAGACTTGGGCTTTTCGGGCTTCTTGAACTCTATTAGTGACTCGACAATGGAAATAGCAGTGGTGAGATCTTGAACACCATATCTTTGGATCTCCATCTTTGCCCAATTTTGTAAGCCATCTTTGAATGCAAAGAATGCTTCCTTGTCGGGATAATCAGGAATTTCCAACAACACTTCGGAGAATTCCTTCACATATTCTCATATGCTTCCCTTTTGTTGAAGACGCCTTAACTTCACTCTTGCCTCTTCCTCGGCATTCTCTGGATAGAATTGCCGCTTGAGTTCTTTCTTGAACTCATCCCATGTGTTGATGATGCAAGTACCCCTTTCGATATCACTATACCTCCTTCTCCACCATACCATTGCGGTATCCACGAGGTATAAAGTGGCACTATCGATCTTCTTGGCATCCTCCGTAACACCAAGTGCCTTAAAGTATTGCTCCAAACTCCATAGAAAGTTATCCACCTCCTTCGCGTTCCTCGACCCATTATATGCCTTGGGTCTTGGAACATCCACCTTTGAAGAAGCTATAACTACCGTTGGCAAGGCAATGCTTCCACTTTGAGCAATTGCCTTTTTGCAAAGGACTAGCTCATCTTTGGTCTCCTTCAACTCCTTAGAGACTCATTCGAGCTCTTCCTTCAACGTCACAACCTCACAATGGAGGGTCTCTTCCAAGGTCTTCACTTGGTCTAGACACCTTAATAGGGCTTGGTTTAAGGCACCTTGCATCTCTTCACAAAGCTCTTCACTCTCCCTCTCGAGTTCGTCAATGCGTTGGTCTACCACCTCGAACTTCTCCTGCCCATCCGTCACAGCAAGCTCAACCTTTGCGAGCCTCGCATTGGCATCTTCCAAGACATCCCTCAACCTTGATCCCCCTCTTTTAGGTTGCTTCTGGGCTTCTTTAACCATGTGGGTAGTCTCACTATGAGGACCTGACATCCTTACCAGACAGTGTGTGCTTGCTACTTATAGAGGTTGAGCTCTAATATCACTTGTCACGGACTTGGCCTTGATCAACCAACGACCCGTGCGGCACTAGCAATTCACTTGATTCGAATGCTAGTTCAGCCTTCTCCGAGAGCTAGAATGCTACTAGCAGAAGATAGGAAAGAAGCACACAAAGTAGACAAGAGATATGGAGAACTTGGAGAATGTAACTACACTATGGCTTGGATTGTTTGGATGCTTTACAAGTGAGGTCCCTAAGGCTATATATAGTCATCCACCTCCTCAACGGAGGGTTAGGATCTAGTTAATCTAACGGTGGCTATTCCCTCTCTAGATTATTCTACATTACTCTACGCTTTACAAGAAGATAAGGGAACTATTTACAAGATTCTAGAGGCTTCCACCTAGTTCTGGAATTTTGAAGTGGTGGCTGGAATGAGCCTCTTTAAATAGCACAAGTTTGGGCAGAATTACGCGGCGCGTGACACAAAGTATTGGTAGGGTTCGACCCATCCTTTGCCCATCAATCAATAAGAGCTCACTAAAGGACCTTTAAATAGCACAAGTTTGGGCAGAATTACGCGGCGCGTGACACAAAGTATTGGTAGGGTTCGACCCATCCTTTGCCCATCAATCAATAAGAGCTCACTAAAGGACCTATAAATACCCTGAGCCTCCAAGGATTCCAGGTAATTTCTTTCCCTTTTCCTTGTTTCCTAAGTTTCTTTCCTTTTTGGCTCAAGCCTAGCACTCCCATAGCCTTTCTCTGTCTTACAAGAACACAAGCCCACTAGACTAAAGAACTCTTCATTACTCATCTTTGAGCTAGTTGTGATATATTTAGAAATAAGGTACTAAGATTTACAGAACGAAATATATGAGAAGATAAGAGAAGATAATACTATTTATACTTGGATTCACCTTTAGGAGCCCAATCAAGAGCTTATAAGCAGCACATAAAACACTAAAAATATTTATAGAAGAAAGAATATTGAAATGATAAATATAGCTATAGGCAAAAATGAAAGGGTATATAAAACAACGGTGGCCTGGTTCATTTTTGTGATCATTAGTCTATATAATTCCATCTTTTTCCGCCAATTTAATTCTAGTTCAAATAGTTAAGGTTACAAAAATATTAGTCATATACAATACAAGTTTGATCAAAAATTATTAAAAATTATTAATTAATAGTAAGAATTAAAAATAAAAAATAATTGAATAAAAAAAAATATACTCGGTGCATGACTAACTGAAATGTGAGCAATAGCTGCTGAATAGTTTGATTACTGTCAAAACTAAAAAATTGTGTTTTCAATACATGAAAATTGCACAAAACCAGAACACAAATAGCAACTATAATGAATCAGAAAGCGTAAGGCACTGCAAGCTCCTGCTGCAAAAACGAATTGGCTGCCATACAGTTGCATTAAAGACCCAGAGGAGAAAATTAAAAGTTAAGCAGAATGGCCGAAATAGAGATACTACGAAAATCAAACACTGGTCGTCTACACATTTCGTGAACGCCAGATGCACAAAAGTTGATTGCTCGGAATGGAATCGGACGGTCACATATTCAATTCGCAATTCTGCTTCAAAAACTAAAGAATTAAAAATCTGCAAAATGTTCATTTTAGTCAAGTGTTTTGGGAAATGGGTTTATTACATTACATTCTCCATTTTATTTTTACTGCACGAGCTGATTAGTTATGAAAGTCTTTTTATGATTTGTATGCATAAATAATTTTTAGAGAAATTAAAGATACTTCATAGTAATTAATTAGATACTTCATAGATATATATATATATATGGTTGTTTCTTTTATTTAATCTCTATTAGTATTAGGAATTTTTAGTTTTTGTTATTCTTGCTTTTGCAGTTATCTCTGGTTTATGATGACTTTTAGATATAATACTAAGTTTTATGATTCTTGATATTCTATGCATGTCTAATTATTTTTATGAATAAATTTCTCAATATAAGATAAGCACATAAGAAAATTTGTGTGTGTCACAGGTAATCAAACTAAGAAAAAGACTTTTTAAAAAGAAAACATTAAGGGAAGATAGCATGTAAAAAATGCAGCTTTAGAAATTAAGTTTTTTTTTAAAAAAAAAAAATTTAAAGGGAAGGAGAAACTTCTTTAAAAGAATGATAAGGTGGTGATAGGGGGTGAAGATGGAACCATTGCACCCCCGCCAAATCTTGTTGAAGAATTAGTCAAAGTCTATACTGGGGATGGGATAGTTCATGTAATCCCAAGACTAATTGGAGTCCCAAGTGAGCCAACTAATCAACTGTTCAATTTTCCTCTCTGTACACATGAGTGAGCCGAGTTATTCGTTGCAAGCAATCAAGTTCCTGCAAATAAGTGTTGTTTGCACCGGGCTGGTTGAGCATATTACTAAGACAAACATTGGGTTTATATATTTGTGTGGACTTGGGCCATGCCGGGCAAAGTAGCCTCGTTCATTCACTTTAGTCTGTAGTCTGTAATGTTTTGTGAACTTGGTGCAGCCCACTGAAACCTCCGGCCTTTGATTAATTAAGCTAACATGAATGCTAACACACACCCTGATGAACATTTAGGCAAAGAGACTCAAACTCAAAATTCTTCGAATTCAATATATTTTGATTTCAAACATATATAGAATGTTCAATTCTCAAAATATTAATCGGGATATCCTACAACAAATTTAGAAAATTAAGACATTAATTTTTTGATTATTATCTTTAATCATTTCCACTGGAAAAAATTTTGAGGCAAAAGGATTGTTGATTCTCTCAACTTTATTGAACAATCTTGCATTTTGAGTTTTGCCGAGATGAATAGACAAGAGGAACCCCTATTTTAAAATTTTTGGGCTGCATGCATAAAAGAGATTGTTGATCATGAACTAATTTCTAAGCATCAAACTTATACAAGTTGAAAGCTTTGATTTTGTGGAAAGGAAAAAAATTATCATATCAAGTAATTTATTTTAATTTTAAATGCTTTTTTTAATAAAGGTGAACAATTGCATAAAATGTCAATATTCATATTACAAATGATCTTTGAAATAAGTAATGGCTAAGAACTTGCTTAATTAAGTTCACATTATGGTGTAAAAACTTTATATAAGTTTTAGTTGTTTAAGCTAACTTAGATAAAAAAAATTTGGCATTAACTTCGTGCTTGATTCACTAATAATTTTATACCCAACCGTTGGTTTTGGTGACTATGATTGGGTTTTTTACTCTTTGTAGGTGGAGACTTTATTTTTCATAATCAAGCACAACCACCCAAAAAGTACATGTGACAAAAAATTTTAATGACAAAGTAACATGGATAATACTATTAAGGTACACAAATTTCAACCGAATAATTTCTCCAACAAGCATATGTAGTTTGCATTTCCATTTGTTGGTTGAAGGAGGATGAAATGGAGACTCAAACTAAAATGCAATTAAAATTGCAGCAGAACTTTGGACATTAAACTTGTATATATTCTATTGTAACTCAAACTCCTTTGTATAGGAGATTAGTAAAATAATTGTAGTATAAGAAATGATAAATGCAACAAGCTTCCCATATCCTCAAGTATACTTACCTAATCAACTTAGCAAATTTTCCACCAACTCTCACTAACATTGCAATTGGTAAAATTGCTTTACAGCAAAAATAGTACTTTCAAAAAATCATTTCAATTGTCCTTTCCAAATTCCCATAACTGAACTTATAAACATTAAGTTACAATCCAATTAAGAACATCCCATTAGAACAAAATAGAAGTTGCTACTGTTGTTTTTCTTCTCTTGCAAACTTTGAGTCATTTGCTTCATCTTCAAGGGCCGCTATATTGAGATGGAACAGGAATGAAGCCAAGTTCACTGACACCATTCCTCAAAAGGGTTAGTTTGTTTAGTTCTCCAGTGCCTCACAATCAACAGCTGCCTCACCATGGGTTTGAACAGCCTCAAGGGCTTGAACTGAAGCGCTTGAGAATCCCATCATTTCTCAGAATACATTAGGGAGACCGGTTTTTGGTTTGTTCATAGTCATGACTTCGGTAAACTGGACTGAGTTTAGATACTTGGTCTTCCTGGTGCCCATGCACTCCTTTAAGGCTCCAGTCTTTGCACGATCAAGTGACAGATGATGCTTTGGGCTCAGGTCTGCCTGCATGTACCCGGAAGCAGAGTTCAAGTCAAGCTTTTTCTACATAACAGCTAGTGAGAACTCCTTTTGCAACCTTCTCTCCAGCTTATCGGATTTCCTATGCAGGTAGTGCTCCTCAGCCTGTTGCTGCATAATTGACGGGATAGCAGACAGAAGGCTCTTGATTGCCTCTGAAGCTATCTGCAAAAGATGTCTGAAAAATTGCAAACTGTCTTGGCAGAGCTCACGAGCCAAGGATGGGCAATTACTCTGCTCCTGGTAATCTGCAAGACAGTTAGCTGGATCCACCTGCAGAGCGTCCTTACATACATTCATTGGGAATTTGGAAGTTTGCAGAAGCTGAGATACCAGGAGTTGACCTGAGACTCAAGCTGAGCTGTTGCTTGATGACAATAGTCAGTAGTGAATTCAGCATTTTGCTTATCATTGAAATGATTCAACAGCTGGAAAATATGGTTCTGAACTTGGTGACACTACTTGTTGTTATGGAAGGAGATGAAGCAACTAATCTGGAATGACATACAGCTGAAGCATAGTAAGAAAATGAGGGAAAGAGAGATAGAACCAACTAGAATTTGGCATAACTTGCATAATTCATTAGAGTTGAGCTCTCTACCTTATATATGAGAGCCTTGATATACATATTTGAAATTTGTAATTCCAATTTAAACATCACCTAGAGTTACAAAGTGAAATGATTGTTTGGTTAGCTAAGCATTCCACTAATTCAAAATGTTTCAAATTTAAACACACAATTACAGCTTAAACTAATCACTTAAGTTGCTGTAAGGCTTCTCCTTCATGTCACCCCTATCTGCCGCGTCTGATAACCGAAGCTTGGAGGGAAAAATAGTTGCACTCGAGCTGGAGCACATGCTGGCAGGTAAAGCAGCAACGCCATGGTTGCTGTGAGCTTGATGAAGATGAACACTTGTACATTGTTCTCCATGTATTCTTTAGCTTCTCCACTCTTATGTCTATTACTAGCGATAACTATTAAAAGGAAAAATGATATGTGAATAGAAACAGAGGGACAGACACAACGTGATAAGTGAATTTTACGTATTAAATAATAATTTTTTTCTTAAAACTTAAAATTTTCTGTAACAAATATGATACAGGGCAGCGTACATTGTATCATGTTGGTTGTTCATGTTATCATCCTCATTGCACGCAGTGTGTTTTTGGACATAAAACCTTAAGTTCAAAAGGCACAAAAAAAAAAAGGGAAAACGTTTTTAATGTGAAGAGCACATGTCATATCAGCTCCATTTGTCTTACGTCTCATTGTCTCCCTTTATGAAATTAGGATTCTTATTAAATCTGTGTCGTTGAGAAGGATAATCTTTGAGAGCACATAACAGAGAAAACAAATATCAAATAATAAGAATTAAACAACGTAAAAAAAGTTATGAAAAAAAAACAAAAAAACATGTAGCAAAAACTAAGAAGCTAGACGTGTCTAGACAGACTGATAGTTCATCGCTGATTTCCAAAGTGGCTGATACCATGAGATAGTTCTGCAAAACTGTGATGGTTGGAGTCTATGGGGAAAACAAGATGCAAGCAACTCAGTCATTGTTCTAAGATATTGTTTAGTGCCAAACTAGAAGAAAATCTAGGAGACATTCAGCGGGTAATGTAAACAAGTAATGAAAGAAAAAACTTGAAAGAAAATCTTAAAATACATGGGGATTACCTGAAAAATAACTTTTAACTAGAATTTTTTTTGTTTATAAGATAAAAATTTTTACTAACCAACCAAAATAAGTTGACCGAGATATTTTCCATGTTCCCTGCTGCCATGACAATGAAGTTTTTATGAGTTTCCCATAACAAAATTAAGCTCCATCAAATACCCCGGAAAAAATCAGAAGGCTTGGAATATGAGAATGAGAAACACTTTTAGTTGACTTTTAGGTAAATTAGTACAGTCAAATTAAAAGATTCCATTTAGTGCGGAAAGAGTCGTGGCTGATGCCAACAAGGCCAGCCATCTGCCTTAATGATTGATAACTCCTTCAACACCCTCCCATGGCTGATGGTCCACTATAATTTTTTCATCAAAACTTGACATGGGAAAGATGGATCCCATACCTCCAAAAATAATGTCATACACTGATGAAGGTTCCAATTTAATAAAACAAAAAAGTAAAAAGAACCTGAAAAATATTTACAAATATTACATATGCATATTTTTATTTTCTAAACCTAAAATTTGATAAGACCATTTATTAAACATAAATTTAACATGTAATATAAACAAGTAATGAAAGAAAAAACTTTGATAAATCAAAGATTTCACATGCATAAGATGTTATACTTAGCAGTGAATTCAAAAACTTTTGTCAATATAAGCAAAATTCTCATTCTAAATATTTGTCATTATTCACATATGAGATTTTTTTAAGTTCGTAGTTAAAATCCCACAACAAGAGATTGAACAAAGTAGATTTTTTTTCCTTATAAATAAGGATTCTTGTAATTTATTTTATAATTAAGGGAATAAAACTCTAATAGCCTTTAATCTATTATTTAAACTTTTGTCAATTGAGTTCTAGAAGAGTTTTTTGATTTTTTATTCTTTACTTTGATAATATTTGTTTTCACTTTTTCTTATGGACCTAGGTTAAATTAACCAAATTACGTAAATTTGGTATTTCTTACCTTCCAATTATTTTTTCTCATATTTTATTTTATTTTACGATATTATTATTAAGGATTATAATATGAAATTTATCATCTAACAGATTTCACTTTTTCATTGGAGTTAGTTACTAAAAATGATTTACCATCAATGATATCTTGTTAGAAAGGTTCTATGGGGGCAAAAAGAAACTCATAATATATGTGGAGATAGATTAAACAATAATTTTAACTTAAAATTTTCTTGTTTACATGAGATAAAAATTTTCTTTCTAACCCTAAGCCTTCTCAAATAACTAACCAAGATAAATAAATCAAGATAATTTTTGGTGATTCTCTCTTGTTGTGACAAGGAAATTTTTATGAGTTTCCATAACAAAATTCAGCCCATTAAATACCACAAAAAATCAAAATGTTTGTGATGTGAAAATTAGATGCTATCTTTGTTAACTGATTGACAAATAAGTCTAATTAAATTAAAAGGTTCTTTTTAGTGTGGAAAAGACTTTAAGGCCACCTATCGACCTTTATGGTTTATGACCCCTTTAACAACCCTCTAGTGGTTGATTGTCCATTTTAATTATTTCATCAAAACTTTCTTGCAAATACATAGGAAAGATTGATCTCAAATCTCCCAAAATTATGTCATACTATGATGAAGAGTTAAGTCATCCACTTCATGTCTTGGGTCTTTCATTTCCTTTGTATTAATGCACTTGCCATTGGGATCAAATCACAAACTAAAAGATATGTCGTGAGAAAGAAAAAATTGATCAATAAATTTACCTATCTCTATGCCTATATATTTGTACTACTATAGGGGATGTCCCGCCAAAAAATAGCTAGATGTCAACAAGATAAAAAGCTTAACAACATAGTATAATGAGTTGAAAAATGTAACAAGGATCTCTCCTTTCACACCATAATTAGATATATATATATATATATATATATATATATATATATATATATATTCCTTTAATTTTTTAAAATAAAAATATTCCATTTTTTTTTATTTAAAATAACTTTACTTTCTCAATTTGGTATCTACTATTTTCTTTTGCATTAAAAATGTCCATTATTTAAATTATGTGTCATCAAGAATGTCTATTATGATTTATTAAGAATTCATGTAGGTTATTTTCTTATTTACAATTCATATGGGTAGAATTTATCTAATTTTATTTTCATCTCTTGGGATATTATAATTTACCATATTGTCATTGTAAAAGTTCCAACTTTGCATTATTGGCAAACATTGTTTTCCCTTTTCTCATTCAACAACAATTGCAAGAGATTGAAGTTGGCTAAAGATTACAACTTCTTACTCATACAATTAATCCTTCCTACTTACTTAATGATTTAATCCTTATGGACTTCCAATCTTTTTCATTCTAGTGTAATTCTTAACACTTGCTTCATTATGGTATCAATAAGTAGAGTGCATTGAAGTCATATCTCCACTTTAACACAACCAATCATAGAAGAGCAAAGAGTGATATAAAATATGTCAAGGTGAATGATAAGAAGAATTTGTATGTAAGGACATACAATTAAGAATTAAACAAACTAAAGCACAATAAGGTAATTGTCATCACCTGTTGTCACTCTCCCATTAGCAGCAGCCAATGTGTTTCCAATAAGTGTTAAGTTGGTGACTAAAGTCTCACATCAAGACATTGAGCAAAGTTAGCTGACACTTTTCTTTATAAATAAGGAGTTATATAGTTTATTTTATAAATTAATGGAGTTAAACTCTAAAAGATTTTAGTCTATTATTTGAATTTTTTGTCAATTAGATTTGAGAAGAGTTTTTTGTTTTTTTTTTTTTTCGCTTTCTCCGCTTTATGAATATTTGCTTCCACTTTTACATCTGGACGTAGGTCAAATTGATCAAACCCTATAAATTTGGTGATCCTTGACTTCAACTTTTTTCTCGTACTTTATTTTATTTTATATTATTATCATTAAGAATTATAACTTAGAGTTTATTTCTTAATAAACTTGTATCAAAACCTAGTTTACTAGAAAAATAGTCATCATAATAATAACTAAATATTATTTTGAGAAGTTTGATCAAAGTTTCAACTTTAAAATGTGGCAATTGAAGATGAAGGTCATACTAGTTCAAGATGGTGTCAACATAACATTGCTAGGTAAGGAGAAAAGGTGAAAGAAGATGTCAAATAAGGAATATGCTAGTCTTGACAAGAAGGCCAGATCAGGTATCATCTTAAATCTTTCTAAAGAGGTTTTAGGAGAAGTAGTTACTAAAATAAATGTTAAGGATTAATGGGAGAAATTAAAGGCTTTGTATATAAAGAAAACTGTGGAGAATAGGCTTTATTTAAAACAAAGTTTGTACGTACTTTGTATGCCTAGAGGATCATTTATATTGTTACATCTTGATAAATTTGATTCTTTGCTTATGAATTTGAGTAAAATAGATGTTCATATTGAGGATGAGGATTAAGTCTTATTATTATTGTGTTCTCTTCTTTGGTCATTTAAGTATTTCAAATAAATAATACTTTATAGTAAAAAAAAAATTATTTCTAATAAAAAAATTAAGTTTATTTTAAGGTTAAAAGGTCAAATTGATAGGGATATAATTGGGGAGAATAGTAGTAGTCAAGCTAACAGTTTGGTGGTTTAGGGCAAATTAGATAAGAGGGATGTAGATAGTCAATGATCTAAATCTAGATTTAAATCCAAACATAGAAATTTAGCATGTAATTATTGTAAAAAAAAAAAGGCACATCAAAGTTGATTGCTTTAAACGGAAAGATAAAGAAAAAGACAAAGATAAAGAAAAAGACAAAGACAAGGATAAGAGTTTGGTGTCTCATATCAAATCAAATAATAGAGATATAGATAGTCAGAGATTATATAAGAGGGATGTAGATAGCAGTTTGGTGGTTTAAGGTAGATTAGATAAGAAGGATGTAGATAGTCAAAGATCTAAATCTAGATATAAATCCAAATATAGAAATTTAGTGTATAATTATTGTAAAAGCAAAGGGCATATCAAATTTAATTTCTTTAAGCTAAAAGATAAAGACAAAGACAAGGACAAGGACAATGATAACTACAAAAGTAATGAATCACCTTAAGTTAGTGTTGCAAAAGATGAGAATGAAGGAATAATTTTCTTTACTAATGATAAATTAAGATTTGCCAATAAATGGATCTTAAATTCTAGTTACATGTATTATATGTGTCCCAATAAGGATTAGTTTTCCACTTATTGATTTGTTGAAGGTAAAGTTGTTATGATGGGTAATAATGTAATTTGCAAAATTATTAGAATTGATACAATTAGAATTAAGACTCATGATGGTGTTGTGAGAATACTTATACAAGTCAAATGTTTCAAAATTGATGAAAATCTCATCCCTTTGGGAACACTTGTGGCTTTTGGTTATAAGTATACCAATAAATGTGAAGTTTTGAAAGTTAATATAAGTGCTCTTGTTGTCATGAAACTTACAAGTCTAGAAATTTGTGCATTTTACAAGGATGTATAGTTATAGGTAATATTGCAATCTTTACATCATCTATTTCAGAGATAGAAATTTAGAAGCTATGACATATGTGGTTACAACACATGAGTGAGAAAGGTCCATTTATGTTAAGCGAAAGAAGTTTTTTGTGTGGACAACATATAGGGAAGTTGGACTTTTGTAAGCATTGCAATTTTAGGAAGTAAAAGTGTGTCAGTTTCAAGTCTCTAATAATTCATAGAAAAAGGCACTTTGGATTATATTCACTCAAATATTCATAGGTCATCTTACTTTCGTTCAAAAGGTGGTGCCAAATACATATTGACTTTCATTAATGATTATTCAAGGAAAGTTTGGGTTTTCTTTCTGAAGCACAAGAATGATGTTTTCCAAACATTTAAGAAGTGAAAAGGCTTGATTAAGAAGTAAACAAGGAAGTAGACTAAGTGACTTAGAACAAATAATGACTTGAAATTTTGTGAAGATGAATTTAATGAATTTTGTAAAAATGAAGCATTATTCATCATTGCATAATTAGGATGATTCCTCAATAGAATGGTCTTACTGAACACATAAACAAAACATTTTTAGAGGAAGCTCACTATATGATTTCTAATGCTAGTTTGTCAAAAGAGTTTTAGGTAGAGGTAGTCTCTATAACTTATTATATCATTAATTATCCCCCTTCAACATCTATAAAGTTCAAGATTGTAGAGAAAGTTAGGTTAGGTACTCTTATTAATTACTCTGATTTGAAGATATTTAGATGTCTTGCATATATATGTATTGATAATGGGAAATTGGAACCTAGTGCTAAAAAGTGCATTTTCCTCAGGCGTGCATTTGGAGTGAAGGGGTCTTGTTCATGGTGTCTTGATCCATCAAAATTTTTCATTAACAAAGATGTTACCTTTAATGAATCCTTTATGTTACATCCAAAAAGAGAGTCTTCTAGTCCTTTTGATGTAAATAAAGGTGACAGTGCACCTAAGTAGGTAGAGTGTGAAGCTATGAATTAAGACACTACACAGTGGATTTCTTACATTTCATCATATTCATCAAATATTGCAAATTCCTCTGAAGATAGAGAGGAGGATTATTCCATAGCGAAAGACAAACTAAGAGGAGAGATTTAACTGCTACAAAGATATAACAACTATATTGCTTATACTCTTTTAGTTGCATAGAAAATTAGTGAAGATTGCAAACCATCTACATATTCAAAAGGAATTTCAAGTATTGATTCATCTAAGTGGTTGGTTATAATGAATGAAGAAGTAGAATCTCTCTACAAGAATGAGACATGAGTTCGTGTGAAGCCATCTTTTAAGAAAGAGAATCATTGGTTGCAAATGGGTCATCAAAAAGTAAGAAAGTATATCGAGGGTTGAATATGCAAGGTATAAGGCACTTTTAGTTGTGAATAGCTTTAGTCATGTATAAGGTGTCAACTTTAATGATGTTTTCTCACCCATTATTAAACATAGTTTGATATGTGTCTTTCTTACTTTGGTGGCCATGAATGATTTAGGGTTAGAGCAACACAATATTAAGACAACTTCCTTACATGGTGAGCTTGATGAGCAAATATACATGAGGCAACGCCAAAGTTTTGAAGTTAAAGGTAAAGAGACTATGTTTGTTTGTTGAAAAAATCCTAGTATGGGTTGAAGCTATCTTCAAGATAGTGGTATAAAAGCTTTAGTTCCTTTATATTAGGTCAAGGTTTTTCCTTAAGCATGTATGAAAGTTATGTTTACATATGAAAGTTAGATGTTGACTCATTCATTTATTAAATACTTTATATCAATAACATGCTTATTACTATCAAGAATTCATTAGAAATTCACACTTTGAAAGTGCTTTTGAATGTTGGATTTGAGATGAAATACTTAAGAGCAACAAAGAAGATTTTTGGCATGGAAATCAAAAGTGTTGTTCCCACAGCTTTGTATGGGTTGTAATTGTTGTCAACTAGATTTAAGTGTACAAGTAGAAGTGGCTCATATCTCAAGAATTACAGGATAAGACTAGCATGTCAAATAACCTCGTAAAGTGATCTCCTTAGAGTGAACTTGTAGAGAGAGTTTGGCATTGATTAAGTCTTAGTGTGACAGTGTGACATGGTTGTATATGGATAATAAGGTCATAACAAGTTAAATCTGCAAGTCTGTAAGCCTGTCCTGAGACTAAGTCCAGGAGCGATTCTAGAGGAGCAGAGTAATTCCGGGGTTATGGACAAACAAGGAGTCCAGAAGAAGGGAAGGTTACGGAATTTTAACTTAGCATTTCCGAAAGATGGGCAATTACGGGGGCAGTTTCTTCTGTACATTTTTAACTGTTCATGGACAATCCTGGCCGTTCATTCAAGCATTTAAAGGATGAGATTTCAGTAGAAAGAAAAGAGCAAGAAAAATAAATTAAGGAGGATAATGTTAAATCTTAAATGGACCAGTAGTATGAAGCCACATGGAGGAGCAAGAAAGGAAGTCTGCCGCAGCTACAGTAAACCCTACTAGGGTTTCCATAGAGGGCAATATATAAACCAAGATTTATCTTTTTTGAAAGTGTGCGTTTGAGACAACCTAGTGAAGACATTCTGTGAAGCTTAGAGAGAACTCAACGAATTTCCAAATTTCTTCAAGAGAGGTTAGAGAGTGTTTTGGTGATCTTCCAAGTGACAGTGAAGCAACCTATTCAAATCAAGCAGAGGCAAGACAAGTTAGAAAAAGGGTAGACACAGTAAGTGATACTTTTTATATTATGATTACTTTGTATTATAATAGTGAAAGGAGTAGAAGATTAAGACATCCATTGTAACTACATTGTAATCATAAGGGATACCACACTGGTATTCTCAAGTATAGTGGATTGTCTTGGTAAAGGAAGAATCCTTACCACCGTGGAGTAGGTCACATTGGCTGAACCATGTATACTTTTGTGTCCTTGCTTTGAATTTACATTCTGTGTTTTGAATTGAGTTGTGAACAAAGCTAAAGAATCATCAAACCCATAACCTAAAAGAAGACCTAATCAAGAACAACCAATCCATTTAATAGGCAAGGTACCTGAAAGGTAACTTTGGGGACTATTGTGATTAGTATGTAATAATAGATCTACCTTAGTTGAATCTGAGAAAGAGTTCATTTCTGAGAAGAGTTTGAAGTTGTTCACCCACCAGCATATTGACAAGAGCTAAAGTATTAAAGAAGTAGAGTACTTTGGCTTAAATTATTAGAGTTTTTCAAGAGGGTGATACTGATTCACCTCCCTCAGTATCATAGACTAGTATATCCTAGGGTGAAATTGGGAACTTTAATTGGTATTAGAGTTTAGGTTCACCAGTTTGAAGCTTAATAGCTCGGTGTACTAGTTTGAAGGGTTTCAGAAGTTTTAATTTGTTCAGCATACTGAGAAATGGATGCTAGTACCAGCACTGACACTACTTACAGCAAGAAGGTTCCAATCTTCAATGGAACCAACTACCATATGTGGAGAGTGAGAATGCAGGTGGCATTTGCAACCATGGGCATGGAGGTGGTGAAATCAGTACAAGAGGGTTTTGTGCCTCCAAAAGAAGGTAAAAATCTAACCCCAGAGAAATTAAAGTAGTTTGAGATCAATAGAAAGACTTCAAATGTCATCATTTCAGCATTGATAGATGTTGAATATGCTAAAGTTATGGACTGCAAATTTGTTAAGGAGATATGGGACATATTACAGAAGGTCTATGAAGGTGATGACAGAATAAAGGAGGTCAAGCTTCAAGTTTTCAAGGAGAGATATGAATCTCTCAGAATGCAGAAAAATGAAACAGTCCAAGAGTTCGTCACTAGGATTATTGATGCTGTAAACGACCTTAGAAGTCATGGGAAGAGCAAGAAGGACTCATTTATTGTGAAGAAAATTCTGAGAATTCTGCTCGAAAGGCTTACCTCAAAGGTGGCAGCCATAGAGGAGAGTAGAGATCTCAATTCTATGTCACTGCATGATCTCTAGTGCAATCTCATTGCATATGAGATGAGAATAAAGTCAAATGAAAGCTCCTCAACATCAAAGCCATCAAAGGAGGTAGCTTTCAAAGCTATGAGACACTTGAAGATAAGAGAAAAGGAAGAATCATCCAGTGAGGATGATGATGATGATGATGAGGAAGAAAGTAAAGGTGAAGTGTTGGCTTACTTCACAAGGAAATTCAAAAAAGGGTCTAAGAAGGGAAAAGGACAGTTGTCCTTGAGATGTTATTGTTATGGGCAGACTAGACACTTTGCTTCTCAATGCAAAGTGAAACTTACTGATGAAGATGAGAATGATGATGATGATGAGCAGAATTCAAAATGGAGAAGACCATCATCCAAATCAAAGAAGTCCAGCAAGAAGACTGCCAACCCACAGAAGAAGAAGAGAGGCTCATTCAAGAGTTATGTGAGCCAGACAAAAGAAGCTAATGAGGAGGAAGATGTAGACTCATCAGATGAGTATGCCTTTATGGCATTAGCTCAATGTGGTAGTTCAACCTCTGAAGAGGAAGAGGAGGTTGATGAAGAAGAACCAGATCTTGAAGTTGAGTTAGAAGCAGCTTCAAAGGAGATAATCAGAAGGGGCAGAATCATAAGAAGGTTGGAGGCCCATATAAAACAAGTTGAAGCAAAGATTGAGGAAGTGGAAAGTGAAAAAGATGAAATAATAGCTGAACATATTGACTTGAAGAGAAGATTTGAAGAATAGATCAAAATATGTAAAGACCTTACAATGGAGCTTGCCTCAAGGACTTCAACAATTGAAGAAATGGAGATAGATTTGTTGAGACTCCAACAACAACTCAAAAAGAGTGAAGAGAACTTGTAGAAACTTGAAGTGGTAGGAGAAACAAGCTCTGTAAGAGAAAAGAAGAATGAAGAGAAAGTGCGGCAATCTGAGGCTGCACTGCCTAAAGAGAATGAGACTTTCCCACAAAAGTTGAAAGAGAAGACTGTGACTTAGGAGAAGATAGCTGAAGAAAAGAAGACAGTTATCAAACCAAAGCCAGGGCCAAAAATGAGGTATGTGGTTAAAAAGCAGCAACCCATAGTTGCTAAGTCTCAAAAAGAAAAGACTGATCAGCCAGGAACAACGAAGGCTGAAAATAAAGAAGATTTGAAGAAGTAACCTAGGGTTGCAAACAAAAATGAAGAAAAGAAAGTCAACCAGCCAAGGGTTATGGCTGAACAGAAGAAGGAGAAGAAGGTGGCTGAAATGAAAGCCACACAAGCAAAGAAGCCAGCAACCTTGCCTACATAGCAAGTAATGAAAAAAAGAAAACAAGCTATGGTTAGACCCAAGAAGAGGCAGTTTCAAGGTCATTGCTTTTATTGTGAAGTTTGGGGTCATAAGGCAAGTAAATGCTGGTGGAGAAGGCCAATATATATTTCCAACTTGAGAAGATCCGATGCTGCATATAAGGGGAGACAATACAAAATTTAACAAGAATTTTGTCGTGAGTTCTTGCACATACTATAAAAAGTAAGGACATATTAACAAGAATTGTTGGTGGAAGCCCAAACCAGTGGTTTCAAAAAACAAGTTTGCTATATTGGCATACTTGGAACAGTGTAAAAGGTACGGGCAGGATGGCCATAATGCCAAGAGATGCATTACACTTCTCCTTGAGCAAGAGAAGGCACTCAATGGCACAGTGAAAACAATTGGTACAGTCAAAGCAGAGAAAAAGGAGAAAGCTATCTTCAAGCCAGTTCAAAAGAAGGAATATTAAGCTAAAAAAGAGGTAGCTAATATAGCTAAAATTGCACTAAAGGCTGACTACAAGGATAAGTAGTGGATCCTTGATAGTGGATGCACTTCACACATGATAGGAGACAAGAGTAAATTATTAAAGCTGAACAAGTCAAGAGAAGGCAGAGTCAAGTTTGGCAATGATGATTCACTCAACATCAGTGGTCAAGGGTTAGTAAATATTGGAAAAGGAAAGCTAAAAGATGTTCTGCACGTTGAAAGACTCAAATATAATCTAGCATCGGTCAGCCAACTATGCAATGAAGACCATGAAGTGATATTCACAAAAACAAGTTGCCAAGTAAAGAGTAAAGAAGGCAATACTGTTGCAGTTAGGAAGAGAACAGCTGGAAATTTATATGTGATTGGTGAGGATAAGACAAATAGCTATTTACTTACAAAAGAGGAAGAAAATCAACTCTGGCATAGGAGGCTGGGATACTTAACACAGAAGAACATGAGGAAGCTGACCATTACTCATGCAATTAGAGACATTCCAAACCTTAGGAGAGAGAGAGAGTATGTCTGCTCAGCATACTTTAAAGGAAAACATGCCAGAAAGCAGTATAAGACCAAAGAGTTCAGTTTTGAATCAGTGCATGACATTGTGCATACTGATTTGTGTGGGCCGATGAGAACAAAAGGGTTGAATGGTGAGAGGTACTTCATCTTATTTGTTGATGATTATTCCAGAAAAACCTACATCATGCACCTTAAACACAAGTCAATAGTTTTAAAATGCTTTAAGAGATACAAAAGATTGGCTGAAAATGAGAGTGGAAAGAAGATCAAAGTATTGAGGTCAGATTAAGGCACTAAATTCACAAATTTAAGCTTTTGAAGATTACCTTGAAAAGCATGGAATTCACCATAAAATGGCAGCAGCAAGAACACCTCAACAGAACGGGGTGGTAAAGAGGAAAAATAGAGCTGTGGTTGAAATGGCAAGAACTCTACTACTAGAATCCAAGCTTCACACAATATTTTGGATAGAAGCAATATTTACAGCCATGCACCTACTGAACAGAGTTTTACTAAGGCCCAATACTGATAAGACTCCATATGAGCTATAGAGTGGGAAGAAGACAATAGCCAAGTATCTCAGAATCTTTGACAGCCCATGTTTTGTGAAGAACAAGGAGCAAAGCTTGGGAAATTTCCATGCTAGGTTAGATGAAGGCATCTTTGTGGGATACTCAGCAAAGACAAAAGGTGACAGAGTTTTCCTACATAAACTGGGAAAATTGGTCACTTCCAGTGATGTGAGAATAGATGAAAACTGGAAAACAATGCAAAATGGAGAAGCTGAGGATAGTGAAGAAGATGACTTCAAGATAGATGAAGAATCAAACCAGCATGAAGAAAAGGGGAAAGAAGTAAGTTTAGACTCAAAGAAGAGTGGGTCTGAAGATGAAGAAAGAGATCCTCTTGCAACTAAGACTGTGCAAGAGAGAAAGATAAAGAAAACTTGGTTCAGTGCTCATCAAGGAAATCAAATCATAAGTGACTCATCAGCAGGAGTTACAACAAGAAGAAGAATTGTGGGAGCCACTGCTTTATTCTCACAAGTTGAACCTAAATCTGTTGAAGAGGCTACATAAGACAAAGCCTGGGTCAAAGCTATCAATGAGGAGCTAGATCAAATCGAGAAGAATGATACATAGGAGCTGGTTCCAAGACCCACTAATAAGAATGTCATAGGAACAAAATGGGTGTTTAGAAATAAACACAATGAAGATGGTAAGGTGGTGAGGGACAAGGCTAGGCTGGTTTGCAAAGACTACACTCAGATAGAAGGAGTAGATATTAATGAAACTTTTGCACCAGTAGCAAGGCTAGAAACTATTAGAATATTCTTAGCTTTGACAGCACATAAGAGGAATAAAGTTTATCAGATGGATGTGAAATCAGCCTTTCTGAATGGGCTCCTGAAAGAAGAAGTGTATATTGAACAACTCAATGGAGTACAAATCAATGAGGATGAGACACACGTGTGCAAGCTAAAGAAAGCCTTGTATGGCCTTAAACAAGCCCCAAGAGCATGGTACAGTAGGCTAGATGAGTATTTGAGAAGGTTGAACTTCAAAAGAGGAACAGTTGATAATAACCCATATGTATTCAACTCAGAGAAAGACCAGCTGATAACCATAGTATATGTAGATAACATCATCTTTGGAAGGGATCACTCTAAGCTATGCCAAGAATTTGCACAGAAGATAAGTGAGGAATTTGAGATGTCATTGATTGGAGAAATGACTTACTTTCTTGGGTTATAGATAAAACAGTGTGAAGAAGGTATTTTTATTTCTCAGACAAAATATGCCAAAGAGATGCTGAAAAAGTTTGACATAGAGGATAGCAGACCTATCAGTAACCCTATGACAATAGGCTGTAAGTTAACAAAAGATCAGGAAGAAAGGAGTACAAGCCCTACAGAATACAGGAAGATGATAGGGAGCCTTCTGTACCTTATAGCATCAAGGCCTGATCTCATGCAAACTGTGTGCATTGCCAGTAGATTCCAAGCTGATCCTAAGGAATCTCATGTGTTGGCAATGAAAAGAATCCTAAGATACCTCAAAGGGACACTAGAAATGGATTTGTGGTATCCTGCCATGGATTCTATAAAACTACAAGCATACATTGATGCAGACTAGGCAGGAAGTATAGATGACAGAAAATCAACCAGCGGTTGCAGCTTCTACTTAGGTTCAAAGTGTGTTGCATGGCTAAATAGAAAGCAAAACAGTGTTGCTTTGAGCACAACTGAGGCTAAGTATATGGTTGCCTGTGCAGTATGTACTTAGGTGATATGGATGCAAAGACAATTGGCAGATTTGGGTATTGAAGTGAAGTTACCAGTAAGTGTACATTATGATAATCAAAGTGCAATTGATCTCAGCAAGAATCCAGTTCAACATTCAAGGAGTAAGTATATTGACATCTGATATCACTTTATCAACGATCAAGTGGAAGAGGGCACAATTCAGTTGGAGTATGTTGGCACTAAAGATCAAATCTCAAATATTCTAACTAAACCTCTGTCCACAGAGCTGTTTGAAAAGCACAAAATGAGTCTGTCTGTGTAAATGCCTCCTCAAGCCTGAAGTTCAAGTGAATCCTCCATCTTTACTTTGCGGGTTTTTCAGATTTGTAATTGGTTGGCAAAAGGGGAGAGAAGCAACAGTGCAAGGGGAGCTGTTAAGGAAGGGGGAGTGCATATTTAGGGGGAGTTGTAATCCATCTGCTTCTGGATTATTACTCTAAGAAGATTATGAAGGACTGCTGTATAATGGTTTTTGCTGTGAGTATTGCCAACAATTACAAAGTGGGAGATTGTTGTTCCCATAGCCTTGTATGAGTTGTAATTGTTATCAACCAGATTTAAGTGTGCAAGCAAGAGTGGCTCATATCTCAAGAATTACAGGATAAGACTAGCATGTCAAATAACCTCATAAAGTGATCTCCTTGGAGTGAACTTGTAGGGGGAGTTTAGCATTGCTTAAGTCTTAGTGTGACAGTGTGACATGGTTGTATACGGATAATAAGTTCATAAGAAGTTAAATCTACAAGTCCGTAAGCTTGTCTTGAGACTAAGTCTAGGAGCGATTCTGGAGGAGCAAAATAATTCCGGGGTTACGGATAAACAGGGAGTCCAGAAGAAGGGAAGGTTACGGAATTTTAACTTAGCATTTCCGGAAGATAGGCAATTATAGGGGCAGTTTCTTCAGTACATTTTTAACTGTTCATGGACAATCCTCGCCATTCATTCAAACATTCAAAGGATGAGATTTCAGTAGAAAGAAAAAAGCAAGGAAAATAAATTAAGAAGGAGGATAATGTTGAATCTTGAATGGACCAGTAGTATGAAGCCACATGGAGGAGCAAGAAAGGAAGTCTGCCGTAGCTATAGTAAACCCTACTAGGGTTTCCATGGAGGGCAGTATATAAACCAAAATTTATCTCTTTTAAAAGGGTGCATGTGAGACAACCTAGTGAAGACATTCTGTGAAGCTTAGAGAGAACTCAACGAATTTCCAGATTTCTTCAAGAAAGGTTAGAGAGTGTTTTGTATTTGTAATAGTGAAAGGAGTAGAAGATTAAGACATCCATTGTAACTACATTGTAATCATAGGGGATACCACACTGGTATTCTCAAGTATAGTGGATTGTCTTGGTAGAGGAAGAATCCCTACCACCATGGAGTAGGTCACATTGGCCGAACCATGTAAATCTCTTGTGTCCTTGCTTTGAATTTACATTTTATGTTTTGAATTGAGTTGTGAACAAAGCTAAAGAATCATCAAACCCATAACCTAAAAGAAGACCTAATCAAGAACAACCAATCCATTTAATAGGCAAGGTGTCTGAAAGGTAACTTTGGGGACTATTGTGATTAGTAGATAACAATAGATCTATCTTAGTTAAATCTAAGAAAGAGTTCATTTCTGAGAAAAGTTTGAAGTTGTTCACCCACCAGCATATTGACAAGAGCTAAAGTATTAAAGAAGTAGAGTACTTTGACTTAAATTATCGGAGTTTTTCAAAAGGGTGACACTAATTCACCCCCTCTCAGTATGACAGACTAGTAGATCCTAGGGTACAATTGGGAACTTCAAAAAGGAATCATAAAGATGGTAAGTTATATCTAATCAAGAAGAATTATGTTGAGAAGATCTTGGAATGATTTAGCATGAAAAATGTCAAACCTATTAATTCTCTCATTGCTCATCATTTTAAGTTATTAGTTGCTCCATCACCAAAGTTAGATAAAGAGAAGAGGTATATGAAAAGAGTTTCATATTCAAGTGTAGTCAACAGTCTTATATATGTGATGGTTTACACATGGCCAAATATGTCATAAGTAGTTAGAGTGGTTAGTAGGTATATCTCTTCTCCAAGAAAATTACATTGGCAAATTGTAAAATGGATTCTCAAATACTTGTGATGTACTTCAAATATATATTTAGAGTTTGGTAAAAATTCAAGTACATTAGTTAGTTTTATAGATTCTAACTACACTGTTGATCTTGATAAAAGAAGATCTTTTATGAGCTATTTATTTTGTGTTTGTGGTTTTATTATTAGTTGGAAAGCTATTTTTAACATGTTGTTGCTTTGTTTACTATTAAAGCATAATACATGGCAGATTGAAACTATTAAAGAAGCCTTACAGTTGAGAGGTTTGCATCACAAGCTTAGTTTACATCAAAATGTTGTTACCATCCATTGTGACAATGAAAGTGGAATACACTAGACTAAGGATCAAATATATCACAAGAAGACAACGATTGTTAAATGAAAAGTTTAAATTCAGAAAATTAATACCAAAAACAATCCTGCATATATGTTTACAAAGCCTCTTCCAGTTGTTAAGTTCAAGCAGTAATTGGCATGATATGATGATTTGGGAGCTCATGGAGAAAGTGGAGCATTGTTACCATATCCATATATGAGACTTGAGCTAAGGTGGAGATTTGTTAAGTTAGTGGCTAAAATCCCACATCGAGACATCAAGCAAAGTTAGTCAAACTTTTTCCCTTATAAATAAAGAGTAATGTAGTTTATTTTTTAAATTGGGGGAGTTAAACTCTAACAGCCTTTAGTGTATTATTTGGGTTTTTGTTAATTGAACTCTAGAAAAGTTTTTTTTTTTTGTATTCTCCACTTTAGTAATATTTGCTTTCACTTTTGCCTATGGATGTAGGTCAAAATGACCAAATCATGTAAATTTGGTGTTCTTTGTCTTCAATTTTTCTTTCTCATATTTTATTTTATTTTTTGTTATTTTCTTTAAGGGTTATAATCTAGATAGTTTATTACCTAATAGCAAGTGACCAAGAGACCTTCCAAATTGGTGTCTTAAAATCTTATAAGACCTTAGTAACAAATAGGCCTTTAGTGACATGTTAGTGGCAAATGGATTTTGAACCTAAGACTTTAGATAAAAATTGCTTTATCACTAGTCTAAATAATAATTTAAATAAATCTTAATATATATATATATATATATATATATATATATAAAATACTAAGTAAGGGGGGTTGAGGGGGCAATTCCACACCCGCTTACCCCTAAATCTACCTCTGCCAATCAACTTTGCAAGATGTTGGAATGTATTATTGCCAACCCTAAATATCTTGATGGTCTTGTCTAACGATGTACTTGTAAAGCACTTGCCATAGAAATCCATATCCACTTCATGGACCTTGTCTTTATGACCACTCTTAATCTTTGGACATTATGCATAGGCCATAGTCTATATGGTTAAATCCACAATTTGATTTGTAGTATGTGGTTTTCCTTTCAGTTTAATCTATAAACTTATTTTACTATTAATAGATCACCCTAAAATTCTAATTTATGTCTAATTTACTCTTTTATTTTTCATGCAATTAAGTCCATTAATCTTCATTCTTGTTAAATTACAAATGATAAAAATAAATAAATAAATATTACCCATGAAAAAATTCACTAAAGATAATAAAAGGCAATCATTTTCTACATCTTCTACTCAAAGGAATGCAAAACATATTTAAAATAAAAATTATAGTTTTTTACTATCACATTTACTATAATTAAACAAAATTAAACTTAGAAGGACTTAATTGTAAATAAATAAATGTTGGCTTTTACCATTAAAATAAATGTAAATAAAAGTTTTAGAACCCGATCAATACCCTTAATAGTTTATTGATCAAATTATAGAATATAATTAATCTCATTAATCAAATTACAAGTTTGGGTTTTTTTTTCTTTAGTAATATAATATGAAGTTTTTCCTTTTTTTTTTTTTAGCAGGTTATGATGGTTAAATAGTACTAAATGTAAGTTTGTGTGCATTGTATTAACTTGAACTCTTATAATTAATCAAGACAAGTCATTTATATTAGAATTGAAATATGTTTAAGAAATACTTTCCATCATAATTAATTACACTTTTGTTGTATAATCAAATTATTTCAACTCTAATCGATAATAGAGAGCACATTTATTTAATAATTAAGTACGAGTTGAATAGTTTGAATTTGAAAGAACAAAAAGAGAAAATTACATAAAAAGGAACTGATGAATTTCGTAAAAGAACTAATAGGGAGGAGGCTAATCAAACGAGACTATAAACAATAATGGTTCATTGATAGACTTAAAAAATTAAGGCTTTTTTTTTTGTCCAAATAGTGGAAAATCAAACTTCTACTTTTTGCCAACATTTTAGATTAACACTACTTACCTTAAAGAAACATATATAAATATTTCTAACTTGTAGTCATATTTTCACAAACCAATCACATTATTATTATTGAATTTAATCTAAACTCATTACAAATAAATATTCAAATAGAATTTAGATAATTAAGTCTTATTTATTATAATTTTTGTATTAGATTATAAATAGATATTATAACTATCTAATATATAAGAACTTGAATGTTTAAGTTTATTATATATCTAGTTAGCAAGATTTCATATCTATAATATTTGTGTGTGTTTTTTTAAAATTATTATGTGATATTTTATTAGTTTAATAAAATTATAATATTTATATAATTATTAAATAGTAGTATCAATGTTATGATGCCCATAGTGGTATTGGAGCTAATTCAATGCAAAGCAAGTCACCACCAATTGCCACCATCAAAAATTTTTTTTCAAAGTAAGCAAATTCATATCATTAATATGGAAATTATATCATAGTTGGAATTTTGTCAAAAAGAGAAGAAGCAAATAAGTCTTGTCGAATAAAATAATTTAATTTACAAGGGACAATAGTGAAGCATTCAACAAAAAAGAATATTTTGGACTTGAAAACAAAAGATCTAAAGCTATAAATAATTTAGTTAATATAATTAATTTAAATAAAAGACATTGATATGAAAGATGTTGAGTTAGTAAAATATATAAAAATTATATTAAATAGTAAAACTTATACGGTTTGGCTTATGGAATTTAGAGCTAAAAGAAAACTCAAAGTTAGAGACTTATTGAGTTGAGAATTAAAAATTACTTAGTTCAATCTTTTCATGTGAGATGGAAAATGAGAAGGTGGATTATTCATATAATAGTACTCTATAAATACCACTTATTATAAAGTGTGGTGGAGAATGAAGTCCTGGACTTTACTATCCAAGGTTATATGTCACAAGTTTCTCAAAGATTCAAAGAAATTATCAAGGAAACTCCTGATAATTCTATTTATTATGTTGGTGATGATTAAATCATTGAAGTTTGAAAATTATGTCAAGGTAAAGCAAATGTTGTGAATAACTGCAAGGTTGAATTAGGATTAAAGGTGAATGTTAAAGTTAATCCAAATTCACTACAAATTACAAATTAGTATTTAAATAAAATATACATAATTGAGTGTTATTTATTATGATTTTTGTATTAAATTAAAAATAGATGTTATAACTATCTACTATATAAGAACTTAAGTATCTAAGTTTGTTGTATAGCTAATGAATATGAATTTATATTTATAAAATTTGTATGTATACTTTTTCAATTATTATGTAATGTATTTATCAATTTTATAAAATTACAATATTCAAATAATTGTCTAGCAATTACATCAATGCTCTATCTTGCAAACCAACCACATCACCCCATCATTCCCTTAAAATTTGCATGCAATGGCACCTAATTCTCTCAAGCCATGCACTCTAATGGCTATCCTTATCTTTGTTATGCATCATCTCCAATGATATCATGTGAAGCAACTTGCTTAAAATGTTTGTAAATAATTAATTATTTTTTTATATTGGTTATATTTACTCACCTTTTGTTTTTTTCACTTGTTTTCTTTCACAATTATTATGATCAGACAACCACCCACATGTCCACTTTGTGGGTGTTGCGAGCCTCTGCTGCCAAGCCACTACTACAAGTGTGTTTGTTTGAGACCGACTCCACCACTTATAGCCCCATCTCCATAGAAGGTGTTTTTTCACTACAATATCTCTAGTGCTTTTAATACTTCTATATCTATATATGCTTGAAAATAAAATGTGGCAAGAAAAAAGGACTTCTTGTAGCAGTTATGATTGGACCAAATATTTAATATAATCAAAGATATAATGATTGATATATATAGCATGCTTTTGATGAGACTAAATGCTATAGTTTAATATGTAATTTATACATATGTCCTACCTAATAATTTAAATTTTTAAGTTGATTAAATTCCTAACATGATATTAGAATTTTTGAAAGTTCAAATCATGCTCACTTATTCTTTGTATTTAATTATGAATTTCTCCAAAGAGTTTACAATGAAAAAGTAGATATATTTCAAGTGCTCAAATTTGGTTAATTTCATATTTAAGCTACTTTATGGATTTTGACTTGCAATTCAAACAATCCATGAATTTAAAGCAATTTAAAAATTAATGATTGGTTCTCCAAAAGTGGGTGTGTGTCTTTAAACGAAAAAAAAAAAAAAAAAAAGGAGTAAAGAAAACATCATTGACAACTCAAGCCTGTGAGCCCAAGAGGAAACTTGGTACTAACCAAAATGTCTTCACTAAAAAAAGTGGGTCTTCATAGACTTTTACTGCAATTTGATCATTTAAGGCACTCATTTATGTCACCTTGGCCAGCTAAAATTGATCATTAAACAAAGTTTTAATTTGAGAGATGTAGGAAAAAATATACCCAATTACTCTTGCAACACTAAAATTGTTACATAAACCTATTGTCCTAAAATTTGTATGATGTTAGGCAATGGATGAAATTGACTTTAATTCATATGGGAACAAGAAAATCTAATGTTGAATAAAATCTAATTGGACTAAAGAAAAACAAAATCCTAAAAATCAAGTTTAGAGTTCCTTTACCAATATTTATAAAGCAACTCATTTTGTGATAGTTGATGTGAACATAGGATGAACTTAGCACGAACATTGAGACACTTAAGCCATTAACGACAAAAAGAAAGAGAAACAAAATATGAAACAATGGAGACATACCAAGCCCAAAATCTAACAAGACTATCAACTAAAGATAAATTTATTTAAGTTAATTAAGCATTAATCTTTTAGGTTTTTTAGTTAGGGTTAGTGATAAGACCATAGAGTTGAAATTAATAGTTTAAGTAACTTTATCATTAGATCACTAGTAACACAATTAAGTATTAGTTATTGATGAGTTTAGGTATCATAAAATTATTTCATTGTGACACAAAGGTCACGGATTTGAGTTGTAAAAATATTTTTTTTTTTGTGAAAATAGGTTTATTACTTAATAAACTTGGTCAACATATTCATGTCACGACAGTCAAAATAATAGAAAATCAAACTTCTACTCTCCCTACCATAAACTATTATAATTCAACATCTATAAATAAATCTCCTCAAGTAGCCAAATTCTCACATAAATTGATCACATAACTCTCTTAGGCTTATGCGGAATGGCATGCAAGTCCCTGAAGCCATCTGTTTTGTTGATTATACTCATCATCACAATGTTATTTTATCCAATGATACCATGTGAAATAGGTCAACCAAATAGGTAAGGTAATTGAATAAGTATCAATCACCAAAGAAATGAAATTTATTTTGTTCTCAGTTCAGAAAATTCCAGATTTATGTTGATATTAATCTTGTAGTTCTCCAGTTCACCCTCCTCTCTGCCAGTCCACGACAGCCCAAATGTCTGGCCTGCATGTGTTGCACACCTACACCACCAAGGAGCTGCTGCTGGTGCTTCATTTGTTCAGGTTCTGGTCCAGTTACTGAGGCTAGGTCTCCATAAAACTGCCTTGAATGTTGCCACAAGTTATGTGCATTTGAGACACATGTAGGAAATAAAATGTGGCATTTGTGAATAAGGAAAAACTTGTATCTTCCTGTTGTTTTTAGAACTTTGTGTTATGGATAATGATTATGGTAATTATATAATTAGTATCACAATTAGAATGTGATTAAGTGAATTATAATTTTTTCTTCAATCAAATTTGTTATTTTTACTTATTATTGATGTTAATAATGTCTAAATATTAATTACTAAGAGCTAGCAATTGAAAACTAGCTATATGAAACACAATGAGATGAACTCCTCCATATTCAAGAGGCAATACCTTTGATTGAAGCATGGTAAGCAATAGACCTAAAGTTCTTGTTCTTTCCTGGACTAAAGCAAAACAAACTTGAATTTTTCTTAATTACTGTAGCCAAAGATTGCACTCTCTTTGCTCACCACATTAATTTGAATCTAACTTGTTGGTTTGGGACAAGAGATGGCAGTAGCTCAATTAAGGAACTAACATTGAGAGCCTTCATTTGTCATTGGCCTTTGAATGCAACTCAATCTAATAATTTTTCAAGTAATCTTGCAACTCCTACCAATATTTGACATTGTCCTCACAATCAAAGGGTGGCACTTCTTTTCTACTCTCTAGCTTCTCAAATATGTATTGTTAATGAAGAAATAGTTAACCATAAATTATGAAGAACATGTTTAGTTTAATCAAGTGAAGCTAATTACTACAAGATTGTAATTTTTATCAACAAGAAAATACCTCAACGAGTTTGTTTTTTGATAAAGCACTATATGGTATTACATATAAATCCACGAAGTGAGAACTCCCTAGGAAGCCATCCAAAAAGGCTAAAAAGTCTACTTTCTTCAACAGCTCTTTCATCCATAAGTTCTCAACATTTGGTATCAAAGGAACTGATGTTCCCATTATTAGTTCTTGTGGAATAAACTCCAAATTTGTAATTTAATTGATTGAAAATGAATAAATAAATAAGAAATAGAAATAGATTTAATTTAAAACTTGATAATAAGAAAAAAAAAATTGAAGATGCATTACTTGTTGAAGTGAACTAGAGAAGTACAAGTGTGAACCATTACATCTTTTGAAGTTTCTTATTAAAGATGCATTACATGTCGTTAAGTTTGCTTGATTGATTCTATTTGTTGTAATCACATGACATGCTGCTTTGCACTACTTAATGGCCTAGATGAAAAATCAAAAGGCCAATTGAACACTTTAAACCACATCACCCATTAATTGAACCTTTTGGGCTAAATATCCCAAAACCAAACTCATTTTCTTTATTAATAAATTTATAATTAAATAGCCAAAATGATGCTAATTTAAATTTAAAAATTAAAGAAAAAAAAAAAATGTAAGTAATTTTAAACTAAATTTTCTTAAAACTTTTGTAGTGTCCCCACCACCTCATCCTCCTTTCCCACCCCCATCATCATTATCATAATCTTCATATTAGTGGGTGACAAAAAATGGAAAATGAGACAATTGGGCTACACCAACTTCACAATTCAACCAAACCATTGACTTGGAATAAATTTATTCAATTAAACTACCTATTACTTACATATTTTAGTGTACCAATAAAATTACTCTATTATAACATATAAATTATATAATTTATAGGTTATAAACTTTACTTATAAAATTAATTTATTTTTAAAAATAAAAATAAAATTAAAATTAATACATTTGTATCTAATTAAACTTCATTTAACCATTACTTAATAAACACATTCAAAATATTTATGTGAATTCATAGGATCCATCTTCCAATGCAACATCAATCAATAAGTTTGGTCAAAATAATGGAATATCAAACTTTTACATTCCACAGCATCAACTTGTAATGCAACATCTATAAGTAAATATGCTCATGTAGCCAAACTCTCACGCACATAAATCATACTTAAACATGTAAATAGTGGCAAGTAAATCTCTAAAGTCATCTATTCTGGTGATAATCTTTGTCATTGCAATGGTATCTTCTCCAATAATACCATGTGAAGCAGGTTAGCCTAATAGGCTAGGTAATTGAATATGTACCCATCATGAAAAAAAAAAGGGTTCTAATTTGTTCCATAATTATGAACATTTTGGGTTTATGATGACATTAATCTTGCAATTCTCTGATCCACCCCACTCTCCCCCAAGGCCACAACAGCCCATATGTGCGACTTATGTGTGTTGTGGGCCTGTACTACCAAGCAGCTGCTACCTGTGCTTTGATTGTTTGGATAGGCCACATCTGCATAAAACAATTTTGAATATTGGCACAATGTTGGGGCTTTTAAAGACATATATATGAACAAGGGATCCAATTATATCTTCTTGTTCTTTTTAGCACCTATCTTCTAGACAATGGTAACATAATTACGTATGTGTATGACAATTATAATGTGATCAAGTGAATCTTAATCTTGACTTCAATCAAATCTGTTGTTGTTAATTATAATTGAATTAATAATGTCTAAATATTAACTGTTGAGAGCTAGAAATTGGTGTAAGCATGCACCAATTACATGCCCCATTGCTTTATCATGCATAAAGTCTCAGGGCATCTTGAAACTTGTAATAGGATATGAAATCCAGTGTAGCTAACTACTCAAAAACAAGGAAGATTCTTTATGTGAACTATTTCTCCATATTTTGGGGTTATATTTGGATTGCTTTATAAACGACTTTTTGCTTGGTTTGGTTATAAGCACTGGCAATTGGCAAAGATGCCTACTGTTGTGCACTTGTATGTCACACAAAGCTCTTCCATTAAGCTCAAGTCAATGAAACACAATAGGGAGAACTCCTCAATATCCATATATTCTGTTGTGCACATAATAACTATTATGCTTAGTTCAAGAAGCAATACCTTTGATTAAAGCATGATTATCAATAGCCCTGAAGCTGTTTTTTTTTTTTTCAAAATTAAATGAAGAGTAAGAATATATACAATAAAATTATGCCTATGCCTTATTTTTATAGTAGGAATATTTAAGATGAAGAGTAAGTTTTGGATCATTGACTTGGCTCACAGCAAGTTATCAAATTAATTGGATATTTTTAGAAATCTCTTATTGAATATTCTATTACCAAATGCAAATTAAATATATATTTTGTTGAGTAAGAATGAAACTTCTAGCTTGATTGGTCCAAAATTTTGGATAGATATAACTACTAAAAAAATATAGTTAAATACCCATGAATCTTTTTCAAATCCTCTTGGGGGTAATATGCTATATCTCTATTTGTTTTTGTTTATTGACAATGGTGTCATTTTATATGATAATAAGGTGTTACATCAAAAATTTCACAATATGAAGTTTAAAAAACAATTAAATGTATGCAATTTTTTTTCCTTTTTTTTTTTTTGGCCTATAACTTCTATACCACAACAAACCCTTCTTACCATTACACTATAACTCACCTTAGTTTTATGTAAGGTTGATATCATTTTGACATGGTAGTATTGACAAATATTGGATAAGATTGATTTTTGTTACCATGTGAAGCAGCTCACCCACCTCGTCAAGGAAATTTTTTCCTTGTTTTGTTTCATCACTTCGAATGGTGCATTTTGTTGGAAATTGAGAGATTTTTGTTTTAACTATGATTTATAGCTCCTAAATATAAATTTGAGACTGTTTGACAAAGCAAACTTGACTATGTTACCAAGTTCACATGTCAAGAGTCATGCAATTTCATTTTAATTTATATATATATATTATATTTCATAATTTTTGATGTATATCTCATTATTTTTTAAATTTTAATAAGATTTTTCTTATGTTAATAGTGATAGATATTTTAGTATATTTAAAAATAATTTTCATTTTAAAATAAATCAGATGGTTACAAAAAAAATTTAATTCTAATTTTAAAGTAAAATAAATATATTTTTAAATTAATTATTCTATTTTTGATTTTGTTTAATTTTCATTTTTATTCAAATTCTAATTCTAAACCATGAACTAAATAATTATGAAAAATTAAATTATGAAATATATACAAATCATGACAATAAGAATTATGCTAACTATTATAAGATATTTAAAACTCAATTTTGCTATTTTATGATAGCCCTAGACTACCACCATTTGGACAAACAATCATATGTCCTCGTTGCTGGTGTTGCAGACCTACAGCGCCCGCCCGTTACTGTAAGTGTTTTTGTTCAAGACCAATTCCACGTCTCCATAGATTGCTTCCAAAACTAGATTAAATGACCTCCAAATTACAATAGAATAACTTTACTAATACACTAATGCTTACACTCCTTCTAGCATATTCTATACCATTACTAGCAAAAAAAAAAAAATGGTAAAAATATAGGGAGGGCTTTTATCTTGTAGCCATTCTTGTAACACATGTTATTACAATAAATCTATATAATTGGTATAATTAGAGATTATCATTCGATTGTATTAAATACACAAGGCAAATATATTGCTAATATGTGCTAAAAAGGTATATATGGATATTGAAGAACCTTGGAAATGTGTGTAATAATTTTAAATCCAAGTTCAAATTAATTTCATTACGCTAAAAAATATCTGTCATGATCAATTATATTAATCTAAAGATTAATGGATTTTTTATCATGATTATTAGTCCATTTGTATATTTAAAAGCATATATAATTATGAGAATGACTAGTTCTTATTATCTTGATAAAGTGAAGTGAATCATTTGAATAAAAAAAAAAAAAAAACTAATTCTTTATATAATGAGTAAATATACTTTTTGAAGTTTTTTTTTTATTCAATTAAATTGAGTATAAATAATTTAACTTTAAATGAAAAATAAAGTTCAAAATATCTTATATTTCACACTTAAATTTTACACTTAATAACCTCTAAACTATACATAATAGTTAGTGAGTTCATAAGATGCCCTACATGCTCATTTTTTGTAGGGATAAGGGGTCTATGTAATTTGTAGGGCAATGAATGAAGTTGAGTAGACCTACTTATGGGCTTGAAATCCACTCGCCTAACACAACCTATTTCTATTACTCAAGTCAGACAAGTCCAAATGTTTTTTATCTATATATAAATACATGAATTTGGTATCATAAAACTTTGCATTGCAAATACCCAAATCCCACATTATCATGAGGTTTAGGTGCTAGTCACCTTAAATTACAAATATGAATTTTGTTTTTTAATATTTGCATCATTTTGTTAAAATGATGGAGTTTTACTTATTTGTTCAAATATAAATAAAATTATTACTTAAGTTTCTTTTTTTTTTTCAAATTGTAATTTTTTATTATTATTTTTAATACAAATTAAACAAATATTTATAATATTAAAACCATAAAATTAAAATTAGAATCAATAAATTTTTTTATTATTTTTATCATTTCAATATAAAGATGAAATTTTATTTATTTATTCTAATATAAATAAAATTATCTTTTACCTTTTTTTTATTTCAAATTGAAATTTTTATATTATTTTTATCATTTTGTTTTAAAAATAAAATCTTACTTATTGATTTTAATATAAACAAAATTATCCCTTATCTTTTTTTATTTCAAATTAAAATTTTATTATTGTTATCATTTTGAAAATAAATAAAATTTTTAAAAATAAAATAATAATATAAAAATATTCATATATAATGAAAGTAAGTAATCTAATAAAAATTTTAATTCTAAAATCAATGATTTTGGTATTGTGATTAGGAAAATTAAAATTTTTGAAATTTAATTTGAATGTAATATTAAATAATTTATATTTTGTTATTTATAGAATTAAAAATTAAAAAATAAAAAATACACTGACTTGAATAATATTCTAAATTTTATATT
This sequence comes from Rhizophora apiculata, assembly GCA_037832385.1. Classification (NCBI taxonomy): domain Eukaryota; kingdom Viridiplantae; phylum Streptophyta; class Magnoliopsida; order Malpighiales; family Rhizophoraceae; genus Rhizophora; species Rhizophora apiculata. The sequence continues at coordinate 8,033,396 of CM075429.1, read as the reverse complement.
TTTTAAAATAATTAATTTTTAAATTATTGATATTTTATTTATAATTTTAATTATATTATATTTTAATTTTTATTTGATTTTATTTTTAATACTAATTTAAATATAATGTAAATAAAAACTATACTTTTAGATCAAAAAATGATTAGATATATGTAATAAAATTTAAATAAAAGATATTTAAAATTATTAATCAATAATAATAAATGAAAATTAAAAAATAATTAAATAAAAAATATAAATATAATAGGAAATTACGGAAAAAAAAAGAATTCCGCAAGGTGACAGAATTAGGTTGGTAGCTATAGGGGCGATGCTAATTACTCAAGTGCTAACGTTAAAGGGTTGGGCTGATTGCTGGGAAAATGGTTGGGCTAGTCCTGAAGCGAGCTAACCTGGTGGTCCAAGTCCATAGTGAGCTGACAGCTAATGAGCTTCAAATGAGTCTGCAGGAGGCGGGCCTGAGAGGGGTCTGGGCCAAGTACTTATTGATGAATAAATAGTTAAAATCACATCTATAAAGTGAGACTAGAGAGAAACGATGACTTAATTAGGATGATCTAATGAAGATCACATGATTCCAGAGTGAAGGTTGTACATATTAAAGCAGGCAAGGAGTTCAAGTCTCAAGTGCTTAAAAATGCTCAAAGCCCTTAGATTGCACACAGGAACATTTAGCTTCTATGTAGAATATCTTAGATGAGAGTTAATTAAAGGGTGCTTTTTCAATGATATTTAATTAAGAAGGAAGATTTCCTATTTATAAATCATATCATGGAAATGCTAAAGAAAGTAAAGTTCAAGATATTTATTTTGAGTGTATTGGTTAAAATAGAGATGCAGAAGGTATGTAAATGTAGAACAAATTCAAAAAGAAAGAGACTTTTGCTTTCCTTATCTCCTACAACTTTTGCTTCTATCGCCACTTCTTCTTGCCAAATAGCAATGTCATGCATATCACCATTTCTAGATTTAAGATCATAGAACTAGCATTTCTATGTTCAAAATTATGTTATTGGACTTATGCTATATCACCATTTCTTAGGTCTAACAACAATTAAAAAAAGGTCATAATAAAAAATTCTATCCAAATGAACTATCCAATAAAAAGTAAGGTTGAAAATTTGAATATGCATTTTTCTGAAAGGGTTGTAGAGTTTGAGAAAATTTATAATAAAATTATTTCCATTCATACTTTCTATAAAGTAAGAAATATGATGAATTTGCCTTATTCTATATGGTTGTAAAGGCTTTTTCCCTTGTGAGAAATATTAGGGTACTATGTATAAAGAATTTTTTCTTTACTTGCTAATTGTATTCCTGATTTAAGTAGTTAAATTTATTTATACATATTTTAAGTAATTATTTAAATCAAAATTTTTTTTATTCAAATATTATATTTTGAGTATTTTATTATTTAAATTATATAAATTATGTAAAAAGTCATAGTAAAAGTCATAATATAATTTATTATAGTAATTATTCAAATTAAATTTTTTTTTAATTCAATTATAATTTTTTCTATTTATTTTTAAATTTTAAATAAATTTTTACTTAAATTATAATAATTATGTAAAAAATTCCTAAACTCTAAATAATATTAAAATCCATTTAATAAGCTACTTAAATATTACTATTTTTTTAATTCAAATATCACATATTTTTATTTTTTCTTAAATTTTGAATAATTTATTATTTAAATTATATAAATTATGTAAAAAAATTTAAAATTTAAATAAAAATTTGAGTAATTAGTTCAATCAAATTTTTTTATTTAAAAATAAAATTTTATTTATTCTTAAATTTTGAGTAATTTTTTCTTAAATTATGAAAATTTTATAAAACGATTTTAAATTTAAATTATATTATGATTTATTTAAATAATTATTTAAATATTTTTTACCTCAAATTTATATTTTTTAAAAAAAATTTTAAATAATTTATTATTTAAATTATATAAATTATGTAAAATGATTTAAAATTTAAATAATAATATAATTTATTTAAATAATTACTCAAATTAAATTTATTTAATTAAAATAGAAATTTTTTTGTTTATTTTAAAATTTTTAATAACTTATTATTTAAATTATAAAAATTTTATAAAAAATTAAATTTAAATAATATTATAACTTATTTAAATAATTATTTATCAAGAAAATCATACTCGACGAAAGAGTAACTTGCTTTAAAAAAAAAGTTGATTAATCAAAGTAATAAAAAACATTAAACTTTTCAGCTTTAAGCTGATAACTTGCTCTAAAAGAGACAAATCCCATGCTCAGCTCTGTGGCGAGCTTACAAAATATCTCAGTACTACAACCAAATGTAAAAAGTAACCAAACAATCAGAAGGTAACTAAAGATTGAACTAAAAACATCACCCCTTTGCTGCTGGACTTCAATCTGGACTGTCATAACAGAAATAACTGAATTTCAAAAATTTCTTCCCCCATTGGCTCCGGCAATGTTACAAGACCAATCTCTATTAGAAGAAATAGTTGTTGAAATTGAGGTTGAAGATGGTGGATCCATTGCTGTTAATTGAATCCCTTCAAGACGGGCCAGAGTCAATAGGTACTAATCCCTAAGTCAAGATTAATACCCAGGTTTAATTATGTTTTGATTCTTTTTAGACTGTTTTTTTTTTCTTTTGTTGAAAAAATAATTACCTTAATCCCTTTTAGCTGAGCTAGGTAGGGCGAAAAAATTTTATATAGAGTTGGTATTGGATGTTCTATATATTCTAATTTATTCAAGGTGGGGAGGGGGGGGGGGGGCACCCGACTACTTATAGCTTGCGCGGTCTCTTTTACTCCAAGACACAGACAATATAGAACATGAATTCTTCACAGTATTTGACCTTTTTTCTCTATAATGAAGGAGGCTGAAAATGCGCAGCGATCCGAAACTCGGTTGTGTCCCCATTTTAAGTATTTTTAGTATATTAAAAAATTTATTGAATTATAAATTACACAATAAAAATTATTTTCTTCATTTTTATAAAATTTATAATTTATTTTTAAGTTTAAAATTTGAGATAATACCAATAGAAATTTAATTTTTTAAATTTCAACTATTAAGATAATTGTAAAATGTATAGTAAGAAAATTTTAAATTTTTAAAATTATGTAATGATTAAAAATTTTAACTTAAATTTCAAAAGAAAATGGTAAGATTTATAACAACAAAGAATATTATACAAATTGCATAACTCAAGCACAAGGGGTTTGATGATGGGTAAAAAAAGAAAATCCTAAGACTAAGACCATAAAAATGCAAAAAATCTTTGACGAGTCTTCGGGGCCCCAAACCATTTCTTTTTCTTCATAGAAGCCTCCGGAGTCTCTCTCGCTCTCACAATTCAGAACTCACAAGCAGAGAGCCACTGATTTTGGAACGGCATCGTCTCATGCTGTCTTTAGGTGGGATTTTCATTTTATTATTATTATTATTTTATATTTTCAGATGATTCGATCTAAACTTTTGTAATTCTGTTTGAATTTTTCAGTTTTCATCTTATGAATTCATTGATTTTTCATGCCAAAAATGATGCGTTTCATTGTATGAATTTGGAGTTTGATTGTTTGTACTAATGCTTGTCTTAAAAAATGGAAAATAAGAAAAAGCAATTTTGGGTGTTGTACAATTAGTTTAATTGATATAGTATTACTTTGAATTTTGTGTAATTTTAGGAAATTTTGGTTGAATGTACTTGATATTATTTGAGATATTTTGAGTTTTTTTACTTCTTTTTTTTTTACATAGACTATTTTGTATAAAGAGTATAGAAAAAAAGTCAACTTAAATTAACTTTAAAATTTTGTCTAGGTTGGATTTCAAATTATTTGATGTCATTTAATTAACAAAAGAACATAGTAATGAAAAAAAAAAGTCACAATCTAATTAAATTTGGAATTGAGGCTATATTTTTATTATTGTAAAGATTATTTTAATGACCTTAAAAAAGAAACTGATTCAATATAAAATTAATTTTAAAATTAGAAAATAATTAAATTTAATTTTAAATTTAATTCATAATAATAAAAAAAAATTAACAATATTCTTTTTTTGTCAAATAAAACATTGTTTTTTATTGTTGTAGGATGATTTTTATTATTGGGTTGCTAATAATGCATAGATCATTGAGTCCGTTTTGAAGATATACATTACACATAGATTGAAAGGGTTATAAAAGAGAAAAACTATTAATATTACAAGCTTCCTTGCATGAATATGAGTTGTGATAAATACATAACTATCATAACCCTTAGGTCTTTACTATTAATTGTACTTATATATGGAATTACTACAATATATAATTATTAATTAATACAATGTGATATAATATTTTTTATAAGCTCACATATGATAAGTGTTTATATAATTTTTTCCTAATGTTATATAATTTTTAGATTTGAACTTTCAATTAATCAATAACAAATTGAAGGTTTTAAACTTTAAACTTAGACCCCTTTTTGAATTTCCTTGTGAAGTAAGCCAATACTTCACCTTCACTTTCTTCCTCATCATCATCATTATCCTCACTGGATAATTCTTCCTTTTCTTTTATTTTCAAGTGTTTCATAGCTTTGAAAGCTGCCTCTTTTGATACCTTTGATGTTGAGGAGTTCTCAGTTGACTTTATTCTCATCTCATATGCAATGAGATTGCATTGAAAATCATGCAGAGACATAGAATTGAGATCTCTACTCTCCTCTATAGCTATCACCTTTGAGGCAAACCTCTCAGGTAGAATTCTCAGAATTTTCTTCACAATCGATGAGTTCTTCTTGTTCTTCCCATGACTTCTCAGGTCGTTTACAACGTCAATAACCCTGGTGAAGAACTCTTGAACTGTCTCATTCTTCTGCATTCTGAGAGATTCATATCTCTCCTTGAACACTTGAAGCTTAGCCTCCTTCATTCTGCCATCACCTTCATAGACTTTTTGCAATCTGTTCCATATCTCCTTGGCAGATTTGCAGTCCATAACTTTAGCATACTCAGCATCTGTCAATGCTGAAATAATGACATTTGAGGCCTTCCCATTTATCTCAAACTGCCTTAACTCCTTTGGGGTTGAGTCTTTACCTTCTTCCGGAGCCACAAAACCCTCCTATACACATTTCACCACGTTCATGCCCATGGTTGCAAATACCACTTGCATTCTTACTCTCCACATATGATAGTTGGTTCCGTTAAAGATTGGAACCTTATTGCTATAAGTGGTGCTAGTGTTGGTACCGGGTTTCATTTCTCAGTATGTTGAACAAGTCAAATTTCTAGATCCTTTCAAACTAGTACACCAAGCTGTTAAGTTTCAAACTGGTGAACCAGTGCTCTGATACCAATTGAAGTTTCCAACTTCTCCCTAGGATCTACTAATTTATGATACTGAGAAGGGGGGTGAATCAGTATCACCACAATTCGCAATTCGCAGGTACGTGAACAACTTAAACCTCTTCTTAAAAGTGAACTCTTTCTCAGACTCGACTAAGGTAGATCTATTGCTACCTACTAATCACAATAGTCCCCAAAGTCATCTTTTAGACACCTTGCCTAATAGACAATTCGAATGTTCTTGTTTAGGCTTTCGTTAGGTTATGGGTTGGTTGATACTTTAACTGTGTTCACAACTCAATTCAAAACATAGAATGTAAAGCAAATTAAGGACACACGAGATTTATGTGATTCTGTCAACATGACGTACATCTACGGTGGTAGGGACTCCCCTTTACTGAGACTATCCACTATACTTGAGAAATCCAGTTACAATGGATGTCTTAATCCTCTACTCCTTTCACTATTGCAAATACTAAGTAAGTACAATACAAAGAGTGTCACTTACTGTGTCTACCCTTTTTCTAGCTTGTCTTGCCTCTGTTGAATTGAAAGGTTATTCTACTGCCGCTTATAAGTTCACCGCAACGCTCTCTAACCTCTCTTGAAGAAATCTGGAAATACGTTGAGTTCTTTCCGATGTTTCGCCGAATTCCTTCTCTAGGTTGTCTCACACAGCTCCTGCTTTCACTGTCTCACAGTCTCACTTGTCTCCTTGTCTCACGGCTCACCTTATGTTTCTGGTTTGCCGTTCCACGTCTCACGTACGTTTCTGGTTTGCACCCTTTGCTGGTCTCACACCTTATGCACGTTTCTGGTCTCATGTCGTCTAGCCGAATCTCTTCACCATTCAGCCGGATCTCTTCACTGTTCAGCCGGATCTCTCTCACCGTCCAGTCGGATCTTTCTAGTCTCACAACATCCAACTGAATCTCTCTCACCATTCAGCCGGATTTCTCTCACCGTCCCAGCCGGATCTTTCTGGTCTCATGTCGTCTAGTCAGATCTCTTCACCGTTCAGCCGGATCTCTCTCACCAACCAGTCGGATCTCTCTCACCGTCCCAACCGGATCTTTTTGGTCTCAAGCCATCCAGTCAGATCTCTTCACCGTTTAGCCAGATCTCTCTCACCGTCCAGTCGGATCTCTCTCGCCGTCCCAGCCAAATCTTTTTGGTCTCATGCCGTCCAGGCAAATCTCTTCACTGTTCAGCTGGATCTCTCTCACCATCCAGTCATGTTGTCTCCTCGCTGACCGCTGGTGTGCCGATGGTGTGCTGTTCCTCATGGGTTTCTCTCTCTTGCTGGTGGTGTGCCGTTCCTCACGGGTTTTTCTCTCTTGCTGGTGGTGTGCTGTTCCTCATGGGTTTCTGTCAGTTTTACTCAATTGCCGACTTTTTATTTGTTGTCTTCCAATGGCCTTTATATACTCCTCTATGAAACCCTAATAGGGCTTACTTACGGTGAATTTACTGTCTTGCCCTTCCATGTGGCTTTTACATTCTTGCCCCTCCATGTGGCTTTACTTTCTTGCACACTTAAACCTAGTTGACAACAATTACAACCCATACAAGGTTGTGGGAACAACAATCTCCCCCTTTGTAATTGTTGGTAATACTCATAACAAAAGCCACTATGCAGCAGTTTCAACTCCCCCTTTCTTAACAGCTCCCCCTGCACTGTTACTTCTCTACCCCTTTGCCAACCAATTACAAATCTGAAAAACTCGCAAAGTAGAGATGGAGGATTCACCTGAACTTCAGGCTTGAGGAGGCATTTGCACAGATAGCCTTAATCTGTGCTTTTCAAATAGCTCTGTGGACAAAGGTTTAGTTAGAATATCTGAAATTTAATCTTTAATGCCAACATACTCCAACTGAATTATACCCTGTTCCACTTAATCTTTGATGAAGTGATACCGGATGTCAATATGCTTGCTCCTTGAATGTTGAACCGAATTCTTATTGATATCAATAGCACTTTGATTATCACAAAGTAGACTCACTGGTAACTTCACTTCAACACCCAAGTCTGCCAATTGTCTTAGCATCCATATCACCTGTGTATATGCTGCACAAGCAGCCATATACTCAGCCTCAGCTGTGCTCAAAGCAACATTATTTTGCTTTCTATTTAACCATGCAATACACTTTGAACCCAAGTAGAAGCTGCAGCCGCTGGTTGATTTTCTATCATCTATACTTTCTGCCCAGTTTGCATCAGTGTATACTTGTAGTTTAACAGAATCTATGGCTGGATACCACAAGCCCATTTCCAGTGTTCCTTTGAGATACCTTAGGATTCTTTTCACTGCCAACACATGAGACTCCTTAGGATCAGCTTGGAATCTACTGACAGCGAACACAGCTTGCATAAGATCAGACCTTGATGTCATAAGGTACAGAAGGCTCCCTATCATCTTCTTATACTCTGTAGGGCTTATACTCCTTCCCTCCTAATCTTTTGTTAACTTGCAGCCCACTGTCATAGGGGTATTGACAAATATGCTATCCTCCATGTCAAACCTTTTCAGCATCTCTTTGATATATTTCATCTGAGAAATAAAGATACCTTCTTCACACTGCTTTATCTATAATCTAAGAAAGTATGTCATTTCTCCAATCAATGACATCTCAAATTCCTCACTCATCTTCTATGCAAAATCTTGGCATAGCTCAGAGTAATCCCCTCTAAAGATGATGTCATCTACATAGACTATGGTTATCAGCTAACCTTTCTCTGAGTTGAACACATACAGGTTATTATCAACCATTTCTCTTCTGAAGTTCAACCTTCTCAAGTATGCACCTAGCCTACTATACCATGCTCTTGGAGCTTGCTTAAGACCATACAAGGCTTTCTTCAGCTTGCACACATGTGTCTTATCCTCACTAATTTGTACTCCATCGGGTTGTTCAATATACACTTCTTCTTTTAGGAGCCCATTTAGAAAAGTGGATTTCACATCCATCTGATAGACTTTATACCTCTTGTGTGCTGTCAAAACTAAGAACATTCTAATAGTTTCTAACCTTGCTACTGGTGCAAAAGTTTCATCAAAATCTACCCCTTCTATTTAAGTGTAGCCTTTACAAACCAGCCTGGCCTTGTTCCTCACCACCTTGCCATTTTCATTGTGTTTATTCCTAAACACCCACTTTGTTCCTATGACATTCTTATTAGTGGGTCTTGGAACCAGCTCCCATGTATCATTCTTCTCAATTTGATCCAGCTCCTCATTAATAGCTTTGACCCAGGCTTTGTCTTGAATAGCCTCTTCAACAGATTTAGGTTCAACTTATGAGAGTAGAGCAATAGCTCCCACAATTCTTCTTCTTGTTATAACTCCTGCTAATGGGTCACCTATGATCTAATCTCCTTGATGAGCACTGGTCCATGTTTTCTTTGTCCTTCCTTGCACCATCTTAGTTGCAAAAGGATCTCTTTCTTCATCTTCAGACTCACTCTTCTCTAAGTCTGAACTTACTTCTTGTTCCTTTTCTTCAGATTGGTTTGATTCGTCATCTACATTGAAGTCATCTTCTTCATTGTCCTTAGCTTCTCCATTCTGCATTGTTTCCAATTTTCATCTATTCTCACATCACTGGAAGCGATCACTTTTCCCAGCTTATGTAGGAAAACTCTGTAACCTTTTGTCTTTGCTAAGTATCCCACAAAGATGCCTTCATCAAACCTAGTGTTGAATTTTCCCAAGTTTTGCTCCTTATTCTTCACAAAACATAGGCTGCCAAAGACTCTGAGATATTTGACTATTGTCTTCTTCCCACTCCATAGCTCATATGGAGTCTTATCAATATTGTGTCTTAGTAAAACTCTGTTTAGTAGGTGCACGATTGTAAATGTTACTTCTGTCCAAAATCTTGTGTGAAACTTGGATTCCAGCAGTAGAGTTCTTGCCATTTCAGCCACAGCTCTATTCTTCCTCTCTACCACCCCGTTCTGTTGAGGTGTTCTCGCTACTACCATCTGATGGTGAATACCATGCTTCTTAAGGTAATCTTCAAAAGCTTCATTTGTAAATTCAGTGCCTTGATCTAACTTCAATACTTTGATCATCCTTCCACCCTCATTTTCAGCCAATCTTCTGTATCTCTTAAAGCAATTCATAACTTCTGACTTGTGTTTGAGGTGCATGATACAGGTCCTTCTGGAATAATCATCAACAAACAAGACGAAGTAACTCTCACCATTCAACCCTTTTGTTCTCATTGACCCACACAAATCAGTATGCACAATGTCAAGCACTGCTTCAGAACTGAACTCTTTGGTCTTATACTGCTTTCTGACATGTTTTCCTTTAGAGCATGCTGAGCAAACATACTCTCTCTCTCTCTCCTGAGGTCGGGAATATCTCTGATTGCATGAGTAGTGGTCAGCTTCATCATGTTCTTCTGTGATAAGTGTCCCAGCCTTATATGCCAGAGTTGATTTTCTTCTTCTTTGGTGAGTAAACAGTTGCTTGTCTTATCCTCATCAATCACATATAAATTTCCAACTGTTCTTTTCCCGGCTGCAACAGTATTGCCTTCTTTACTCTTTACCTGGCAACCTGTTTTTGTGAATATTACCTTATGGTCTTCGTTATATAGCTAACTGACAGATGCTAAATTATATCTGAGTCCTTCAATATGCATAACATCTTTCAGCTTTCCTCTTCCAATCTTTACTGACCCCTGACCATTGATATGGAGTGAATCATCATTGCTAAACTTGACTCTACCTTCTCTTGATTTGTTTAGCTTTGATAATTTACTCTTGTCTCCCGTCATGTGCGAAGTGCATCCACTATCAAGGATCCACTGCTTATCCTTGCAGTCAGTTTTAAGTGCAATTTCAGCTATATTAGCCACCTCCCTTTTAGCTTTATATTCCTTCTTTTGAACTAGCTGGAAGATAGCTTTCTCCTTTTTCTCAGCTTTGACTACACCGCTTGTTTTCACTGTGCCATTGAGTGCCTTCTCTTGCTCAGGGAGAAGTGTCATGCATCTCTTGCCATTATGGCCATCCTGCCCGCACCTTTCACACTGTTCCAAGTCTGCTAATATAGTAAACTTGTTCTTTGAAACCACTGGTTTGGGCTTCCACCAACAATCCTTGTTAGTGTGTCCTTGCCTTTTATAGTATGTGTAAGAACTCACAACAGGTGTTCTCTTCTGAATTCTGTATTGTCTCCCCCTGTATGTAGCATCGTATCTTCTCAAGTTGGAGACATATACTGGCCTTCTCCACCAGCAGTTATTCGCCTCATGACCCTAAACTTCACAATAAAGGCAATGACCTTGAAATTGCCTCTTCTTGGGTCTGATCACAACTTGTCTTCTTCTATTCATCGCTTGCTGTGTAAGCAAAGTAGCTAGCTTCTTTACTTGTGTGACTTTCATTTCAGTCACCTTCTTCTCCTTCTTTTGTTCAGCCGTAGCCCTCTGCTGACTGACTTTCTTTTCTTCCTTCTTGTTTGCCACCTTAGGTTGCTTCTTTAGATCTTTTTTATTCTTAGCTATCTTCTTCTGAGTCACAACCTTCTCTTTCAACTTCTGTGGCACATTCTTATTTTCTTTAGCCAATGCAGCCTTAGATTGCTACACTTTCTCTACATTCTTCTCTCCCTTTTCAGAACTTGTTTCTCCTATCATTTCAAGCTTTTGCAAGTTCTCTTTGCTACTTTTGAGTTGTTACTAAAGTCTCAGCAACTCTTTCTCTATTTCTTCAATTTTTAAAGCCCTTGAGCCAAGGTCTACTGTAAGGTCTTCACATATTTTGATCTGTTCCTCAAATCTTCTCTTCAAGTCAATATGCTCAGCCCTTATTTCATCATTTTGACTTTCAACTTCCTCAGACTTTGCTTCAACTTGTTTTATATGGGCCTCCAACCTTCTTATGGTTCTGCCCCTTTTGATTAACTCCTTTGAAGCTACTTCCAACTCAGCTTCAAGATCTAGCTCTTCTTCATCAACTTCCCCTTCCTCTTCAGAGGTTGAGCTACCACCTTGTGCTAATGCCATAAAGACATACTTATATGATGAGTCTTCATCTTCCTCCTCATCAGCTTCTTTTGTCTGACTCACATAACTCTTAAATGAGCCTCTCGTCTTCCTCTATGGGTTGGCAATCTTCTTACTGGACTTCTTTAATTTGAATGATGATCTTCTCCATCTTGAATTCTGCTCATCATCACCATCCTCATCTTCATCATCTAGTTTCACTTTGGACTGAGAAGCAAAGTGTCCAGTCTGCCCACAACGATAACATTTCAAGGACAATTGTCCTTTTCCCTTCTTAGACCCCTTTTTGAATTTCCTTATGAAGTAAGCCAATACTTCACCTTCACTTTCTTCCTCATCATTATCATTATCCTCACTGGATGATTCTTCCTCTTCTTTTATCTTCAAGTGTTTCACAGTTTTGAAAGCTGCCTCCTTTGATACCTTTGACATTGAGGAGCTCTCAGTTGGCTTTATTCTCATCTCATATGCAATGAGATTGCACTGAAGATCATGTAGAGATATAGAATTGAGATCTCTACTCTCCTCTATGGCTACCACCTTTAAGGTAAACCTCTTAGGTAGAATTCTCAGAATTTTCTTCATAATCCATGAGTCCTTCTTATTCTTCCCATGACTTCTCAGGTTGTTTACAGCGTCAATAACCCTGGTGAAGAACTCTTGAACTGTCTCATTCTTCTACATTTTGAGAGATTCATATCTCTCCTTGAACACTTGAAGCTTAACCTCCTTCATTCTGCCATCACCTTCATAGACTTTCTGCAATCTGTCCCATATCTTCTTGATAGATTTGCAGCCCATAACTTTAGCATACTCAACATCTGTCAATGATGAAATGATGACATTTGAGGCCTTCCCATTTATCTCAAACTGCCTTAACTCCTCTGGGGTTGGGATTTTACCTTCTTCTGGAGCCACAAAACCCTCCTGTACGCATTTCACCACGTTCATGCCCATGGTTGCAAATACCACTTGCATTCTTGCTCTCCACATATGATAGTTGGTTCCGTTGAAGATTGGAACCTTCTTGTTGTAAGTGGTGCTAGTGATGGTACCGGCTTCCATTTCTCAGTATACTAAACAAGTCAAACTTTTAGATCCCTTCAAACTAGTACACCAAGCTGTTAAGCTTCAAACTGGTGAACCAGTGCTCTGATACCAATTAAAGTTCCTGACTTCTCCCTACGATCTATTAGTTTGTGATACTAAGAGGGGGGTGAATCAGTATCACCACAATTCACAATTCGTAGGTAAGTGAACAACTTCAACCTCTTCTTAAAAGTGAACTCTTTCTCAGACTCGACTAAGGTAGATCTATTACTACCTACTAATCACAATAGTCCCCAAAGTCACCTTTTAGACACCTTGCTTAATAGACAATTCGAATGTTCTTATTTAGGCCTTCGTTAGGTTATGGGTTGGCTTATACTTTAACTGCGTTCATAACTCAATTCAAAACACAGAACGTAAAGCAAATTAAGGACACACGAGATTTACGTGGTTCCGTCAACATAACGTACATCTACGGTGGTAGGGACTTCCCTTTACCGAGACTATCCACTATACTTGAGAAATCCAGTTACAATGGATGTCTTAATCCTCTGCTCCTTTCACTATAACAAATACTAAGCAAGTACAATATAAAGAGTCTCACTTACTGTGTCTACCCTTCTTCTAGCTTGTCTTGCCTCTGTTGAATTGAAAGGCTGCTCTACTACCGCTTAGAAGTTCACCGCAATGCTCTCTAACCTCTCTTGAAGAAATCTGGAAATACGTTGAGTTCTTTCCGATGTTTCGCCGAATTCCTTCTCTAGGTTGTCTCACACAGCTCCTGCTTTCGCCGTCTCACGGTCTCACCCGTCTCCTTGTCTCACGGCTCGCCTCACATTTCTAGTTTACCGTTCCATGTCTCACGCACATTTCTAGTTTGCACCCTTTGCTGGTCTCATGCCTCATGCACATTTCTGGTCTCACGCCGTCCAGCCAGATCTCTTCACCGTTCAGCCAGATCTCTTCACCGTTTAGCCGGATCTCTCTTATCATCCAGTCAGATCTTTCTAGTCTCACGCCGTCCAGCTAGATCTCTCTCACCATTTAGCCGAATCTCTCTCACCGTTCAGCCAGATTTCTCTCATCGTCCTAGCCGGATCTTTCTGGTCTCACGCCGTCCAGCCGGATCTCTCTCACTGTTTAGCCAAATTTCTCTCACCGTCCCAACTAGATCTTTCTAGTCTGACACTGTCCAACCAGATCTCTTCACTGTTTAGCTGAATCTCTCACCGTCTAGCTGGATCTCTTCATTGTTCAGCCGAATCTCTCTCACCGTCCAGCCAGATCTCTTCATCGTTCAGCCGAATCTATCTTACCGTCCAGTCGGATCTCTCTCACCATCCCAGCCGGATCTCTCTTACCATCCCAGCTAGATCATTCTGGTCTCACGCCGTCCAGCCGAATCTCTTCACCGTTCAGCCCGATCTCTCTCACCGTCCAGTCGTGTTATCTCCTCGCCGACCGTTGGTGTGCCAGTGGTGTGCTGTTCCTCACGAGTTTCTCTCTCTTGCCGGTGGTGTGCCGTTCCTCACGAGTTTCTCTCTCTTGCTGATGGTGTGCCGTTCCTCACGGGTTTCTCTCTCTTGCCGGTGGTGTGCTATTCCTCACAGGTTTTTGTCAATTTTGCCCAATTGCCAACTTTTTATTTATTGTCTTCCAATGGCCTTTATATACTCCTTCATGAAACCCTAATAGGGCTTACTTGCGGCAAATTTACTGTCTTACCCTTCCATGTGGCTTTACTTTCTTACACACTTAAACCTAGTTGACAACAATTACAACCCATATAAGGCTATGGGAACAACAGAGATCATATTTCAAAGTGTTGTCTCATTTTGTAGGACTCCATTCTTTGTCATCTTACACCATTCATCCTTGATTTTCCATAAGCAGTAGCATCAGTTAGTAATGGAAAATGAATCCTTTTCTGGTTTGATAAAGGAACTTTCACATTCAATTTTTTACCATTTAAGGTTCCATATCCAATGCCATTCAAGCTTCTTGGTGATCAAGTAAAGGGTTGGTTGGACACCACATACTTGTTCCCACCTGGAAACCTTTATATCTCAAAAGGAAGCAAGGTAAATGTGCACTTCATTTACATTCGATTTAGCTCTCATGGTCATGCATTGTCTAGTTGGGAAATGTATGATATAATATGCATAGAAAGATAGGATAGTTTTTGCCTTAAAAGGATCGACTAAAATCCTCCCACTTACTTTGTCTACTAAAGAGGCCTAAGCAATATCTTTCTATAGTGTAAGGCACCACATTTTTTCTGCAAAAGAAAATTGTATCTAAGCATAAACCATTTTTAGCCATTGCCATAGAAAATAGAGTTGAAGAGGTAAATAAGCAATCAAGTTTATGAATCTGTTTGCCTAAAGACACAATACAACATTGCAATACCTTTGTAAATATTTCTCTCTGGCCTTTATAGGCAATTGACAAGTTCATAGCTTCAAATCAAACTAAGGTTGGGAATGAAATAGAACTTACAAAGAGGGAATGGAAAATGATATGGAGTTTAAGGGTAATTTTGAATTTATATTAGCATTTGTTTCCTTATTTATCCACTAAAAGAAATCTAACAGACTTAGAAACATCATTTCCCAAGGACATATATATTCTCTTTGGTTTTGATTTGACAAGTGTTGACCTTTTCTATGTTAATACTTGTCCTTGTAATGGGTTAAAAATGGAACTTTTCCATGTTGCAAGTAAAGACAAATAGTTGGATCGAGAATGTTGCTAATGGTCTGATGGGCAAGCAAGTATCAAAATTAAAGATGATCTCAATTTGCATATGCTCTGAGGATCTAAATTATATATCTCTATTTAAGCAGACTAATGATCTAATTAACTAGTTGGCTTCTCCTTGCACCTAATTGGCTGTTTTAGATTGTGAGAAACAATGGACAATTGACGTTTTTGGTTGACATCTTTCTTGGACTTAAATTCTCCCTGACTAGAACATTTGTGTATGTTTTTCACCGACCTTTGGAAGTTTATCAATAGAACCCAAGGTGGTTAGTGTTCCCATGTATTCTTATTAGTTATACCTGAATAGATCAATTTATGGCAGCAAATCCAATTTATGGAAATAGAGTTGATTGTAAGAAGATTGTAACATATATTCTCTTTTTTTAATATAATATGAGTAATGACATCGAGTTGGTCAAGAAGAATAAAAAGAATTGTATACTTATTAAGTTTACATCTCTAAAACATATAAAGGATCAATTGTCTAAGCAGGGAAGTGTGCATTTTTGGCTAACTTCAATGTCTTACAATAAGATAGGTTTAAGTTGCATATATTCAATCTTTATATAAATCTCATAATCTTTTTTTTTTTTTTTTAATTAGACACTTCATGACAATATATGAGGTCACTTTCAATGAATTGAAATCAAATTTCTTCTAACTTCATGTCATGGTATATGAGAAACTTTTTATAAAATAATTATAATGATCATTAGATAGTTGTTAAGGATTCATCAAGATAGGCACAAGAGATATTATTGCTATGATAGGTATTTGTCAAAGCCATGCTAAAATATGTCCTTTAATTTGAACAAAATCTTGTTGTATCAATAAAGTAATATTATATTATCATAATTTTAATGTGACATAATAGTGTTTTAGCAATATTATATATATATATATATTTGTACATATTTAATATTCACATAGATCTCAAAGAGGCTTTTTTTTTTATTGTTTTATTAGACCTTTGTTCAAAGTATGAAGTAGTTTTAGATATCCAAGGTCAATCTTGCCATGTATTTGCAAAAAGTTTATGATGGAATAATTAAGTGGACCATCTACCATAAGAGGGTAATTGAGGGGTCCTTAATCATAAAGGTGGGCAAGAGGTCACAATGTTGAAAGCTAGGACTTTGTCAACTTTAAAAAGGAATTTTCTAATTTAATTGAACTAATTTCTCACAATTCAACCAAAGATAATTTCTTATTTTCTCCTTCTGATTTATTATTTTTGTTAAGTATTTGATCCAACTAAATTTTAAATGTAATTTAAATTAATTACTTAAAAAAATGTTGTTAAAAATTTTTTATGAATAATAAAAGATATTTAACATGTCATTCTTTTCTTGAGATATTTAAAATAATCTTTTTTCTCATTTTATTTATTAAAATTAATTAATTCTTTATTTATTTAGAAAAAAAAATGCCTAAAAAGTTATTTAGTATAAATGAAAGGAAAAATATAAGTGGATATGAATTTAAGTGAATACAAATAATTTTTATATTATATACATGTAAAATTGTATGTAATACAAAATTTTTTATATATTGTATAAAAAAATATTTATATTTACTTTAATATACCATTTTTATGTGAGGTTTCAAATAGGTGAATTCATTAGTCAATTTTTGTCTTAGCAATGACCCATCTTTTCATTTGAAATTTCATAGTAATAGCACAGGATATTGTCAGATTTAATTTCCAAGTGATACGGTAAGTGACTAATACAAAGGAAAGAGCAAAAAGACACAAGACATGAAGTGGATGACAAACTAAGTCTAGGTTTCAAGCCTCACAAGCCTTGGCAGACTTTATTTTAAATTTGGCATGGTGGACAACATTGGCATCAAAGCCATTTGGCTAAGAAGTTATAGTGTGAATGATCAGATTCCTTTTGGCTTTTGTAATTTTCATTGAAATAAAGTTATGGCTATAAGTCCTATCAATTTTGTTTCAAGCTAATAATAATAATAAAAAAAAAATTCAAAATCTCATTACAAGCTCACTATGAAACCATTTTTATAATTAGATGGTAAAAGCATGCCAATCCTTTTTTTTTTATGGTGACAATGACAATTTTGTTCTTCTTTGAATTAAATATAAATTTGAATCTCAAATTTAAAGCAAAGTTTTGAAAATTGTAACAATTATTAAATCAAAAAATTTAGAGATTTAAGATTTAATTGATTGAATTGGTTTAATTAGAGTTACAAAAGTAAAATTAGTGTTTAATATTAAATATATAAAAAATTTAATGTCCTTATATATTATATAAAAATATTGATAAATAAATAAATGAATATATATATATATATATATATATATATATCTTTGTAATTTATATATAATAAGACTAAAAAAACTAATTAATGAAATGTATCAGTAGGTGTAAGTGATTTAAATTAAACAAATTTAATATAAAGTATATTATAATTTATATATTTTTATTTTAAAATAATACATAAACTTTTTTGTTGAAGAGTAAAATATTTTAGTATAAATAAAATAATTTAGATTAAAAGAATATATATTTATATAATATAATATATAATTTCATCTATTTTTTGTTAAAATGTAAATAAATATACCATATAAATATTTTTTTTCTAATTTTTATGATTCATGATTAAAAAAAAAAGAAAAAAGAAAAAAAAAATTATAAAATAGTATAACTCTTATCTTTAAAAATAAAAACAAAATGTAGGCAACCACTCTTGGTCTAATGGCAAAAGCTATTATCTATATCTCTTATATCCTTGGTTTGAAACTTGTTGCCTCCCTATTTTTGCACCAATTTTTGAAGATGATGTTGCTTCTTCTCTAAGTTTCATGTCATCATTGATTTACCAATATAGTCATTGGTTTTTAAGACTAATGGTTTTTTAGAGCAAATTGAATTGAATCAAGTTTCAATTTTCAATTTTATTAAAAAATTTAAAATTTTAGTCAATTAGGATCAAGTATCTTGATTTTTGTTAGTTTGAAATTTTTGAATATCAATCATGTTGCATGAATTGGCAATCAATGTTATTAGTCCTCAATAAATATTGATATGAAAGAATACACAGCAATTCAAGTTACCAACTAAATTTCAATCTCATTCGAAAATATTTGGTATGAAAATAACTTACTAGAAAATAATATGAACCAAGAATAATCTAAAAATTTGTAGTTAAACTTAACTTGACATACACAATCTTTCTCTTTCTCTCAAAAAAAGAAAATTATTATATATTAACCAAAGATTTTATGTACAAAAAAAAAATGTTTATTATATTTTCATTATAAATTTTATGGATATTCAATTTTTTATAAAAAAGTTATTATTTGATTTATTTTATATTTTTACTTATTACTTTATTTATATATAGACAAATATATAGATATTACACATGCACATTATTTTATTTTAATATATTATGCAAATATATATTACATTTAATTTACATAATTTTATATTTATTATGTATATTTAATTATTTTATATTAATATTAGTTTATTTATTTTTATATTATTGTTTATTTTTATTTTTTATATTTACAATATTTTAAAAAATTTTATACCTATATATGTAACTAAAATATTTGTAAATATTTAATAAAAATTAATATATAAAAAATAATAAATTAATTATAATATATTTTTATCGTTCATAATATATGTAAAATAACTGTTAAATCGGAGTGATACATAATTTTATTATATTTTTTGAAAAGCCACCTAAAAAGGTGTCCCTAAAAAGAGAATCCACTACTTAGTTTGAAGTTTTGGTATCTATATTGAAGGTTTTGAGAAGGAGATGTGAGACTATAAGAAATCAAAAAGATTCGTAGTGCAATTGACCTTGTCCAAAAATAAGTTCAAAAGATCAACGTAAATTTTTTAAAATTAAAAAAATAATATCAAAAGTAAATCAAACATTTTACATTTATAACTAATCATCACTCCATAGTCTTTTTGGGCATAAAATAAAATAAAAATCAACTTGTAGTGTTTGTAGTCAAGAATGGTCGCGTTAACTTGTTTTTTAATCATTTCTTTAGTTTCCATTAGAGTTACACTGGTAATTGACATAAAATAAAAATAATTATAAAAATAAAAAAATTATATATTCTTGACACAAATAATAACATGTTCACTTGTAAGTTAACCTGAATGACTCAAATTCAAAATGATGCAAATATAATTAAAATGTTGTTATATGTACAAAATATGTGAAAGTGATCTTTGTAAAGAATTTACAGATTTATAATTATTATTATCATTATCACTTAACCTTTCATCAAAGTGTGACATTATTTTTCAAGATTTAAAATCACTCTCTTTTCATGTATTTAAAAGAAGGTTTTGATGAAATAATTAAGTGGATCTACCAACCATAGGAGAGTCGTTGAAGGATTCATCAATCATAAAGGCAAAGAGGGAAGTCTTGTAGCTGCTAGCCACGACTTTTTTGACACTAAAAGGAATATTTTAATTTGATTGGACTAATAATTCATATATTTGCAAGAAGATTTTGATGAAATAATCAGATGGATCCATCAACCATGGGAGGGTTGTTGAAAGAGTCATTAATCTTAAAGGCAGAAAGGGAAGCCTTGTTGTGGCCAGCCACCACCTTTTTCACACTTAAAGGAATATTTTAATTTGATTGAATTAATTTGTCCAAATTCAATTAAAAATAATTTTAATATAAAAATCCACCTAAAATTTTCATCTATTTTAAATTAACTATATAAAAACATATTATTTACAAAATTATATGAATAATAAAATATACTTAATGTGTCAATTTTTTTGATATATTAAAAATAAATTTTTTCTCTATTTTATTTATTAAAATTAATTAAAAAAATTTTCTTATTCTTGTGAAAAAATAAATATTTAAAAAAATTAGATAATATAGATATGAAGAAAATTTTAAATAAATATAAATAATTTATATATTATATATAAGATATTTTATATATAATATAAAAATCATTTATATTTACTTTAATTTTTTATTTTTTATGTACGTAATAATATCTTATAAGTAAATTTATTGGTCAATTTTTTCTTAGTAATGACCCATTTTTTTTCTTTTTGAAATTTTACAGTAATAGTGCATGTTATTATTAAAGTGATTCAATTCAAACTTAACCTAATAATCCATTTCAAAATTGTTGTGCAAGATGTGATAACAACCCAATGTAGTTTGTCATCCGATCTTACTTATTGATCAATTTTTTCTTAGTAATGACCTATTTTTTCTTTTTGAAATTTCATAGTAATAGTGCATGCCATTATCAAAGTAATTCAATTCAAACTTAACTTGATGATCTATTTCAAAATTGCTGTGCAAGATGTAATGACAACTTGATGCAACTTGTCATCCGATCTTACTTATTGGTCAATTTTTTCTTAGTAATGACCCTTTTTTTTTTTTTTTTGAAACTTCATAGTAATAGCGTGTGCCATTATTAAAGTGATTCAATTCAAACTTAACCTAACAATTCATTTCAAAATTGTTGTGCAAGATGTGATAACAATCTGATGTAGCTTGTCATCTAATCTTGCTAACTCAAGCGGTGTTTTAGTAATTGATTTTTTTAAGGTTTAAACTGCATAATTGGGCCCCTTATGAGTAGTTAAGTGAAGTTGTATTCATTGTTCAACCAAGTAATCTTAGTTTTGAGAGTAATCCTTGATTTGTCTGATCAACTCCTTATAATTGAAAATACTTTTCCCATGTTAATTGATGAGTTTCACGCTAAGGGATTTGCTGATTTCAGCTAAACACCTATAAGATGAACAAACAATTGAGAATCTAATTGAGAGTCTGACTTTGCCAATTTGACACTTAAGTTAATCGATGCAATAAGTGAAAAATGTAAATGAAGAGAGAGAATATGAGGGATTTATTTTTGAGGTATGGATGACCTTCATTATTTATAAGCCTATGAAGATGCAAAATAGAGTAAGTTTTAATAGTAAACCCCTACTTAAGTTCGAGTTCAAATTTTTGGACTATCACTTTTCTTTAAAATAAATGGGATCAAGCGTTAATCGATTTCAAATTTGATGTATTGTGTTTGGGTGTGCAAGAGACCCGTTTGGCGGAGATGATTAATATGTCTATAATATCTTTTCTAAAGCTGACTTAGGCCCAGGTAGGTAGCCATAGGGGCGATGCTAATTACTCGAATGCTAACGTTATAGGGTACCAAGCCTTTATGTCTATATTGAGAGCCCGTGGAGAGCTTATTGCTGGGAAAATGGTCAGGCTAGTCCTGAACTGTGCTAACCTGTCCAAGTACATAGCAAGCTGACAGCAAAATGAGCTTCAAATGAGTTCATAGGAGACAAGCCTAAGAGGTCTCTGGGCCAATTGCTTATTGATGATTAAATGGTTAAAATCACATCTACAAAGTGAGACCAAAGAGAAACGAAGACTTAAGTAGGATGATCTAGTCAAGATCATATGATTCCAAGGTGAAGGTTGCAGATGTTAGAGCAGGTGGGAAGTTCAAGTCTCAAAGTGCTGAAAAATGCTCAAGGCCCTTTGATTGCACATGAGAGCATTCAACTTCTTTGTAAAGTATCTTCAATGTGAGTTAATTAAAGTTGCTTTTCTAATGAAATAGTGGTTCTTTACACCTCTACTTCTTGTAATAAGAAGCTTTCTTTAGTGTTATTCAATTAAAAAGGAAGGTTTCCTATTTGTAAATCATATCATGGAAATGCTAAAAGAAAGCAAAGTTCAAGATGTTTATTTTGAGTGTGTTAGCTGAAATAAAGATACAGAAGGTATGTAACTGTAGAACAAATCCAAAAAAAATTGTTACCACCACAATAAATTATGACCTTTAAGTTTATCACCAAACTAAAGGTAAAAACTAATTGACAAGAATACAAAATTATCAAAAAATTTTAATTAAATTAAAATTTCCTTGATAATCAAACAAAAGATACAAGTTTGAAATTACAATTATTATTTCTACCAACTTTTTTCACACTAAAAGAAATTTTCCAATTTGATTGGACTAATTTGCCTATAATTCAACCAAAGATGATTTCTCATTTTCATATTTTAGACATTTTTTTTTTAAAAGTATTTGATGGAGCTGAATTTCGTTATGGGAAACTCATAACAACTTCCTTGTCACGGCAGTATGGAATCGCTAAAATATCTTGGCCTACCTATTATGGTGAGTTATTCGACTAAGGGAAAGGAAAAACTTTTATCTCACGCAGATGAGTTTTGGTTAAAACTGTTCTTCAAGCATCTCCAAATATGTGATGAGTTTCTTTTTTTCTTTTCTTAAAACTTTTTTATGTTGTTCTGTTCTTATTATTTGCTGTCTGTTTTTTTGGCGTGTGCCGTCGACGATTATCTTTGTCAATGACATGTCTTTAACGAGGGTCTCACTACACAGACAGAGGAAGAGAGAGACAGGGCAAACAGAGATGATATGGCAGATGAGCTCCACATATTAAGAAACATTTTTTTACATTTTTAACTTAAGGTTTTATGTCCAAAAGCACATTATGTGTGTAACGGATTCAGTAACATGCGTAATAAACATGATACAAAGTGCAATGAAACAATAATGCAAGTTTTGATATCTCATCGCACATTGTATCATACTTGCTACAAACAATTGTAAGAGAAAAAAATTGATTTTTAATACATGGGATCCACATGTCACACTACATCTCTCTGTCTCTATCCACATATCTTTTCCCTGTAAATAATTACCGCTAGTAGAGTGGAGAGAGGGGAAGAGAGTGTGAGAACGTCAGCTTAGTTACATTACTTTGCGTATATTACTAAGAAAAAGTTGTTTCGTGCGTATTGATTTAGTTTATTACTCTGCTAGGATGTCACGACATCTAGCCTTGAATTTATAATCTGTTGATCCATAATTTAGATTTGATTAAGTAAATTATTGAATCAAGCCATAATTATCCGTTTGGCCTACCCATTTTGTTTTTGTTTGTTTGTTGATGACGTGAGGGCTAAGCTTCGGTCGACGGATAGTAAAACTCTGTTAGAGCATCACGGCATCTAACATTCAATTTGTTGTTGTTGATTCATAATCTAAATGTAAATTACGGAATCAAGCCTAAATCACAAGTTCGCTGTAATTTGACCAAGGAATCTTTCAATTTGATTAAACTAATTTACTCATAATTCAACAAAATTCGTTGGCACGTCAGCAAGATGTCATAAGTATTACCAAATATTAATAATTACTACAAAATATATTTTTTAGTAATACTTTACTTAAGGCATATTCAAGAAATTGCAATTTTTGGAGTTTTTTTTCCCCTGATTTGTCATGTCATACAATGCCCATATAATTTTTTTCTACAACATTTATCAATTTTCCCATAAAAATTAATTACATTATTTTCATATATTGAATACTAAAATATACATCTCATTGAACAAATATACAACTTACGTTTATATGTATAATTAAATTGAATCCAATCCAAGAAAAGAAGGTTTGAAACATTAGTAATCAACTTTTTTTTACTACAAAAGCAAAATTAACCATTAATCAATGAGTTACGGGCAAAATGACCCAAAAAATTTGCACGCCACTATTATTGTGTTTATAGTCTAGATTTAGAGAAAAACTTTAATTTATACCCAAAAAAATCACAAAAGGATGACACTTTAAGATCAAAGAAAGGTAAGAGATAATTTTATTTATATTGCAGTATGTAGGTAAGACTCTATCATTATAGTTAAATGATTAAAATAACAAAAAATTTCTTATTTTTAACTTTGAGTTGTAAAGGTTTTCAATATTGTAAATATTTATTTAATTTGAATCAAAATAATGATAAATAATTTTTAATTTGAGATTTAAGATAGTTAAGGGATAATTTTATTTATATTAGAATAGGTGGTAGGGTTTTATCATTACAGTGAAATGATGCAAATACTAAAAAGTTTCTTATTTCTAACTTTGAATTGTTGTACTTTTTTGTTAGAAATATTTGTTTAATTTATACAAAATAATAATAAAAAATTACAAATTGAGATAAAAGAAATTTAAAGAATAATTTTGTTTATGATGGAGTAGGTAAGTAGGGCTCCATCATTTTAGCTGACCGATGAAAACACTAAAAAAGAAATTTTTCATGTTCTAACTTTGAGTTCTAGTGCTTTTGTGTTGTAAATATTTGTGTTTTTTGTTTTTTTTTTTTAAATTCTCTATTGCAGATATATATATACACAAACCAAAGTCAATGGCATTGTTGTTGTTCATTATTATCACTTCTTTTGATCTCATAAAAAAGCATCGCTAAGAAGTAGTCGTTGCTCATATGAACCTAGACATTCACCTCTATTAAAATTTTACGACACGAACATTGATGAGTTCACGTGATTTTTGTCATTTCTACGGCTTAAATGGATTTCTCTCACTTTGTAGAGCTGTGTATTGGTAGCAAGAATATTTTTTTTTTCTTTTTTCTAATTAGAGTGGAAGAGTGATTTAACTAGTAGTAAGATATGAAGTTTGAATCACCTGTATTATCTCGAGTTTAATCAATTACATTGGCCCAAAACTTTTTATGTGGAAATAATTTAATGAATAACAGCAAATAAAAAGCTAGGCAAATTATACTGCGAGCAGACCAAGTTTCGTAGTCTAACGCAAGAAGGGATTGATTATTTTTACGAAATTATTCCGTGACCTTACAGCTACCTCAAGGGTGGATTATGGATCAGCAATGATAATATATTTTTACATGTCATAATGTCCAAAGTGAAGTGCTCAGACATCACTGACAAATATATATATATAGAATTTAAGTACTGGCTTTGAGTTGGTCAACTTTTACTCCTTTTCTTTACAACGTTCAAGTCACGTTAAGAATTGTGTTGTACCTTTGCTTCTGTGACCATCTGAGTTTAATTTATCATGGGGAGATTTCTGAGAACTCTACATATTCAAACCCAGCGAAGATTTTTGGTTGAAGCTTACCGCAGTCGCCATCTTTTACTTTCTTCCAGGACACAAGACATGCAGACTGATAACAAAAGTTTGGTAGCCTTTCATATTTTCATATTTATGAAAGACCGCAGTCTGAAAACCATGGAGTGTTTCACCATTTTACCGCAAGAACAAAGTCAGTGTCAACAGAGTGTTTCAACTAATTATACAAAAAGCATGAGACAATTACCACAATTTCTTGTCAATTTAAAACTTAGTAGGATTTGAGGTTTATTGAGTACTATGAAGCTGAAGGAGAACAAGTTTTTGGGCACTAAACATCATTTTTGAACCTACCAAATATATGCTGACATTACATTCTTTAATTTGAAAAGGTAAAATAGAAAGAAACCCTATTTTGTCAACCAAGTTGATTAACTAAATTTGGGCTATTGATTTATGCCCACTCTTAATTATATACAAAAAGAGCATTCTTTATTGGACAAAAATTGGATGACTAAAATGTATGTATATGATTTACGTTTTATGTGAAGGCTAAGTAGGTTTAAGTCTTATCTAAAATTACATTTGGATTCAATTTTAATAATATGAACTAGTTTGTGCGGTGACAATTTCTTTAAATGACATTGGGCCATGACTTTAAGCTTTGGGTTTGGATTTGGTCTTCCAAGCCCAAGCCTTGTTCATCTTAGGCCCTTAAGCTTTGGGGCAGAAAAAATGAATAGCTATAGACTATGAATCTTACGTCAAGAGAAGAAATGAGACTTCGGACCTTATTTCTTTCATTTCTTTTCTTCTATATGTGTGTGTGTGTGTGTGTGTGTGTGTGACTCTTTCTTTAGACAATGTGGGAGAAACTAATGCAAGATGCTTTTTTTTTTATTATTATTTTTTAAAATTGCTTTGTACTTTTAATCTTCTATTTTATTTTTCATTTTAAGGTGTTCACATGTCAAGTAACTAGTCACAAATCATATGTTCTCATGTATATAATTTACAATAGAGTTACTAGGATTCAAACATGGAACCAAGAGGTTCCAATAAGCGTGTTTCAACTAGTTGTATCAAAAGTATGAGACTACTTTTGTGTTTCTCACGAGTTTTAATGCATCATAACTTTGCATAATACTATTGTTCTATCCTTTTCAATTTTATTTTTATTAGTCCTTCAATGTATTGTTTGTGTTTTTTGGGATGTTGTGCCACTGTGGATTTCTAAAGAGATGATGTGGAAATTAAGTTGTCAAATTAATTTTTTTGGGTGTGTGTGGTTTTTGTTTTGATTGTAGTTTCTTAATTAGTTTTAGATGCAGTTTTAATCTGTTAGTGAAATGATACTTACGTTTCAACAAGTCAAACATCTAATGATAGACTTGGCATAAGCTTATGGATGTAATGTTCATTATTGTTGCATCAATGCAAGACTATTTGGTATGGACAACAATTTTGTGGAGACTAAATATTAATAATATTGCACATGCTAATGGAGTTATCTCTAGCCTTTGAAGGTCTAATGTGATAGGGCATAATAGCTTTGATAGAAAATTATAATAATACTTTAATTTTATTAATATGATAAAATGACCATATGCAATAACTAAGAAACACACATACAATATAGAAAATGTATTTTTATATAAAAATAGATATCTAAATCTACCTAAATAGTCAAATTTAAATTGAACTCAATTAGACTTTTATCACAATAGACTCCTAGTCTAAATTAACATTAACATTTCCTTAAACTTGATTAAGTGATGCTCTTAATCCCCACATCTGCTTCAACTTGACAAATACTTCATTCTTCAATAGTTTCATGAAAATATTAGTCACTTGATCTTTAGACTTGCAATAAACCAATTGAATCTCTTTTTTTTATTAACTTGATCTCCCATAAAATGAAAATGAGTATCAATGTGTTTACTTCTTCCATATGTTACTAATTTTTGGTCAAATTAATTGTAAAAACATTATTTATAAATATTTTTGTAGGAACTTCAATTGGAACATATATCTCACTTAGCAAATTATGAAACCAAATAGCTTGACAAGCACTTGAAGCTGTAGCCACATACTTTGCTTCATAAGTTGAAAGTGCAACAATAGATTGTTTCTTGGATGACCATAAACAAGTTGTAGTTCCAAAGTTAAAATAGTATTCATAAGTATTTCTACAATCATCTAGATCTCCATTCTAATCACTGTTAGAATAGTTTATAAGATTACAACTTTTAGATGATAAATAAAATAGGTCATGATTATAAGTTTATTTTATATAATGCATAATCCTTTTAGGAACTTGCATATAAGAGAGACACCAAAAATTTGCTAATTAAACCAACTGTATAAGATATGTCAAGCCTTATGCATATTAGATATCACAAACTTTTAACAATTTGTTTGAAAAGTATAGAATCAATAGGTGCTTCATTGCTTTCTTTAGATAATCTAGTACCAACTTCTATAAGAGTTCTTATAGGATTACAATTATACATTTGAAATTTCTTTAATAGCTCGATAGCTTACCTCTTTGACAAATAAAGATTTCATCATCTCCTTAAGTCACTTTAATTTTAAGAAAATAAGACATTACACTCAAATCTATCATCTCAAATTTATACATTATTGACTTATTAAAGTTTTCAATCATTTTGATATTGTTACTTAAAAATCAAATTATCCATATATAAAACACACCAATAACCTATTAGCAAAAAAAATTAATTTTTTATATATTAATATGTATTAAAAGTATAAATTATTATTTTATCACTCAAGGTTGGCCACATATCAATATATTAATTTTATAAAAATTAATCATTTTATTATGTAATTTATTACAAGTGAAATATTATTATTATTTATTATTTATAATATATGTATATAAATATGTGGGTACATATATATGTATATTTATTGCATATATTTATATGTATGTATAAAATTACTAAAATATTATAAATATAAAAAATAAAAACATATAATTACATAAATAAATAATTTAAAATTAGTATAAAATATTAAAAATACATAATAAATAAAAAATGTAGTTTGCATATAAAATGTGTATATAGTTGTAATTATATAAATAAAATAATAAATAAAAATAGTATAAACAATATTTTTTTATATAAAATCTCTATTTTCTTAAATTTTTAAGTCATTTTAAATTTAAAATATTTTTAAATTAAATTTTTTTCGATCTAATTTGAAATGGGTTATCAAATTATGTTAAATTTAAAATCTCTAATAATGATTAATACGATGACAGTTACAATGAAATACATATGAAAAAGTAAAGGTGAAAAGAAATTGGAAAAATTTTAAACAAAAATCAAAAGGCAAAATAGAGAAAACCATATTTCAATAATAATGTTTCACTCACACTCTTAAGATGCATTTAGTATATAGAATGTGGTTTTTACTTATATGATTAGACTCTTTGTCTATCTTATCTTAAGACATAATGCCTATCAATATATATATTGATTTTTCATAATCTTGTAAGTATAATTTTTATTTTATTTTATTTATTATTTGTTACATTATTTTAATTTTTAATTTCAATTTTGTAAAATTTTACTTTACAATAATGTATAAAAATTTATTTATTTATTATTGAAAAAATTAATAGTTCTTTTTTAATTTTAAATATTAAAATTTTTAAATTCATATGTTAAATATTATTTTTTCATAAATAAAATTTTGATTATTAGTATTACATTATTGTGATAAAGTTATTATTAATTAATTTTTTTTTGTGATTTTGTATATGAATATTATTATTAAATTCTCTTTTTAATTTATATAGCATTTATAAAATTTATATTATTATAATGTTTTAATATCATTATTTTTATATTAATAATTTTTTAAAATCTTTTTAAAATTAAAAATCTTAATTTATAAAAAAAAAAAACATGAAAAATGCTTTGATTAGTAAATGCAAGAAGACAATAAATTCCATACACACCAGGTGAGCTTGAATGTTTGTTAAGCTTCATTAATAGGCATAGAGCACAAAAAGGCTATGAGAGCCCAAACTTGGATAACAATGGAAGATGGTCCAACAGAAAATAGTAGAAATTGGAGGTAGTGGCCTCAATGAACGCAAAGCAGAGTCTTCGCCAGTATGGATTTATGTACAAAACTGCAGCTATTACCAACAAGACCATGACGTAAGACACCAGAAAGCTCACATAGAAAGCTTCCATGTCCATGAAGCCATTGTCTTCTTTGCTTTCTTCTTCAGTTCTTGGCATTGACAATGAAGATGGTTCTCTGTCATCGCATCTTTTTGGCAATGGCTTCCCACAAAGCAGGGGATTTCCTTCGTAGCTACTTTCGTTGAAGGTTGCAAATTGAAAATTTTGTGCAGGGGTCACGCCGGATAAGTTATTGTGAGCTACGCTGAAAGCAGCAAGGAAAGTCAGTTCTGTGAGTTGAGAAGGGATTTGTCCATACAATTTGTTGTAAGAAAGATCTAAGCTCTCGATCTGCTTTAGGTTCACAAACATTACTGGAATTGGCCCCGTCAAACTATTATAAGACAGGTTTAGCACTTGAATCTTGCTAAGGTTTCCAATTTCAGGAGGAATTTCGCCTGTCAAGTTGTTGCAGGAAAGGTCGATTCCAGGTATGTACTTGAGTATGCTAGCCTGATAAATTTGGGATAGATTCTTGTCTGTAAATTCTAATGATCGCTGTTCCTCAGACAACGTTATTATAGCTTCTACTGAATTGCTACCAGCCCTTAGGCAAGGAAGAATACGACCCAAGAGATTGTTATTAGAAAGATCGATCAAGTTTAATTGATCCAACGCACATAACTGAATTGGAATCTTTCCTTGGAGATTATTATGACTCAGAAGAAGAAACTTCAACTGAGAACATCTATGAATCCAGTCTGGAATGTTACCGGTGAAATGATTGTGACCAAGATCTAATGTTATCAGGCTTCTGCAATCACAAAATACTTCTGTGAGCGATCCGAACAGCTTATTATTGGACAACTTAAGCTGAGACATCTGTGGAAGACAAAAGTTAGTTGGTAAAGGCCCCGAGAGATTATTCTTTGAGAGATCTAAAATTTTAAGAGAAGAAAGGCTGCCAATCCCCTCCGGGATATGGCCAGAGAGATTATTCTTTGAGAGATCTAAAATTTGAAGAGAAGAAAGGCTGCCAATCCCCTCCGGGATATGGCCAGAGAGATTGTTATGACTGATGTCCAGCACGTTCAAATAGAACAAATGAAACAAACTATCCGGAATTTTTCCACTGATTTGGTTTCCACCTAAATTCAGGAGTTGCAACTTTGTCATGTTCATAAACAAGCCCTCTTCTATTCCACCGCACAACTTATTGTTGGATAAGTCCAACACAGTCAATGCAGTCAACATGCCAAACGACGAGGGAATGCTGTCAATCAATGCATTGGTGGACATATTCAAATTTGTCAACCGTGGAAAACGTTCTCCAAATTCCGATGGAATGTGGCCATGGATGCTATTCCTGGAGATATCCAAGGTTGACAAACTAACGTGAGGATAAATTGGCAATTGGAGTGGTCCTGAAAGAGAATTATTGGACAGAAGAAGTGTTTCTAAATCTGTGTTGTTTTCTAACAACCAATATGGAAACTCTCCCATAAACTGGATGTGTGAGAGGTTAACCTCTCGAAGGCTGTGCTGATGGTATAGGAACTCAGGATATGTTGCATTTTTAACAGGACTAGACATTAGCAGGGTCTCTAGTTGAAACTTTGGTGACAAATCCTTGACCTCTCTCTGTGCATACAACTCATTTTCTTGAACATCCAAGTACTTGAGTCCGGAATGATTGAAAAATAGGGCAAGTGAGATCGGGACTTTGAACCTGTTTCCCCTAACATCTAGCCATTGAATATATGTCAAATTTTTAATGGGAGAAAAGCTGATATCTCCAGAAATATGGTTGTAAGAGAGATCTAAATTTTGGAGAAATGTCATATTTGCCAAACACCAAGGTAAGGAGCCGTTGAGGTCATTGTTGGAAAGAGAGAGGGATCGAAGATGCCTTAACTCGCATAGACCTGCAATCATATTGTTATTTCTCGAGGCTTTTGTGAAAAATTTATAATATAAATCATTTAATTTATGTCATCCAAGGTAAAAGACAAACCTTCAGACCATACGAAACTGTTATTGAGGATGTTATTACTCAGATCAAGAGATTCCAGATTCTTAAGTTTTGATAATTTCTGGAAACCTGCATAATCAACCATGAACTTCAAATTAAAAGGCATGCCCATTTAGATCAAACATCATTGTTTAAATTACGACAAATTAAAAACAAAAATCAAAACATGGACCCCAACCTTCATTC
Organism: Rhizophora apiculata; assembly: GCA_037832385.1. Classification (NCBI taxonomy): domain Eukaryota; kingdom Viridiplantae; phylum Streptophyta; class Magnoliopsida; order Malpighiales; family Rhizophoraceae; genus Rhizophora; species Rhizophora apiculata. Next base: position 8,001,899 of record CM075429.1, on the reverse strand, counting down.
TCAGCAAAACCAACAATTTCAAGGCCCGTCAATTCAAGATTTCTCAATCCTTTAAAAGGAAGAAACATAGAGGTATTTAAATACAAATCTCTGATCGTCCATAGCGGGTGAAGCCAGATATCAAGAACTAGATCAGTAACCCGCCCTGCAGTGTCATTACAATCAACGAAGATGTTATAATAACAACTAGAGGTAGGTTTCAACACACACTCAGAGAGAGGCAATTTCCAATCACAACAGTTTGTAGTATTCATAAAATTTGAGGAATGAATGTTAAAGTAAGAAAAGAGTTGCAAGAGAGCATTTCTTTCATGCTCCAAGCAGCCATGGCATGTTCCTAGTAAAACTACTAGCACTATCGTTGAAACCGTCAATGTGAACCTCATTTTCTCTATACTAAACTAAACTACTCACAACTAATTTATATAAAGTTTTTGAGATGTTATGGATGCAACTTTTTGACTCACTTCAGATGGACTCCGACCTTGTGGAAAAGTGTTGAGAAGACTACAAACCTAATTAATATATGTATTCAAACCCTTTAACACGTTATTGACTCTTTTAAGATATTTACATCAAAGAGGATTTTACACTTTTCATAAGGCTTTTCCTTACGCTAGGCAATGAAGCAAATGAAATCAAAAGGGAAAGGATGATGCAATTAAATATTATTTTGCCTTTTAAGCGTATTTACAAAATTAACAACTCTTGTATTGGAGAAATAAAGGTCATTGGATTTTATAGACTTTTGAATGTGACCAGATCCAACTTGTGGAGAAGCTATGGGCAGACGACAAGGTCTGATCAATGCATTCAAACCTTTCGACAAGTTGTTGATTTTTCATCTGATTTTTTGTCTCATTGATGATGTGACTAGTTAACAACTATTTTTTTTTAATTGTTGTTATTGTAGAAGTTGATATCAAAACAAGTTTTGCATATTTCTTAAAACATTTAGCAAAACATGATAAGCATTTAATTTTAATTAAGTTGACTAGAGCTAAAAGATAGAACAACATATGCATACATTATATTAAATGTGCCAAAATTTGATTAGATTCTAATGTATTCTATAAAACTTGAGTTTATATGCAGTATAATGTAAAAATAATTTGGTTCAAAATGATTTAAAAAGATTTGAATATAAATTTTTTTGACTCAATCTGAAAAAAATTATTTTTTTTTTAAAAATTAAATATTTTCTATTAAAAGTTAAAATAATTTCACTATTTAATATTTTCTTATATTTTTACTTATTATCTTATTTATATATATTTATACAAATATGTATATATCACACATTTATACTATTTTACTTTCATATATTATATAAATATATGTATTACATTTAAGTTATATACTTTTTGATTGAATATATATTTAATTATTTTGTATTTAAATTAGATTATTTGTTTTACCTAATTATCTATTTTTTATATATTCATAATATTTTAAAAATTTCATCTATATATATACATATATGCATATGTATTTTATATATATATCATATCACACACACATACATATATACACATACATATTTGTATATATATGTTCTAAATATATAAATATATATAACTTGTATAATATATTTGTGCATTTTTTATGCAAATTAATATAAACAATTAGACAAAAAATAAAAATATATTTTTACCTATTCAAATATATTATGGAATACAAATTAATGAAAAGGAGAAAATTTATTACTAAAAAATACCATTCAAAAATAGCTGATTAGTTTTGAGTAATATTTGGGTAACAACTGAAAAGTTATTATTAGTTAATGTTAGTCTTTTTCATTCATTTATTACTCAAAAATACTATACAAAAATACCACTAAAAAATATTACCCCTTATCCATTATCATGCAATTTTGATTGCAAACCACTGGGCCCACTAATTTAATTAGTCATTTTCATTGATTTATCACTCAAAAATAATGTTCAAATTTAATCAAAATATACAATTTTAATTTATCACAAATAATCAAATTTACTAAATTTTAATAGATGATTATATGAATATTACTTATTTGGGAAAAAAGAAGAGAAAAATCACTTTATTTCACTAAAATCTGATTTAATGTAAAGTATGACTTTTGGCCTTATTGTCCTTGGGATTTGTTTTTAAACTATTTTGCTAAAAGATATAGATAACATTAAGTATACCCTCATTATATTTTTTATTTTTTAAAATTACTTAAAATTTTAATGCTTTACAATTAGACTCAAATATAAAAGAATAATCAATCAAAATGAAATATAAATTTTTAAATATTTAATTTAATTTCAATTGATGTTCAAGAAAATTAAATAAGTTAATTAATTAATAAAATTGAATATATTTGCACTTTATGGTTATTCAAACTTTTTTTGATAACCAATTAACTAAATTAGTTTCTTTTAAAGTTAAAAAAAATTTCAAAATTAAAAAAAAAAATCATTAACTAATTAATTTACAATATATCACAAAGATTATAAACTTTAAGTAGGTAACATAAAATAATTGAATTATCACATAAATATTTTTTAGTCTTCTTACTTATACGTGGAAGCCTCACGATTTTGTTAGCTTCAAAAAAGTCAAATTAAACCAAAAACCTTTAGTTCAACAATTTTACCTAATGGCACTAAAGTAGAATAAAATGCATCAACAACTATGGCAAATAATAAACCATCACACAATTTTAGGGTACAAAAATTAATCTATCAATCTTGTCTTTTAAATACAACTAATTAGCATATACCTATTGAAACTTTTAATTGAAAAAATTAATCTATCAATTGGAAAAGAGAAAAAAAAAATAATATTACATTTTTTCATTATAAGAGCCATAGAAAGATAATTTTATGAATTTCTATTTATTAAGATTTTCAAATGTTTTTGACCTTTTGAATTTCTTTTGGAATTTCCAATTTTTTGTACTTTTATTTTTTTTGGAATTTTGGGACTTTTTTATTTTCATTTTTTTTTTTGAAAAATTTAGATTTTCTTGGAAAGTTATTTTTTTATTTTCAATTTTTTTGAAATTTTTGTATGTTGTAGAAATTTCAGTTTTTTTTTTTAGGAAAATTTCCTAATTCTTTTATTTTTTAAAAAAATTTTGATATTTTCATTAGAATTTTTAAAATTTTTATTTGTTAAAAAAATTATTACAACATCATTATCTTTAATGACATGACATTCAAATCAACACTTCTCTTTCTCATTAATCTCGTACTTTCACTTCTATAATTTGAATGTAAGAGTTTCAACATGAATATCTAACTTATTGGAAATTTCAATGCTTGAGGACCCTCTAATGATTAAGACTCAGATTTTTATCTTAGGACTCAAATAAAAAAGTTAACCCTCATTATTTAGCTCATAACTTTATAGACCTTAGACAATATATATATATTCTTTGGAGTCATGAATAAGATCTTTGTACCAATACAACATAAATCATTTGTACATCCTCTAACTTTCTTGTCTAATTTTTCCTTAGTTTTTTACATTTTCCTTTGGTAATTATCATATTGAAATTTTAATTTAAGATAAGACCATTTGTGTAACACCTAAACGGGATCCAAAAATATCATAGCAATTGGTAAAGTCCTAATATTGACATTTCAATCCTTTATATTTATTAAACTCCTTTAACATAATTTTTGTTTAGCTTGTGATGCCATCAAATCTTATTTTTCCTTTAAGCATATTTACAAAATTAACAACTTTTGTATTAAGAAATAAAGCTCATTTAGTCCACTAATATTCTTTGATTTAAGTTTGGAAATTCTAGCATAAGGCCTTTCATTCAAACTCTTCTCAATTCTCCTCTCTTTCTTTTATAGGTTTTCAATCTAGTCCTTTAGCTCATGATGTAATCAAATCTCATTTTATCTTTAAGCCTATTTGCAAAATTAACAACTTTCGCATTAAGATATGAAGTTCATTTAGTACATGGATATTCTTTGATTTAAGTTTTGAAGTTCTATCATTAAACCATTAGTTCAAATTCTCCTCAAATATCCTTTTTTTTCTTTTATAGGTATTGAATCTAGTCTTTTAACTTGAGAAGCAATCAAATGTTATTTTACTTTTAAGCATATTTACAAAATTTACAACTCTTGCATTGAGAAATAAAGCTCATTTAGAATGTATTTAAAATTTGTGGTTGCAATTTGAAAATGTATATTTTGAGTTAAACATATTTTTATTAGTGTTTAATAAACAATAAAATTGGTATTTAACAATTCACATTGTAGCTGAAATTTATGTTTTGAAAATATAGTATTTTGGTACAATGCAAAAAACAAAAAATAAAACACATAATAGTTTAATAAATTTTTTAACATAATAAATTTTCATTGTTTCATAAAATAATTACAATTTAATTGTATAAATTTTTTTTGTAATTATTTCTTATTTTATTAATTTTTTTTTTTCAAAATACTAGTCGATCACATTTATTAATAATAAATTTAACTACTTTCAATTTACTAAACTCAATTGCTAACACACATCTATAGTCTGTTAATATTTTTTTTATTTTAATTTTGAATTGCTAATATTGGACCACTAGTTTAAATGCACCTCAAATTTCTTGTCTTTTGTTTATAAGTATTCAATTTAGTCTTTTCAACTCATGGTGCAATTAAATATTATTTTGCATTTAATAAGCATATTTACAAAATCAACTCTTGTTAAATTGGAGAAATAAAGGTCATTGGACTTTATTGATGTAATTGTAAATGACTTTTGAATATCAACAATTGTTAGTGTAGAAGTTGATATTAATAAAAGTTTTGCATCTTTCTTAAAACATTTATAATATAATAAGCCTTTACCTTCAATTAAGCTAACTACATTAAATTAGATATGTTAAAATTTGACTACATTTTAATGTATTTTTTAAAAATTAACGTTATATTTTGTGTAATTTAAAAATAATTCGACCTAAAATAACTTAAAGTGAATAGATTACCAATTTTTTGGCCTAATTAACAAAACTCACTTTCTCTTTTAAAATTAAATTTTTTATGAAAATCTAAAATAAGTTCACTATTTACGATTTTCTTATATTATTATTTATTATTTATTATTTTATTTATATATATACAAATATATACATATCACATTTATACATATATAATTAAGGAATTTTTTTAATTTATTTACTAATTGTTATTACAATTACATTCCACCAAAACTAAAAAACAACAAAAATGAAATTTCATTTCATTTTTGCATGATTATTAAAGCATTTAACTGAATATGATAAGCCTTTAACTTCAATTAAGTTAACTAAAATGAAAGCTAAGAGATGGAACAACGTATGCATAGATTTTGTAGTATTGGCAGTAGTATACGGGGAATCAATGTTAAAGCAAGAAAAGGGTTGCAAAGGAGCATTTCTTTCATTCTTCAAGCAGCCATGGCATGTTCCTAGTAAAACCACTAGTAGCACTATCGTTGAAACCTTCAGCTTAAACCTCATTTTCTCTATAGTAAATAGAACTACTCACAACTAATTTATATAAGGTCTTTGAGATATTTTGGATGCAACTTTTTGACTCCTCTTTTCAAATGGACCCCAACCTTGTGGAAAAATTTTAAGAAGACCATAAGCCTAATTAATATATGCATTTTGACCCTTCAACACGTTGTTGACCCTTTTAGATGTTTGCATCAAAGAAAGGTTTTTATACTTTCCTAAGGCTTTTTCGTTAGCTAAGCAACAATGCAAATGAAATCAAATAGAAAAGGGTGATGCCAACATTACTAATTATTTTAGTATTAGTCACATACACATATATATTATGATAAGTAAATGGAAATTGGTTTATAATGATTGTCATGTTCCGGACTAAGGCTATTAATTGTCATAATAAGTTTTTTTTTTTTTCTTTTATTGATAAGTAGGCCAAAATGACATTATATGTCACTATTAGGTGATGACTTGGAATCTTTATTCAAAAAATGAAAAGATAAAAGGAGCATATGAAGTGTAGATAGAGTTTCATCTAATGGGAAACACTTTTTATTTTTTATTTATTTCAATTCATCAATAAATGGGGTTATTAGTCATTGATAATAGTGTTATGGTCAATTAGTTTTGAGTAATGTTTGGGCAACAACGAAAAAGTCATTATTAGTCAATGTTAGTCTTCTCCATTAATTTTTTACTCAAAAATACTAAAAAATATTATGCCTTATCCATCATCACGCAGTTTTGATTACAGAGAATAGAGCTGGCCGACAAATTTAATTAGTGTTCATTCATTTATCACTCAAAAATAATGCTTAAATTTAATAAAAATACTCAATTTTAATTTACCACAAATAATCAAATTTATTAAATTTTAATAAATACTTATGCAAGTATTACTTATTTGAAAAAAAAATAAAAGAGAGAAAATATCTCTTTATTCCTCTAAGATTTGATTTTATGCAAATCATGACTATTAGCATGTTGTCCTTGGGATTTCTTTCATGCAACATATGTATGCATTTAGGTACAATTAATAAAATAAAATAAAGTAATGATGTGATTTAATTACTAGTTTGTCAAAATACATCCGTGATGTGGGGGCTGGTCTTGATAACGCGGTGGGTGCAAAGTTCTGCTCTGTCTTTACGTTTGAAGACGAGTGTATGAAATCAAGAGCTCCATTAAACCAATGCAACGCCGACGTCTGATGGGCTCTTCCTCGGAAGAGTGCAGCCGACCATTGGTGTGGCCAGACCCACCCAGAAGAAGACTTTCGCAGTCGTCGGTTGTTTTGTTTTAGCCAAAATATCCAGCTGTACGCGTTTCTTTTGATTGGCTGAAGAGTCAGTTAAGCCTGATGCAGCCAATGACCAACCCGTTAGGGTACCAATATTCTACTGATCAAACTTTAACAAAAACACGAGAAAAAAAGTTATTTTTTTTTTTTTCTGTATTAGATGGGTTTTATTTAAATTTAATATCTTAACCTTTTGTTAGTATTATTTATTTATATATTATATAATATAAAATTTTTAAAATTTATATATTTATATTTAAAATTTTAATAAATTAACAGTAATATAAGAGAATTTAAAATAATAATAAAAGATACTATAATTTTTTTAATAAAAAACATAATAAATAAATATTATTATTTCAATTATTATTTTAAATATTTTAATTTATAATTAATTAAATATCATATTAATGTATATCTTTTTAAAATTCTTCACAAAAAAAAAAAAACTACTTATAATACAACATAATTTAGTAAATTTTGAAATTCATATGTTTAAAAATATTAAATTCATTCAAAATATTTATATTATAATATGAATCTACTTTTAATATATCTAAAGTCTATATCTCAAATTTTTATAACATAAATGATACACAAATAATATGATATTGACATAACTATTAATTACATATTTGTATTTTGAATTATTACTTATAATTGTTTATTAAATAATTATAAATATACAATTAATTGTAAAAACATGACATTATGTTTTTTGTAAGATTATGTATTCAGGTTAACTAATTAGTATTACAATTACATTCCACTAAAATTAAAATGCTGCAACTGTGTGTTTTTTTTTTTAAGAAAATAAAATGAAAGAAAAATGAAGTTGATATTATTTCGCCTTTAATAAGCATATTTATGAAATCAAATGAGTGCTGCATTGGGTAAATAGAGGTCATTGGAATTTAATGAAACAACTTTAAATAACTTTTGAATGCGACAGAATCACCTTGTGGAAAACCATTGGGAAGACCACAAGGTCTAATCAATGCAGCCTTCAACAAGTTGATGCTTTTTTTTTTTTCCTGATTTTTGTCTCAACGAGTTGTAAGGGAAAAATAAAGGTCATTGGAATTTATTGAAGCAACTTTAAATGACTTTTGAATGCGACAAGATCACCTTGTGGAAAACCTTTGGGAAGACTACTAGGTCTAATCAATGCACCCTTCAACAAGTTGATGATTTTTTTTCCTGATATTTGTCTCAACGAGAGTTGCACCGGATAAATAAAGGTTATTGAAATTTATTGATGTACCTTTAAATGACTTTTGAATGCCACAAGATCCACCTTGTGGAAAAACTTTGGGAAGACCTGTAGGTCTAATCAATGCACCGTTCAACAAGTTGATGTTTTTTTTTTTTCTGATTTTTGTCTCATTGACGATGGGACTAGTTAGTTATTTATTTATTTTTTATTAGTGTAGAAGTTGATATTAAAATGGAGAATTTATTTATGAACGTTTACCTCAAATAATATTAATTCTGAAAAATTCATAATAAATAAAATTATATACAATTAATATTTCAAAGACCAAGTTTAATGTAGGTATAATCTTAAGATATATTTAATGTATAAATAGGGATAGTATAGGCTTATACATGAATTTGGTTGCATTTAATATATGGGATGAGATGGAATAGCATAAGATACCTTAGTTTTAGGTAAAGAGGAAAAAAAAATAAAGGATTTTGCCTTTAACATTTGCCTCTTTCTTAAATTTCACTCACATTCTTTTTTTTTTTTTTTTTTTTTATAAACTTAAGATATCACATTTTCTCATGTCTCTTTTTTATATTCTTTTTTCTTAGTTTTTTTTTTTTTTAATCCTTGTCATGTGACAATCACTAAATACTACATATGCCCAATTTTATCAAATCAAAGGTCATGGATTGAGAATTTGGTAGATTGTGCACTTCATGAACTGAAAAAAACCCAAGAATAAGGTTTTGGTCCTTCCCCAATTATGAGGTACTTGTCATTTGAAATGTAATTTGCAATTTATTTTTTTGGAATTAGGATATGGTTATTACAATAATATATATTTTTCTCGGATATAGGTGTGCCCACGGCAGATATTTGTGTGGGAAGATAATGATTTCTCCAATCATTCAAAAGAAGTGATTAGATCTTAAAGGAGGCAAATTGATTAATTTCAAAGAGAAATTGAAAGCTATATTTCAAGGACTCATTGTTGTTCAATTGTACATGATAATGTCAATGAAGACTTGGTTCAGGAGTTGATGGTTCCGAAGATGGAGATTAACGGCTGATTCAAAAGAGAAATTATGAAGTTAAGACCCTGCAAAAGGCATTGGTGATCCACAAAGTGTTTGTAATTTTCAATTTGTTTTGTGCCATTTGGTGCCTATTTAAGAGCATGTAAATGGCAACAAAGGTAGCTCCTCCTACCGCTGTATTTAGTTCCTATACAATAAAAAGTTTGTTGTTTGATTGGTTGCTATTTTTGACTTTCATTCAGTGATTCAAATGATCACGCATTGACGAGAACTCACATTCCAATTATGGTCAAAATCTCATATGTCTAACGTTAATACCAAAAGAAAAGACACTAAAATGTTTTACAACATCAAGTTGGACATAGATTATTGTTTGCATATACAAAAATAATTACATATAATGTAATTCAATTGACTATGTCACTAAAAGAAATTCCTACATGTTGTCAAACCCTAACCATGTTCGTTCAGATTCATGCCTTGACTGAGGTGCACTTAATTGATTAAGATGCTTATTGGTTAAATCTTGTGATGAAAATTCAGAGGGTTTAGCAAATTGCTGTGACTGTTATGCAATCAAATTTAGAGAGGCTGAGCTATTGCCTTCATTTGTGGTTTGACTTAACAATTTTCTGCTCTTCTTTTGTGCCTTCTGTAAAATCAACAGGAATGTCCAATTCAGTTGCATTTAAGGTAAATCGTGTTAAGTGAAAATATGTGAACACAAGCAGCAAACCTTTATGTTGAATAAACATTAAATGTCCGTTTTTTATTAGTGCATGTCTCTCAAAGTTAGCAAGGCTGACACTATGCCCCACGGATTCAGCAACAGCTGCACGTTGGCGCATGGGCACAGGCTTGGGCCAGCACCAAACCGTGATCGGTTGCAGCCAGCAGGCACTTGGGAAAGTGATGGGGCGGATCATGGCTGAGTTGGCTCTCCATGGGCCACCAAAATAGGAGATAGTGGGTGGTTATCTCCAGCAAAACGTGGAAGTGGCAAAGGTGGCAGATTTGCATGCATCTAGAAGCCTTATCCAAGCCAAGTGTGTTGGCAAGACCTCCTTGAAGGAAGGAGAACGTGGGTGGTTGCAGAAAATGGGGGAAGGAGTCCCTGATGAGGTGTCAAGCTCTCCTTGAATGGAGAAGCATGATCTAGTGAGTTAGTAGGGAAGTTATCCCAAAGTGGGGAGCCCCACTATGCGTGATTGGCTTGACAGCCAAGTCATGCATGTCCCTAGATAGTTGGGGGTGTCAACTACCAACACTATAAATAGGTGTAATGTGTCAGCCAAGGGACACAGGAGAAAACACACAGAATCGAGTATAAAAGCCTCTCTTTAGAAATTATATTTTTCTCCTCAAGTCCATAGTTTGCAGCCAACATTTCATTTTTTTTTACAAATTGGTATCAGAGCGATGGGGAGTGTAATCAATAATGTGCCACTGCCCCGATTAACAAAGGTGAACTACGAGAATTGGAGCATCCAAATGAAAGCTCTTCTCGGTTCTGTGGATTGTTGGGAGGTGGTTCAAGAAGGTTTCGAAGAACCAGAATCTACCGCAGGATATACGGCGGCTCAAAATAAGGCATTGAAAGAAACGCGATCAAAAGATAAGACGGCATTGTACACGCTGTTCCGAGCTGTTGATGAGTTGGGCTTTGAGAAGATTGCGAGTGCGAAAACTTCAAAAGAAGCGTGGGACATCTTGGAGACAGCGTACAAAGGAGCTGACCGAGTTAAACAAGTTCGCCTTCAAACTCTTCCCAATGAGTTGGAAGGCATGAAGATGAAGGAGTCGGAAGGTGTGTCCGATTACATCACGCGTGTTCAAACCGTGGTGAATCAACTCAACCGAGACGGAGAAAAGTTATCCGATGCGTGGGTTGTGGAGAAGATTCTGAGGTCGTTAACCGACAGTTTTGAGAATGTGGTATGTGCCATAGAAGAGTCAAAGGATCTAGCAACGTTCACGGTCGACGAGCTTGCCGGTTCCCTTATGGCACATGAATATCGTAAGAAGAAGAAGAAGAAGGAGGAGACACTTGAGCAGGCACTTCAAACCAAAGCATCGATCAATGACGAAAAGATATTCTATTCTCAAAACTTTCGAGGTAAAAGGCGTGGCCGTGGTGGTCGAGGAAATAGTTACGGTGGGAAAAGCCGCGGTCAAGAAGGGTATCATGAGGAGAAGGGGCAATCAAACCAACAGAATTGGCGTGGAAGAGGACGCGGTCGTGGAAGAGGCGGTCGGTCAAATTATTCCAACATTGAGTGCTACAAGTGTGGCAAATATGGTCACTATGCGAAGGATTGCAATTCCGATAAGTGTTACAATTGTGGAAAGGTGGGGCATTTTGCAAAAGAATGTCGAGTTGGGAAAAAGGTGGAAGAGACAACCAACCTAGCCACGGAAGATGAGGTGAAAGAAGGTATTCTCTTAATGGCATATAACAAAGACAACACTGACAACGACACGGTGTGGTACCTCGACACGGCTGCAAGCAACCATATGTGTGGGCATGAGCATTGTTTCAAAGAGATGCGAAAGGCTGAAACTGTATCTGTATCATTTGGAGATGGCTCGAAGGTTGAGGTCAAAGGCCAAGGTACGATTTATTATTTACAAAAGGATGGTTTAGTTGAGTCAATCCAAGATGTGTATTACGTACCAGACCTCAAGAGCAACATTTTAAGTATGGGGTAACTCATGGAGAAAGGTTATTCAGTTTTTATGAAAGACCGGATATTACTATTGAAAGACAAGCAAGGGCGTTCAGTCGCTCAAGTTGAAATGGGGAGAAATCGGATGTACAAACTGAATTTGAGAAGTGTACGAGAAAAATGTTTGCAAGTCAACGTAGAAGACAAGGCGTCACTGTGGCATCTTCGTTTTAGTCACCTACATCATGAAGGCCTAAACAAGTTGGCAAAGAAGAACATGGTGCACGGACTACCGGACATGGAATACGAGGGAAAATTTTGTGAAGAATGTGTGCTCGGAAAGCATGCGAGAATGTCGTTTCAAAAGAAGGCAGAATATCAGGCTAAGCAACCTCTCGAGTTGATTCATTCTAACATATGTGGACCAATCACCCCCGAATCTTTCAACGGCAAAAGGTATTTCATTTCCTTTATTGATGATTTCTCACGAAAAACTTGGGTTTATTTTCTAAAAGAAAAATCCGAGGCGATGGAGGTGTTCAAAAAATTCAAAGTGCTGGTGGAAAAGGCAACTAGTAGACACATCAAATATGTACGATCCGATAGAGGTGGCAAGTACACTTCGACAGTTTTAATGGAGTATTGTGAGGAGCAAGGCATAAGGTGATTTCTAACCGCACCGTACTCTCCACAGCAAAACGGTTTGGCCGAGAGGAAGAATCGGACCATTCTCGACATGGTTCGGTCAATACTCAAGAGCAAGAAAATGCCAAAGGAATTTTGGGCGGAAGCCGTGCAATGCGCCGTCTATGTTCAAAATCGGTGTCCACATGCGAAGTTGTATGATCAAACACCACAAGAGGCATGGAGCGGACAAAAACCAACAGTCTCTCATCTCAAAGTATTCGACAGTTTGGCCTATGCACACGTGCTAGATCAGCGAAGAACAAAGCTCGAAGACAAAAGCAAAAGATATATTTTTATTGGGTATGATGAGAAAACAAAAGGATACAAGCTATTCGACCCGATAAGCAAGAAGATTCTAGTGAGCCATGATGTACGAGTTCATGAAGCAAATGAGTGGGATTGGAATAAAGCAACAGAGGATATCATCAAAGTTGGAGAATCATCAACTGCTATATCAACAACCATACCGGAAAATTCTGAAACTATTGATGATGAAGATGAACCACGACAACCCAAAATGCGAAGTTTACAAGATTTGTATGATTCAACAAATGAGGTACACCTTGTATGTCTTTTGGTGGATTCCAAGAATATAAGTTTTGAATAGGCGGTGTGAGACAAGAAGTGGCAAACTGCCATGGACGAGGAGATTAAAGCAATAGATCGCAACAACACATGGGAGTTAGCAGAATTGCCGAAAGGAACTCAGCCCATTGGTGTCAAGTGGGTGTTTAAGAGAAAGATGAATGCTCAAGGGGAGATAGAATGGTATAAGGCGAGACTTGTAGCAAAGGGATACAAGCAAAAGGTGGGAATTGACTATAATGAGGTGTTTGCTCCCGTTGCAAGAATGGAGACAATCAGATTGCTCATTTCACAAGCGGCTCAATTCAAATGGCCAATATTACAAATGGATGTCAAGTCGGCATTCCTGAATGGTGTGCTTGAAGAAGAAGTTTATATCGAACAACCACCCAGGTACATGAAAATTAGAGAAGAAAAGAAGGTGTTGAAATTAAAGAAGGCACTTTACGGGTTGAAGCAAGCACTGCAGGCGTGGAATACTCGTATCGATACATACTTCAAGGAGAGCTGGTTCGAGCAATGTCCCTACGAACATGCCCTTTATGTGAAGAAGAGTGGAGGTAATATGTTATTTGTCGCTCTTTATGTTGATTACCTCATTTTTATGGGGAATAATAATGAAATGATACAAAAGTTCAAGAGTACAATGACACGGGAATTCGAGATGACACATTTGGGCTTGATGAAGTTTTTCCTTGGTCTGGAGGTAAGACAAGGAAAGACGGGTATCTTTGTATCCCAGGAGGCATATACAAAGGAGATTTTGAAGAAGTACAAGATGGAGTCTTGCAATTCGGTTTCAACACCAATGGAACCGGGTGCAAAACTCTCTAAGTTTGATGGAGGAGAACGAGTCGACGCAAGCAAATACTGGAGTTTAGTGGGAAGCCTTCGCTATCTCACATGCACAAGACCGGACCTTGCATTAAGTGTCGGCATTGTAAGTCGGTTCATGGAGGAGCCAGATTATTCACATTGGAAGGCGTTGAAGCGAATCCTACGGTACATCCAAGGAACAGTGTCACTCGGGTTATTCTATACAAATGCTGCAGATTACAAGTTGGTCGGGTACTCCGATAGCGATTGGTGCGGAGACTTGGACGATTGGAAAAGCACATCAGGTTATGTGTTTTTTATGGGTGACACGGCGTTTACCTGGCTTTCAAAGAAGCAACCGATCGTGACACTCTCGACATGTGAAGCTGAATATGTGGCAGCATCTTTGTGTGTATGTCATGCGATATGGCTCAGAAATTTGTTGGGCAAGTTGGAGCAACAACAACTCAGAGCGACTGTGATACAAGTTGACAACAAATCAGCAATTGAGTTGAGCAAGAACCCAGTGAATCATGAGAGAAGCAAGCATATTGACGTTCGCTTTCACTTCATCCGAGATCAAGTGAAGGAAGGAAGTGTGGAATTAGTGCACGTGGCAAGTCGGGACCAAGTCGCAGATATCTTCACGAAACCACTGCCGACGATGCTTCTTGACAAGTGCAAAAGATTGATCGGCATGAAAGATGGCAGAAGCATTTAAGTTTATGGGGGAGTCTTGTTGAATAAACATTAAATGTCCGTTTTTTATTAGTGCATGTCTCTCAAAGTTAGCAAGGCTGACACTATGCCCCACGGATTCAGCAACAGCAGCACGTTGGCGCACGGGCACAGGCTCGGGCCAGCACCAAACCGTGATCGGTTGCAGCCAGCAGGCACTTGGGAAAGTGATGGGGCGGATCATGGCTGAGTTGGCTCTCCATGGGCCACCAAAATAGGAGATAGTGGGTGGTTATCTCCAGCAAAACGTGGAAGTGGCAAAGGTGGCAGATTTGCATGCATCTAGAAGCCTTATCCAAGCAAAGTGTGTTGGCAAGACCTCCTTGAAGGAAGGAGAATGTGGGTGGTTGCAGAAAATGGGGGAAGGAGTCCCCGATGAGGTGTCAAGCTCTCCTTGAATAGAGAAGCATGATCTAGTGAGTTAGTGGGGAAGTTATCCCAAAGTGGGGAGCCCCACTATGCATGATTGGCTTGACAGCCAAGTCATGCATGTCCCAAGGTAGTTGGGGTGTCAACTACCAACACTATAAATAGGTGTAATGTGTCAGCCAAGGGACACAGGAGAAAACACACAGAATTGAGTATAAAAGCCTCTCTTTAGAAATTATATTTTTCTCCATAAGTCCATAGTTTGCAGCCAACATTTCATTTTTTTTTACACTTTAGAGTTGTTTGCTTGTGATACCTTGGTTACCCTTCCATTCAAATTTGGTTTAAAGGTTAGTTCATTCTGAACAAGATCTACATATCTTCCTTTTGTTAGCAATAGTCAAACTTTCATGTGACTACACCTACAGTGTTTGAATATCTTAGGCACTCACCAAGATCTTTACACCAAAAGAATTATGAAGTAGAAAAGTTGTAATAATAGACATTGTACATGGGTTTTCCAATTTCAGCATTATTGTATATAACTGGAGCAAAAAACCTTTTTTCTATATCCTAATGTAAGGCATCTTTGTTGTCAGCTTTACTCTACTTTCTTTTCTCTTTGCTAGTTTCTATTTGTTGGTTTTTTTTTTCCTTTCCAGCATGCATTTGTCACGGGCGTATGAATTTATCACGTGCTACCCGTGCGGCCTTGAGAAAATTTCCTAAGCAGCCTTCTCACACTCAACTCACAAGAACCTTTTGGAGATTAACTTTAGAAGTATATTTCACTTGAATAGTGAGTGTGTACAAATGAGGGGGAGGAGGTCCCTTTTTATACAAGCTTTGGACAAACTACAACCGTTGGATCCCTCCTTGATCCAATGGTGGATATTACACCCTTTCATCTTCCCATTTAATACATGGTAAGTTCCAATGTGTGTCCCTTCCCGAGGAGACGTCTACATTCAATGAATTGCCCTTTTCTAGGAGGTGTCTCGATTAACGTGTGAGAACCTCCGATAGATAGGGTTTAAACTTGTTGGTCCGTGACATTCTCCCCCACCTAATCAGGCGACGCCCTCGTCGCCTCTTCAGCGTGGTAGGTGTCAATCTCCTTCTTGAACTGCCAAAGTGCTTCGGCAGGTTCCCAACTGGCTTCACTTTCTGGAAGGCCCTTCCATCGGATGAAGTATTCACGCCTCGGCGTGCAATATCGCTTTCGTATGACCCGATCTGCCACTATGGATTCAACTTGTCGATCATACGAAGTTTTTGCTCCAAGTGGTGCTTGTTGTGACTCCCCTCGATCTGGATCTTCCTTATCTTCATGGTAAGGTTTAAGCATACTCACATGGAAGACAAGATGTACCTTTAATTTTGGTGGTAGCTCCAGTTTGTATGCGACCTTCCCGACCCATTGTATTACTCGGAAGGGTCCTTCGTAGCGACGAATTAGGCCTTTGTGCACATCCTTGTACCGAAGAATGGCATGTAGTTTGGCTAATGCCAAGTCCCCGACTTGGAACTCCACATGTCGTCGCTTTTTGTCGGCCCACTTCTTCATGCGTTTGGAGGCTTTACGAAGACACGCCCTTGCCAAGTTTGCTTGCTCTTGCCAATCCTTGGCAAACTTGTATGCAGGTGGGCTATTCCCCTGATAGCCCGATGCAACCGCACTTGGAGTTTGTGGCTGTTGGCCATTCACGATCTCGAATGGACTTTGGTCGGTAGACTCACTCCGCTGCAGGTTGAAGGAGAATTGGGCTACGTCGATCAACTTCGCCCAATTTGTTTGCGTTGTACTCACGTAGTGTCGAAGATAAATCTCCAAGAGTGCATTGACCCACTCAGTTTGACCATTAGTTTGGGGGTGTAAGCTTGTAGAGAGATTTAACTCCGACCCTAACAACTTGAACAATTCAGACCAGAACCGCCCTGTGAATCGAGGATCACGATCGCTCACAATCATTCGTGGGACTCTCCAGTACTTTACCACGTGCTTCATGAATAACTTAGCTGCCTCCTCCGCTGGGCAATCCTTTGTTGCTGGCACAAATGTTGCATACTTGGAGAATCGATCCACCATGACCATGAGAGTCCGACATCCTTCGGACTTAGGCAGGTTTACAATGAAGTCCATGGAAACACTCTCCCATGGACGAGTTGGGATAGGAAGTGGCTCTAGCAGTCCTGGTGATGGACGCTGTTCAATCTTGTCTTGTTGGCAAACAAGACAGGTCTTTACGTAGGCTTCAACGTCATCCCGCATTTGAGGCCAGTAGTATTGATCTTTGACAAGGGCTAAGGTGCGGTGGATCCCCGGATGACCCACCCACTTCGAATCATGGCATTCACGCAACACTTCTTTCCTCAACTTTCCGTGGAGTGGCACATATAGTCGTCGCCTTTTTGTGTATAAAAGATCATCCTTGCACCAAAACTATCGGGTCTTGCCATCTTTTGCATTTCCAATGAGGGCTTGAGCCTTCTGATCATGTTTGAGCCCCTCCTTGATGCGGTCGATCCATGGACAGTTAGGTCGACTCACTGTGTTTGCCAGCCCCATCTTCCGGCTAAGAGCATCAGCTGCGGAGTTAGCCTTCCCTGGCTTGTACTCCATCATATAGTCGAACTCTGCTAGGAAATCCTGCCATCTAGCTTGCTTTGAACTCAGCTTCTTCTGGGTCTGAAAATAACTTGTGGCCACGTTGTCTATTCTTACAACGAACTTCGACCCCAGGAGATAATGCCTCCATGTCCTTAGGCAATGCACCACTGCAGTCATCTCCTTCTCCTGAACCGTATACCGTCGCTCGGTATCGTTCAACTTTCGCGACTCATATGACACTGGATGTCCTTCCTGCATAAGAGCACCACCAATAGCAAAATCTGACGCGTCAGTTTCTAATTCAAAAGGCTTGGTGTGATCGGGCAACACCAGCACCGGCTCTTCGGTCATGGCTTGCTTTAATCGATCAAATGCCTTCTGGCATTGATCCGTCCATTCCCATGGTTTCTCCTTCTTCAGCATGTCCGTGAGTGGCACGGTGATATTTGAGTAGTTCCGAACGAAACGCCGGTAGTAGTTGGTGAGACCAAGGAATGATCTCAATTCTGTCACTTTCATCGGTGGCTCCCATTCAACAATGGCTCGGATCTTTGCCGCTTCCATTTGTACTTGTCCTCCCCCGACAATGTGCCCCAAAAACGATACCTCCTTTTGGGCAAAGGCACACTTCTCGCGCTTGACGTACAAGTCATTCTTGCGCAGGACTTGGAAAACCTGTCTAAGGTGCTCGATATGCTCCTCGAGCGTCCGGCTGTACACCACAATATCATCAAGGTAAACCACTACAAACCGATCGAGGAACAGGTGTAATACCTTGTTCATAAGAGTGCAAAATGTGGCTGGAGCATTGGTTAGGCCGAATGGCATGACGAGGAACTCATACGAACCATAACGAGTCACACAGGTTGTCTTTGGCTCGTCCCCTTCAGCAATCCGAACTTGATAGTAACCCGAATGTAGATCAAGCTTGGTGAACCACTGTGCACCTCCATGTTGATCGAAGAGATCTGCAATGAGTGGAATCGGGTACTTGTTCTTGATTGTTACTTTGTTCAATGCCCGGTAATCTATGCACATCCGGAGTGACCCATCATGCTTCTTCTGGAAGAGGACAGGTGCACCGAACGGAGCCTTAGATGGTCGAATGTACCCCGTATTGAGCAACTCCTTCAGTTGTTTCCTTAATTCTTCCAATTCGGGGGGCGCCATGCGATATGGGGCCATGGCAGGTGGTCGAGCATCAGGTACCAGCTCAATTTGGTGATCCACTTCCCTACGAGGTGGAAGCTTCTTGGGCAACTCGGGAGGCATCACGTCATTGAATGAATCGAGGACTTGGCTCACTTTAGTTGGGGTTTCGCTCCCTTCGCTCTTGTTGTCCTCGATTTTCAAGGTTGCTAGGATGGTCACCTCACCCTTTTTTGCTCCCTTGCTGAGTTGCATTGCCGAAATCATCTTGCTATCACGGTCTGACTTACGATGAACCGGAATCACGCACTAGCACCGTTTGTCCAGCACATAGAGACACTCGGCAAAGGGCAATATTACCGCATGGATCCTGTCCAAAAATTTCAACCCAATGACAAAGTCATAGTCATCAAGAGGAATTACCTCAAGGGTCTCCTGGCTCTTCCATTGCCCAATCTGTAATTCCATGTCCCTAGCGACCCCAACAGCAGGGACTTCTTGGGAGTTAACGGTCTTAAGCCACCCGGCTCCTTTCTCAACCCGAAGGTTAAGTCTCTTAGCAGCTTCTTCTGATATGAAGAGATCGGACGCCCCAGTATCCACGAGCGCACTCATCGTGGTTTCTCCGATCTTCACATCTGCAAACATAAGTCCCTTTGGCTCCTTCGCCTTCTTGGACTTGATTGAACTAAGGATTCGCAGCAAACCTAATCGTGCCTCCTCTTCTGGTTCATCTTCTTTGCAGAGGGCAGCCAGCTTGGCCTTGTTCGGGCAATCTCGCACCATATGTGAACCATCACAGAAATAACACTTGTAAGTATGTCCCTTCCTGTGACCACTGTTAGATTCTGCATGAGTCTTTGTAGGGTCAGCCAGCGGTCTACCTCTATTTGGATGATTGAATCTTCCCCGATCTCCCCCACCATAGGCCTTATCCTTTGCACGGGAGTCTGACTGGGAGGTAGAAGGTGTCTTGTACTCCACAAGAGATTCAGCCACCGTAATTGCTGTTGTAAGGTCTCCCACTTGGAACCGCTTTAGCTCCTGTTTGGTCCATGGCTTGAGACCACTCATGAACTGGTGGAATGCCTCTATCTCATTCATTGAAGGGATTTGGAGCAGCAACTCCGAAAATCGCTTCACATAGTCGCGTACTGCACCTTTTTGCGTAAGGTGTTTCAGCTCGTCACGAGCTTCTTCTTCCGCATATGCGGGATAGTAGTTCCGTCGGAACTCCTCAACAAACCTGTCCCAAGTCGTGATAGGATTTCCACACCTATCGTCCGACCGACGACGCCACCATAACAAAGCATTATCAACTAAATATAGAGATGCGGTATTTACCCGTAATTGGCTGTCGTTGATTGATTCCCATGACTTGGAAATAACGTTCCATGTACCATAGAAAGTTGTCCACATCCGTGGCCACCCGAGATCCCATGAACTCCTTTGGGTTTGGTGCGTTGGTACGTGGTGCTTGCATGGTGATCACCCCGTTCACGCGTGCTGCCTCTGATTCTGCGAGCTTTCCCTTAAGTTCTGCAATCTCCGCGCGCATAGCCGCCATCATGGTCTCCAAGGACTCATCCCGCTGATGGAGTTCTGCCCTTAAGGTCCCCAGCAACTCTCCTCGAAGTTCTCCCATGCCGACTTTGAGCTCCTGCATCTCGGCCACGAGCTCCTCCCTTTCGGCATCTCCACCTTCGACGGACTGGGTCAGGTCATCAACCGAACCTTGGACATCAGTGACAAACGATTCAATCTTCGTCATACGATGTGTCAGGTCCCCCACTGGATCCCTCGAACTCGAAACAGCACGATTCTTCTTTCCCTTGGCAGCACCTTTATCGGCCTTCCTCCCACGATCATCGTGGTCCTCACCCATCGTGAGCGTCTCATTAGAACGTGGGTCTGCCATAGCGCTTGGAATGAACCAGGCTCTGATACCAACTGTCACGGGCGTATGAATTTATCACGTGCTACCTGTGCGGCCTTGAGAAAATTTCCCAAGCAGCCTTCTCACACTCAACTCACAAGAACCTTTTGGAGATTAACTTTAGAAGTATATTTCACTTGAATAGTGAGTGTGTACAAATGAGGGGGAGGAGGTCCCCTTTTATACAAGCTTTGGACAAACTACAACCGTTTGATCCCTCCTTGATCCAATGGTGGATATTACACCCTTTCATCTTCCCATTTAATACATGGTAAGTTCCAATGTGTGTTCCTTCCCGAGGAGAAGTCTACATTCAATGAATTGCCCTTTTCTAGGAGGTGTCTCGATTAACGTGTGAGAACCTCCGATAGATAGGGTTTAAACTTGTTGGTCCGTGACACATTGCACTTAATGATGTACCTGCAGTGTTTTGGTCTCTTGTAGCATTTTGTTAATGTCTTGTGAACCTGTTATTAAGTTCTTTTTTAGTTCCCAAGTTGACAATTTTACTGACAGAACCTTCTTCTTTTTTTTTTTTTTTAAGTAAAACTTTTGGTTTCCTCAATTTGGACAGCTTCACTTGCATTGCCTTCTTGGACTAAATTGCCAGTCTGCATCTCTAAGATGACTATTATATTTTTCCAAACACATCATAACCAAGTAATTAATTTCACAAATTAAAGATATGTTACCTGTGCAGGACCACCATCTTACTGCCTACAAGTCTTCTTATTGTGCTCTTTTTGCTTTCATTTTTCGCACTTCTATTGCTATCATTTTTTGGACAACTTACATGTTTGAATGTTGTTTTTGGTAACCTTTTTTAGGCCCATCTTTGTCTTTTCTCTATCTTTTTTGGGCCTACCAAGCATGACATACACTTCAGGTGGCAAAATCTTTTCGTTGTTAGTCTTTGGCCAAAGCACTTGACCCTTCACTGGTTGCAGTGACTCTTAGTATATAATCAACAATATATCTTTGAAGTAAATTGGTGATATCAGTGACTCCAAAAGTAATTTGGTATTACAAATTGCACATTTTTATGCTGATATGAGATTCTTGTTTAGATTCCATTCCTTACAAGTACACTTTTGGGTCTTGCGAAAGACTATTTGCTTGTCTTCTCCTTCAACTAACTTATAACAGTAGTCATTACCATTCCACGTAAGGGAACACGTTAGTGTTAGCTTTTACTCTCTTCAATAAATCCATAATTAGTGGGTCATATTAATAAGGTCATTTTGTTCCACTTCTCTTTGTTGATTAAACCAACGTATCACCATGATCCTTATTTGCTCGATGGTGATAGTTGTCTCTCCCAAGCTTCCAAAAGTCAACCATTGAAAGTTTCACACATGTTGTCAATAGTGTCACTACAATTTCTTAGTGTAATATGTATGCATTACATCAAGTTTATGAAGGGTAATTAAGCAAGCTTTTGACATAACATGGAGCAAGGCTATCTAATTTCTTCATCTGCACCTTAAAATCTTGCAAGTAAGTTTCCTTGGCACACCTCCAGCATTGATATCTCAAGTCAAACCCTCTCCACTTCTTTTGCCAATTGGTATCACTTGATGTATTACTTGTAATAAGCCCTACATGTAGTGATATTTCAAAATTACAGAAAAATTGATATATTAATCTATTAGTATTAAAATAGTTACGATGCAAAAATTATTAAGTATATCTTTTGATTTTCTGAAATGATGCTGTAGTGAGCTCCATCCTTAAGCTCTATGTCTGAATTTAGTAATTGTAGAAACCATTCTTGCCAACCATAGAAAGTATTTCACTTTTACATATTCTTTTGCGGAGACAACCATCGACCCTACAGACTTTCTTGCAACATGATCTACATCCCTATTTGTAAGAATCAAAGCATATGTAGATTCTTTGAAAGATTGCTAGAGCGCCAATACTTTTAGGTGCCACAACAATCTTGCATGTAGTCCCAAGATTAGTAGTTAGCAATTCTACCTTGTAGTCTCACAATCTTGCATATTCATTTTGGTAGAATCCATCTTGTCCTTGTTGGAACTTTTACTTCGTAGTTCTTCACATTCCTATGGTCACATAAGTTTTAAACTCCTTTCTACACAACTTTTTCAACTTCATCAACTTCAACTATGACTTTTTCAAACACTTTCATGGACACCCATTTTGACATTTTAGTGACCTCTTGCAATTCTTTTTTTTGCTAGATTTCAAACCCTATCTTGAAAACATACCTGGGCACATCTTCATTAAATTCCTCTCTATTGTCAAAAATCATTTTAACCTCCCCAACAGGTATTTTACATTGAGAATTGTATCTTTTTCTTTGGTTCCTTCTCCTCACTTTCTCATAAACTTTGTTAGTATCATCATTACTATCTTCATAACTCCTTGGGTCATATGTAAGTATATAATCACTTTTGACATGAGGGACATCCTCTTATTTGGAATCCTCAATAACTTCTTTAAAGTTTGTTTCTTGTTCTGACTTACTTTCACTATTAACTTTATGTTGTATTTGTTGCTTCTGTTTCTTTAAAATTTGTGTCTACTTCATTAAAAAAAATCATATTTAACATTTTCCTTTGCTACTTTCAACTATCTTTCACTATGATTAATCAAAAAATCCATAATACCCACATAATTAGCATCTTCTTCATCATTATCACATTGCTCAACAATAAGAATGTCCTCTTGAGCTACCTATCCACCCATATTGTCATCTTTAGGAGCTTGACAACCATAGTTTTAAAACTTGGATTAGCCTGATGGATGGACTAGTGAATTGATGACTTAAACTCAAAACTGAGTTAGTTCTCTTATTTGACCGAAAATGAAATTGAACAGGAAAAAGAAAAAAAAAATCCTTTGAACTAGAATGAACTTGATCTAACCATTAACCCAAAAATTGGTGAACCAACTGAGTTAAAGATAATTGGGCCATTAGTTAACTACCATAATAGGTTAGCCCATCATTAAGGTAAATTACTTGCCTAACCCATAACAATAGCTATTGATTTAAAGTTCTTATAAGGCTAAAGGGGCTGATAACAAACTTATAACTATAAACTTAACAAAGATTGCTTTTTAGTTTCAATATGGGATGAGGAATGCAAAAGAATCTTTACTCTTTTCTCCCACAATGCTTGAAGATAATAGAGGTGATTGAACTTTATCTATTAAAAAACAAAAAAGGATCTTGGTTGAGTGACACTAATCGTGTTTTGACCTTGTCAAGGCATGTACACGTTTAGCCACAAAGCTTAGTTCCATTGGTAAAAGCTATGACAAGGCTTGGTTTTGGAAGATGTAAGGCTAGGTTTATTGCATGAAATACATATACCTAAAATTAAAATATTTTAAAAAACACTAAATATTAAATCAGTGATTCAACTATTGACCCATGGTTGAACTAGTGAACCAGTCACCTGAATCTTGTTACGAGTCAAATGTTGGTTTAGGTTTAAAAACTATGTTGACATCCATAAACTTTGTTTGCATATGTTCTTGCTGAACACTTGCACTTTGATCCATATTAACAGCTTTATCTTCAACTACATTCTCACTACCTACCTTTTGTATAAGATTACCAACAATACCAAGATGCTCAACATTTTCAGCATGTTCTTTTGTACTTCTTAACTTAGGGTACAAATTCTCAAAAATTTGAAATTCAACAAGTTCATTAACTTTTGTATCATGCTATTAGGTCTTCTAACCTCACTCTACGTCTTCTCAACTTGGTCATCATTATCATTAACAATAGGAATATCACCTTCAGGACCATAGCCTTTTGTCTCTATTTATGACTTCTCCATAGTTCTAATCCTTTCCTTTTTATTGCCATTATTAGTAGACTATACATGATCCTTATTATTGACTTCTTGAATAGTGTCATATGTAATCAAAGGTTGACTTTCTACCATATTATGAGTATTTATCTCATGCTCTAAATATAAGTCTACTATCCTATGCTTAGCAAGCAAGTCAAACATGCAAATGACATTTTCATTACTTTGCATTAAAATCAAAGTATCCCTTAAAAAATTCTTTTCTTTGAGCAACCTCAAAATAGATTCTCTACATGTTTTAATAACTAATCAAGTTTTTGACCATTCTTCTTGTTCTAATACCT
Organism: Rhizophora apiculata; assembly: GCA_037832385.1. NCBI lineage: Eukaryota > Viridiplantae > Streptophyta > Magnoliopsida > Malpighiales > Rhizophoraceae > Rhizophora > Rhizophora apiculata. The sequence goes on along the minus strand of CM075429.1, from coordinate 7,977,193 downwards.
AAAAGTCTATAAATGTCAAAATTCTTGATAATGCTCATTTGCCTCCTCTTATATCTAAACCTATGATTTTAAACAAACCAACCATCATGAAATATCCTAAGACTTGCATCATCATTCATAATTGCCTATAATTACACAAAGAAATTCATTTTGAATTAATAAATTACTCATAAATTACAACCCTAACTCCTAATTTAATGAATTAAAAACCTAAATTACAATCGCAATAAATTGAAAACCCAAATTAAAAATCCCAATTCACAAACCCAAATTAAGAAAGTCAAACTAAAATCACTAATTTCAAGTCCCTAATTAGAAATTCCAATTTAAAAAGCCTAATTAAGCAAGGTTAATCTAAAAACCTAATTCAAAATCACTAGTTAACACATCTTAATTAAATGCCCCAATCAATAATCCTAGTGAAAAACATAATTAGAAACTATAATTAACAAATCCCTAAACAAAGACTCTAATTAGAACTTAGGAAAATTCATAATTAAAAACCCTAATTAGAGGTTAGGACCCTACTTAAAAACCCCTAAGTTTCTAAAAATGATTATTGTAGATTTTATAATTAACAAACCCTAATTTCATTTATTATGGTTTCTAAATAAATTAATCATAAACTCTTTCCTCCTTAGTAGAGAAAGACAACGATAAAATGTAGATACCTTAGCAATTGATGCAAGAGATAACACAAAAAGCAACAAAACAATGCCTAAGCTTTTTTTGTTGATAATAGAGAGGACAAAAAATGGTAGGCTAGATTAGTTTAAGAATGAAAAAAAAAAACAATAAAAAAAATCATGTTTTCATATGGACAAAGAAATGGGATGAAGAGATCAATGAGATTGGTATCAAGAAGAACAAAGAGATTAAGAACTAAAATTTGTAAAGGGAGAAACAATTTTTATTCTTTTAGGTTTTAATAGTAATTTTTCTTCCTCTTCTTCTTCTTAAAAAAAAAAAAATCCAAAATTAAGTCATTACAATTCAATTAATTCTAAAAAAATTAGGAAAATGATATGTAATGTTTGTGGACTACCACATGGCAAAGATAATGGACTAATGAAAAATGGTGTAAAAGGTAAATGACAAAGATGTGATAAGTGTAATCTAAAATAGAAAAAAAAAATGTTAGTGAAATTTAAAAAGAGGTAAATGTGAGAAAAATAATTGATATATATATATATATATATATATGTTATTTCATGTTTGAAAAATTATTTGAATAAGCTAATGTGTGATTACTATTGATCATAATGGTTAGTCTTAGTCTCGATAAAAGACTAATCTCTAATAATATCTTTTATATAAAAGTTTAAAGTATTAAACTAAAACTTTGTTTTCCTCTTTACTTTTAGGGATGGCAACAATTTAAAGCAAAAGTGTGCACAACCATCTCAATCTCTATCATCAATTCCTTAACCTTGTACTTGTTTTGGGTGAAGATAAGATTTGAAGTCTCCTCCTTGTTTTTGCCAAGGATTGGAATCCCTAATTTGCCTTATCTTTGAAAAGCAAATAAACTTTAAGAGAAAAAAAAAAGTAATTTTTATGCACAAATATGAAAGATAAAAAGAAAAAAAGGGCATTTGAGAATGACCATTCTCTAGTCCCATAAAGCCCAAATCTCCCAACTTTAACAAACTAGACAAAACCCCATTTGTCTCCTCAACAACATCAAAATGAACATGAACATGAGATCTAACTCTTTTTCTCTATTTTAAACCCAACAATCATCACTCAACGTTAATGTGTTAGAAATGCACAAGATTTTCTTCCAAGAGAAAACATCCTAAGACTCCTAGGTTGGGAACTTCAACATGAGAGCATGATCACCCTCCCACTTAAGTACCTTCATCTCTTCTTTGCTTAAGTCTTATTGTGCTATTGCAGATTGATTTAGTTTAAGGATTTTTGAGATATTTTCATAAATGAAATTGTTAAATTGGTTTCTATGCTCAACTCATACACAATGCATAAATAGTACTTATGAGTAATAAGGGTGTTGAAAGTTGATTCAAATTCGACTGTTGTTGCTATTTTATCTCTATCTCCTTTTTTTTTTTTTCTCTATTGTTGTTATTTTATCTCCTATTTTTTATTCTTTATCATTAAAGTCATGCACGTTTCTTGTTAATAGCCATACAAATTCAACTATTGTTGCTATTTTATCTCTATCTCCTCTTTTTTTCTCTATTATTGCTATTTTATCTCCTATTTTTTATTCTTTATCATTAGAGTCATGCATGTTTCTTGTTAATGACCATACATTTGTTAAAGTGACTATATTTTTTAAGTTTGTTTTGTTGTTTATGTTGTCTATAAATAAGCAAAGTTTTTGCAAAACTTAAGTGTAGTAATTTGAATATTTTCTCTCAACCATTTTTGAAAGGTTTTTTTTAATGTGAGTTTATAGGTTTCATGTATCTATTTCATCAAATTTGGTATTAGAGCTAGGTTTGGTCTCTTGATTGGATAATTAAGAGGAACATAAGAGATTGAGGGTTTTATAGGTATGGCTATAAACATGTTCTCAACATCTCAACCATTAATCCTAATCTTTAGTGGAGAAAAGTATGAATTCTAGAGCATTAAGATGAAGACTTTGTTTAAGTATCAGGAACTATAAGACTTGGTTAAGCATGGCTACCTTAATCTAGAAGATGAAATTTAGTTAAGAGAAAATAAGAAAAAGGATTTGAAAGCTCTTTTCTTCATCCAACAAGTAGTGCATGATAGTATTTTCTCTAGGATTGTTGTAGCAAACACCTCCAAAGAGGCATGATAAATTCTAAAGTAAGAATTTCAAGGTGACTTAAAAGTGATTGTGGTGAAGCTTTAGCTCCTTCAATGTGACTTTGAGACTATGTAAATGAGACATGGGGAGTCTATCCAAGAATTTCTCTCATAGGTATTAGCCATTGTAAGTCATATGAGAACATATGGTGAGAGATATTTTGACCAAATTGTTGTTACAAAGGTTTTAATGAGTTTAACCCCTAAATTTGATCATATAGTTGCTGCAATAGTGGAATCTAAGGACTTATTTGTATTTTCTTTTGATGAGTTAATGGATTTTTTATAAGCTCATAAAGCTAGGTTGAATATAATAGTGGAGCAAACAAAAGAAAAGGCACTCCAAATGAAAAGGGAGATTCCAAATTCATAGTTAAATGTTGATTCGTATGAAGAACCATAATCACTTGGTCCATGAAGCTAAGGTAAAGGAGGTTTTCGTGGATGACATTTTAGAAAAGGATGGCAACGACAATCCATTCAATGTCGTTATCGTAAGAGATACGAACATGACAAGGCAAAATGCTAGAGGAGAACAAATCAAGCAAACTGTTGTAGAAGCAAATGATGGAGATGAAGAGGAGATTAAATTATTTATGGCAAAGTGTGAAGCCATGCAAAGGACTAAAAACTTTTAGTTCTTGGATAATGGATGCTTTAATCATATGATAGGTATACACTCAATGTTCCAAGACATTAATGACACATACATGATGAAAGCCATACTGGGTAATGATAAGCAAATGTAGGTCAAGGGCAAAGGAACTTTGACAATAGGTGATGTGAATAGAGGTACAAAATTGATCTCAAATGTTTTCTTTGTTCCAAGTCTTACACAAAACCTACTAAGTGTTGGGCAATTGATAATTAATGGCTTCTCAGTATTGTTTGAAGAGAATTCTTGTGTGGTTAAAGATAGGAAATCATAAGAAGTATTAGTGGAATCAAACATGACAACAAATAAGCTCTTTCCTATCAATATGACTAATGTCCAACATCGTGTAATGGTAGTGTGTGGGAAAGAGGAATCAAAGATGTGGCATTTACATTATGGCCACCTAATGAAAAAGGCTTGAAGCTAATGTAGCAAAGAAAAATGGTTTGGGGACTTCATAATATTAAATCCCCAAAGATATGTGAAGCATGTGTCTATAGCAAGCAAAGTAGGAAGCCATTTCCTGAAGGATTAGCTTGGAAAGCACCATAAATTTTAGATTTGATACACACTAATATATGTGGTCTTATAAAGACTATTTTTCTTGGTGGAAATAACTATTTTATGTTATTAATTGATGATTGTAGTTGAATGAGTTAGGTCTATTTCGTATAAGCAAAATCAAAAGCTTTTGAGGTTTTAAGAAGCTTAAAGCCCTTGTGGAAAAGCAAAGTGGGAGATACATTAAAACTTTGAGAAATGATAGAGGTGTGGAATTCACATCTTATGAGTTTAATTTGTTTTATGATGAAAATGGAATATGCAAGAAATTAACAGCTCCAAGCACACTGGAGTAAAATATAGTAGCAAAACAAAAAAATCAAATTGTAGTTAAAGTGCTTAGAAGCATGCTACAAGAAAAAGAGCTTCCAATTTAATTTTAGGGAGAAGTAATTGCAATTGTAGTCTATCTATTGAACTTATCTCCAATAAGAGCAATAACATATTGCATTCCATATGAAGCTTAGACAGGTAAAAGGCTTTAGATAAGCCATTTAAGGATTTTTGGCTGTATTGCATATGCACTTATTGATTCTCAAAAACATAGCAAATTGATAAAAAGGCTACAAAATGCATTTTTGTTGGATATTGTACAAAGCCAAAAGCATATAGACTTTATAACCTTATAAATGGCAAAGTGAGTATAAGTAGGAATGTCAACTTCAATGAAGAGGATAAATGGAGATGACATAAGTGAAGAAAGTGGAATCTAGTTTGATATAAAGGAAAAAATTGAGAATAAAGCCCCCACGACTGACGAGTAGGAGTAAATCCAAACTCCACTAATTTCACCATTTGCTTTAGGCACCTTAGGGTTTGGAAACTTGAGACATAGCAATACTTTAACATCATCCGAAGAAGAGCAACCATGAAAGTATAGGTCCCTAACGGACATCTATGAAGCCACTCATGCCATGTATATTGCTAATCCCACAATGTTTGAAGAGGTTGTGACAAAAAATAAGTGGTGTAAGGCAAAGGAAGAAGAGCTAGTAGCCATTGAAAAGAATGGAACATGGCATCTTGTGGCTGAAGAAAAGAAGGTTATAGGAGTGAAATGGGTGTTTCAAACCAAGTATAATGATGGTGAGAGTACACAAAAGCATAAAGTGAGATTGGCGGCAAAGGGGAATTTAAAACAATATGGAATTGATTATGATGATACATTTTCACCAGTAACAAGGTTTGAAATGGTAAGGACTTTATTGGTTGTAACTACTCAAATAAATTGGTCAATTTATCAATTTGATGTAAAGTCTACATTTCTAAATGGAGAATTGGAAGAAAAGGTCTATGTATTGCAAGCTAAAGGGTTTGAAATTCAAGGGAAGGAGGAGTATATATATAAATTAAGAAAGATTTTATATGGATTAAAGTAAGCTCCTCAAGTTTGGTATGAGAATATTGATTCTTATCTTTTGTAGAATGGATTTGAATGAAGCAAAAATAAAGTTACTCTCTACACTAAAAGGAAAGGTAAGGATTTTCTCTACGTTTGTTTATATGTTGATGATATGATATATATGGGATCATCTATAGATCATATAAGTAAATTCCAATTAATCATGAAGAAGAAGTTTGAAATGTTTGATATTGGAATGCTTCATTATTTTCTTGGCATTGAAGTAAAACAAGTTGAAGGTGGTGTTTTTATCTCTCAAAAGAAATATACAATTGATCTCTTAAAGAGATTCAATATACTAAATTGCAAGAGTGCTCCCACACCTATGAATTTGAATGGGAAGGTTCAAGCTAATGATGACATAAAACTAGCAAATGAAAGACAATTTAGAAGTCTAGTTGAAGGATAGATCTATTTAACATATTTTAGGTCTGATATTGCATATTTAGTTAGGGCGATATCTAAATTTATGCATAGCCTAAGAAAGCATCATCTTAAAGCTACTACGAGAATCCTACACTAAATAGCTAGAACAAAAAACTTTGGAATCTAGTATGGTAAAGTTTTAGAATTCATATTACATGGCTTCATTAATAGTGATAAGGCAAGTTATGTAGAAGATAGGAAGAGCACTTCAAGATTCACCTTCAGCCTTGGGTCAGAAGCAAGAACTTAGAGTTCAGAGAAGCAACCCACAACTACCCTATCATCTTTAGAAGCAGAATATATAGTTACAATAGTTTCAACATGCCAAGTAAGTTGGTTAAGAAGAATGTTATCTAATCTAAGCTAAGAACAATCAGGAGCTATAGAAATCTACTATAATAACAAATCAACCATTTCCATGACTAAGAATCCTATATACCTTGGAAGGACCAAGAATATTAATATAAGGGCACATTTCATATGGGACTTGGTAGTAGAAAAAACTATCACTTTAAAGCATTGTAGTGTTAAGGAACAAGTGGCAGACATTCTTACAAAGTCATTACCCAAGGACAAACATGAATATATGAGGTTACAACTTAGAGTGTGTGAATTTGAATCAATGGGGACTGTTGAAAGTTGATACAAATTCAACTATCATTACTATTTTATCTCATATTTTTTCTTCTTTATCATTAGAGTCACACACATTTCTTGTTAACAACCACATGTCTATTAAAGTGGTTATATTTTCTAAGTTTGTTCTGTTGTTTATATTGTCTATGAATAACAAATTTTTTGCAAAAATAAAGTATGTCAATCTAAAGGATTGGTGTTGCTACTCTGTAACCTCAAATTGAAGTCTTTAATGTAAATGTGACACTCACTACAACCCTGTAACTTCAACAACAACAGCAATAGCAAATGGACAAGTCAAGATCAAAAGCTATAGACTAAGCAAGCAAGGATAAGTACTAGTTAAAGTTAGGTAGGTTAGGTGAAAGGTTTAAAATTTGAATTTGCATTTAAATTTGAATCCAAACTTGTAATGATTAAAACCTATAAAGTTATTTGTTTGTAATGATGAAAGTTTATATAACTTCAATTATATAAGGCTTGGTAATCAATGAATAAGAACAAGTTGTGCCTAAAAAACTCCTTCTGCCCTAAGCCTTTTAGCACTATTACTAACACTAAACAGCTTACATAGCAAGCATACATAAACCAATTTTATCTTAGTAGCCAACAAGTTAGTATTATAGCAACTTTTTGTGTTCTTAAGGGACCTGCATATCACCAAAAAGAAACACCAATCCATGAGGAGAAACAAAAATCAAAGAGATTGACTTTAAGCTCCATCATAAATGGCTTTACTTAACTTTACTCCATCAACACCACCAAAATTATTTAGAGAAAACTATCTATAGTGGACTATGATGATTAAGGCCTATCTTAAGGCCTTTGGCTTATAGGAAGTTATAGAAATTGGAGTTGTAATGGCTTAATTTCTAGCAAACCCTATAATAATATAGCTAAAGAATCATAATGAGTAAACCTCCAAGCAATTCAAAGCCTTGACACGCATACATTCAGATGTGAAAAAGGTCATCTTTAATAGAATAATGACCTATGAAACAACTTAGGAAGCTTGGAACAAGCTAAGAGAGGAGTATGCAAGAAGTGATAAGATCAGTTCCATGTAGTTACTCAACTTGAGAAGGGAGTTTGAGTTGCTGAAAATGAAAGATGTTGAGAAAATCAAAGAATACAGTGATAGAGTGATCAAGCTAGTCAATCAAATCAAACTCTTGGGAGTAGAACTTCCTGATGCAAGCATAGTGCAAAAGATACTTGTAAGCTTGCTAGAGAGGTTTAAGTCAAGGATATCTTCTTTAAAAGATTCTAAAGACTTAACCAAAATCACTTTGGGAGAGTTGATTACTTCAATGTAAGCATAAGAACAAAAAAGGTTGATGAGACAAGAGAAGACAGTTGAAGATGTTCTCCTAGTCAAAGAACAACAGAAGAAGAAAAAGAAACAAGATGGCAGGCAAGCAAGCAAAGATCATGAATGCAGCTCATTAGGTGGGAAGTAGCCAACTCAACTTTATCCACATTGTAAGAAGGCAAATCACCTTCCCAAGCATTGTTTGTGAAGGCCAGACATTGTATGTAGAAGTTGTAATGAAAAAGGGAATAGAGAGAAGGTTTACCTAAAGAAGAAAGCATTGAAGCAACATCAACAAGCTTAAACAGCCCATGATGAGGAAAAGGAAGTAGAAAAGTACCTATTCATGGCATGAGAGAGAGCAATTCAAAAGGAATCTAATATTTGCTTTGTAAATAGTGGCTGCACAAATCATATGTCACCAAACCTATCACTTTTCACCAGTCTAGATAAAAGCTTTGCTTTAAGAGTTAGGATAGGTAATGGAGATTTCATACAAGTGTAAGGCAAAGGTGTAACTATAATGCACACACATGAAGGTACTAAATTCATCACAAATGTATTGTGTGTGCCTCAAATCAACCAAATTCTCTTAAGTGTTGGACAACTATTAGAGAAAGGGTATTCCTTAGAATTTAAAGATAATTCATGTTCCATTTATGATTCATATGGCGTAAAGCTTGTAACAATTCATATGAAAAAGAAAAGCTTTCAAGTGAACTTACAAGTTCTACAAAGCTTTGCTATGCCTGTAGTTCTTAATACCAAAACCCTATGGCACAAGTGACTAAGGCATGTGTATGATGCAAGGTGTCACGCGCCGCGTAATTCTGCCCAAAATTGAGCTATTTAAAGAGGCTTATTCCAGCCACCACTCCAAAATTCCGGAACTAGGTAGAAACCTCTAGAATCTTGTAGATAACTCCCTTATCTTCTTATAGAACGTAGAGTAAGGTAGAATACTCTAGAAGAAGGATAGTGACCATTAGATTAAATAGATCCTGGCCCTCCGTTGAGAAGGTGGATGACTATATATAGCCTTAGGAACCTCATTTGTAGACAATCATAAGCAAGAGTGCATTTGCATTCTTAAAGCAATATAGTATTCTCCAAGTCCTCCATATCCCTTGTCTACTTTATGTGCATCTTTCTATCTTTTATTAATAGCATTCTAGCTCTTGGAGAAGGCTGAACTAGCATTCAAGTCCAGTGAATTGCTAGTGCTGCATGGGTTATTGGGTGAACAAGGCCAAGTCCGTGACAAGTGGTATTAGAGCCACAACCACACTATATTGATAAGGATGTCTAATCCACACAGTGAGACTACCCACGTGGTTAAGGAAGCTAAGAAGCAACAAAAAGAGGGAGATCAAGGCCGAGGGATGTCTTGGAAGACACCAATGCAAGGCTCACAAAAGTGGAGCTTGCCATGGCTGATAGGTAGGAGAAGTTTGAGGTAGTAGACCAACGCATCGACGAGCTCGAGAAGGAGAGTGTAAAGCTTCGTGAGGAGTTGCAAGGTGCCTTAAACTAGGCCCTGTCAAGGTGTCTAGACCAAGTGAAGACCTTGGAACAGGCCCTCCATTGTGAGGTTAGGACATTGAAGGAAGAGCTCGAGAGAGTCTCCAATGAGTTGAAGGAGACCAAGGATGAGCTAGTCCTTTGCAAAAAGGCAATTGCTCAAAGTGGAAGCATCACCTTGCCAACAGTAGTTGCAGCTTCTTCAAAAGTGGATGTCCCAAGACCCAAGGCATATAATGGGTCGAGGAACACGAAGGAGGTTGATAATTTTCTATGGAGCTTGGAACAATACTTTAAGGCACTTGGTGTCACAGAGGATGCCAAGAAGATTGATAGTGCTGCCTTATATCTCATGGATACCGCAATGGTATGGTGGAGAAGGAGGTACAGTGATATTGAAAGGAGTACTTGCATCATTAACACATGGGACAAGTTCAAGAAAGAACTCAAGTGGCAATTCTATCCGTAGAATGCCAAGGAAGAGGCGAGAGCAAAGCTAAGGCATCTTCAACAAAGGGGAAGCATACGAGAGTACGTGAAGGAATTCTCTGAAGTGTTGCTGGAAATTCCTGGTTATCCCGATAAGGATGCATTCTTTGCATTCAAAGATGGTTTACAAAACTGGGCGAAGATGGAGATCCAAAGACATGGTGTTTAAGATCTCACCACCATTATTTCCATTGCCAAATCACTAATAGAGTTTAGGAAGTTCGAAAAGTCCAAGTCTCATAAGGACAAGGTTGGCAAAGGAAAGAGTGGGGAAGAGAGACGCTCAAACAAAGGACGTTTTCACAAGTTTAATGGGCCTAAGGAAGGGAAGAACACCAAGGAGGGTCAAAGCAATGACAAGCCCCCTCTCAAATGCTACTTTTGTGACAGGCCGCACAAGGCCAGGGATTGCCAGAAGAAGGCCAAGCTTTCTGCCCTAGTTGAAGAAAGAGAGGAACAGCAGCAACGTGAAGAGACAAGGATGGGATCCTTACAAATCCTCAATGCCATCAAAGCCAAGGTCAAAGTGCCTAAAACCGAGAAGAAAGGACGATTATATGTGGAAACAAAGGTGAGTAACCAAGTGGTTAAAGCCTTAGTGGATACCGGAACTTCCAACAACTTTCTCCAAGAAGAGGAAGCAAGGCAGTTGGGCATCAAATACAACAAGGAGCAAGGATGGCTCAAGGCAGTAAATTTAGAGCCAAAGTCGATTTTTGGCATTGCTCATGGTATAGAGGTACGTATGGGTGAATGGTGTGGCCTTGTAGACTTTTCTATTGTACCAATGGATGATTATCCAATTGTGCTTGGTCTGGAGTTTATGGACCGTGTTAAGGCCGTGCCTATTCCTTTTGCCAACACAATGTGCATCTTGGAGGAAGCCAATACATGCGTGGTGCCTTTGGCTAGGGAGACCAGCCTTCAATCTAGGCAAATTTCAGCCATGCAACTTTTGAAAGGTGTAAAGAAGTTGCAACCCACCTTTCTTGTATCCTTGAAAGATGGAAAGGATACTTCCTCGTCAAATATCCTACCTAGGGAAGTCTCTCACATCCTGGAGGAGTTTAAGGACGTAATGCCTCCCGAATTGCCTAAGAAGCTCCCACCTAAACGTAAGGTGGACCACAAGATAGAATTGGTCCCTAGTGTAAGACCACCTACTGCGGTGCCTTACCGAATGGCACCCCCAGAGTTAGAGGAACTCAGGAGGCAACTAAAGGAGTTGTTGGATGCAGGTTACGTTCAACCGTCAAAGGTTCCATATGGTGCACCCATGCTTTTCCAAAAAAAGCACTATGGGTCACTTCAGTTGTGCGTCGATTATCGGGCACTCAACAAAATAACTGTGAAGAACAAATATCCCATTCCATTAATAGCTGATTTGTTCGATCAGCTAGGTGAAGTGTGGTGGTTCACGAAGTTGGATTCGAGATTAGGATATTACCATGTGAGGATTGCAGAAGGGGATGAGCCAAAGACCGCTTGTGTTACAAGGTATGGCTCCTTTGAGTTCTTAGTTATGCCATTTGGACTTACTACTGCCCCTACCACATTTTGCACTCTTATGAATCGAGTCTTTGAATCGTTTTTGGATAAATTTGTCGTAGTGTATTTGGATGATATCATTGTCTATAGTAAGACATTGGACGAGCATATTGAACATCTATGACAAGTTTTCCAAGTACTAAAAGAACATGAGTTGTATGTGAAGAGGGAGAAGTATGCCTTTGCTCAACGAGAGGTCACATTCCTAGGACACATCATTGGCGGAGGCAAACTACAGTTGGACAAGTCCAAGGTGTAAGCCATCTATAACTGGGAGCCACCAAAGAAGGTGACTGAGGTACGATCCTTCTTAAGCCTCGTCAATTATTACAGAAAATTTATAAAGGGCTACTCCTCGATTGCAACTCCACTCACTAATTTGTTGAAGAAGAATAGAACATAGAGTTGGGATGCTAAATGCCAAAGAGCATTTGAAGTGCTCAAGCAAGCAGTAGCTGATGAGCCAGTGTTGACTCTTCCCAACCACACCAAATCATATGAGGTACAGACCGATACTTCAAATTTTGTAATTGGTGGTGTGTTAATGCAAGAGGGGCATCCCATTGTGTATGAAAGCCATAAGTTGAATGAAACCGAGCATCGTTATATAGTCCAAGAGAAGGAGATGATTGCAATGGTGCATTGCCTACGAACTTAGAGGCATTATTTGTTGGGGTCCAAGTTCGTCGTGAAGACGGACAACATTGCCACAGGTTACTTCCTCAATCAAAAGAAGTTAATGCCAAAGCAAGGGAGGTGGCAAGCGTTCTTGGCAGAATTTGACTTTGTGATGGAGTATAAGCCGAGCAAGGTTAACTTGGTGGCCGATGCATTGAGTAGGAAGGCCAAACTAGCTGCCATCACATGTCCAAACTTCCCTTTGGTAGAACAAGTAAAGGAGGGATTGGAGCATGACCCACAAGCCAAGAGTTTGAAGGAATTGGCAAGTAGTGGGAAGACACACCAGTTTTGGCTCGTAGATGGATTGCTCACTACCAAAGGCAATAGAGTTTACGTGCCAAAATGGCAAGGATTGAGGAAGGTGATTATTAAGGAGTGTCATGACTCAAAATGGGCAGGACATCCGGGTATACGTCGTACGTCAGCACTTGTAGAGCGAGCATATTGTTGGCCACAAATGCAAGATGACATTGAACTCTACGTAAAGATGTGTTTAGTATGCCAACAAGACAAGGTGGAGCAGCACCAACCATCAGGATTACTGGAACCCCTACCTATTCCAGAGAAGCCATGGGAAAGTGTTTCAATGGATTTCATCACGTGTCTACCAAAGTCGGATGGATGTACCAACATCATGGTAGTGTTAGACAGATTCAGCAAGTATGGTGTGTTCATCCCCATACCCTCAAAGTTTACAATTGAAGATGCAGCACGCCTATTTTTCAAGTATGTGGTGAAATACTGGGGTATTCTGAAAACAATTGTTCGCGACATAGACACTCATTTCACCGGGAGATTTTGGATGGAGTTATTCAAGTTGATGGGATCTGAGCTCAACTTCTCCATAAGCTTTCATCCCCAAACTGACAGCTAAACAGAGAGGGTGAATGCCTTGTTAGAGCTATTCTTAAGGCATTACGTAAGTACCAACCAGAGTGATTGGGCTAAGTTGCTTGACATAGCCCAATTCTCATACAATCGACAAAAAAGCGAGTCAACTGGGGCTAGTCCATTCGAGGTTGCTACGGGACTACAACCATTGACTCCACACACATTGGCGGTTGGCTACAAAGGGCCTAGTCCTACTGCATTCAAGTTTGCCAAGGGTTGGCATGAGAAGTCCGATATGGCACGGGCACACTTGACCAAGGCTATTAAGTGAATGAAGAAATGGGCCGATACCAAGAGGAGACACTTGAAGTTTAAGGAAGGAGATTTGGTGACAGTGAAACTCCTTCCCCATCAAAACCGAAGGTTTGCTAGGGTGCATAAGGGTCTAGTAAGGCGTTACGAGGGACCCTTCCCAGTAAAGAAGAGGATTGGCAAACTAGCTTACTGATTAACCTTACCATCACACCTTGAGATGCATCCAATATTCCATGTTAGCTTGCTAAAGCCTTACCATCCTGATAAGGAGGAGACGAGCAGAGGCAAGTCAAAGAGGGCCCCTACAGCCATAATAACCATGCCAGATCGTGACATGGAAGAAATATTGGCGGATCGTGTCATTCCAAGGAGAGGCACCCATCCGAGTTATGTCGAGTACTTTGTTAAATGGAAAGAGTTGCCTGATAGCGAGGCGAGTTGGGAACATAAGTTAACCTTATGGAGTAACGTCAATATGATTGAGGCTTATAAGAGGGACGCGACAAGGGTGTCGCCAGATTGAGTGGGGGAGAATGTCACGCGCCGCGTAATTCTGCCCAAAATTGAGCTATTTAAAGAGACTTATTCCAGTCACCACGCCAAAATTCCAGAACTAGGTGGAAGCCTCTAAAATCTTGTAGATAACTCTCTTATCTTCTTGTAGAACGTAGAGTTAAATAGAATACTCTAGAAGAAGGATAGTGACCATTAGATTAAATAGATCCTGACCCTCCGTTGAGAAGGTGGATGACTATATATAGCCTTAGGAACCTCATTTGTAGACAATCGGAAGCAAGAGTGTATTTGCATTCTTAAAGCAATATAATATTCTTCAAGTCCTCCATATTTCTTGTCTACTTTATGTACATCTTTCTATCTTTTATTAGTAGCATTCTAGCTCTCAGATAAGGCGAACTAGCATTCGAGTCCAGTGAATTGCTAGTGTCGCACGGGTCATTGGGTGAACAAGGCCAAGTCCATGACAAAGGTTGTTGAATCTGAAGAAGAAACAATTGATAACTGACTTGCCAGAGATGGAAGAGGGAGGAGCCATGTGTTAAGCTTGCTAGCAAGGAAAGCAGACCTGAATCCCCTTTTCAAGTGATCTAACGTAGAGTAGCAAAGAGAAGTTACAATTAATACATTATGACACTTGTGGTCCAATGCACACAGAATCACTTAATGGCAGCAAGTATTTTGTGATTTTCACTAATGATCTAATTAGGTTTTACTGGATCTATTTTATGAAACAAAAATCAGAAGTTGCAATCATTTTTAAACAATTCAAAGTTTTGGTGGAAAATCAAAGCAATTTCAAAAGTAAAGCCATAAAGAGTGATAATGAAGCAGAATTTGCTTCAAGCACCTTCAGAGAGACATGCATTGCTACTGAAATCAGGCAACAATTGATAGCTCTCTATACACCCCAACAAAATGGCGCAAGTGAAAGGAAGAATAGGAGCATCATGGAGACGTCCAAGTGTCTTTTGTTTGACAAAAACATGCCTAGGAAATATTGGGCAGAAGCTACAAAAGGGGTGGTTAGGTACATAGAAGGGTCACTTAAATATGGAATCATATTCAGCAGATCATGCAACTTAAAGCTAGTTGGTTATATCGACAGTAACTGGGCTGGCTCTCAGGAGGATATAAGAAGCACAACAAGGTATCTATTTACCCTAGGCTCAAGAGCTTTCTATTGGAATTCAAGGAAGTAGTCATTTGTGGCTCAATCAATAGCAAAAGCTGAATGCATGGCTATGACAACTGAAGTGAATCAAGCAATTTGGTTTTGAAGGATGCTGGCTAAGTAAAAAGTGAATTTAACAGAAGCAACAACAATGTATTGTGATAATCAAGCCACAATTGCAATCTTTAGGAATCCAATTCAACATGGAAGAACAAAGCATTTTTTGATAAAGCTTCATTTTGTTAAGGAAATGCAGCAAAAGAATGAAGTAACTTTGTCCTATTACTCAACAGAAAATCAGCTTGCAGATATACTCACCAAGCCACTCAGTAAAAGAAGGTTTCTACAGCTCAGAGATAAGTTAAGGATGCAGTGTATCAACACCAAGGAGGAGAAATGAAGGATTGGTATTGTTGCTCTGCAACTTCAAACTGAAGTCTCCAATGCAGATGTGGCACTGACCACAACCCTGCAACTTTAGCAATAGTAGCAGCAGATGGACAAGTCAAGATCAAAAGCAACAGACTAAGCAAACAAGGACAAGTAGCAGTTGAAGTTAGGTAAGTTGAGTGAAAGGATTGAAATTTGAATTTGCATTTGAATTTGAATCCAAACTTATAATGATTAAAACTTATGAAGTTATTTGTTTGTAATGATGAAAGCCTATTTAATTTCAATTACACAAGTCTTGGTAAACAATGAATATGAACAAGTTGTTCCTAGAAAACTCTTTCTGCCCTAAGCCTTTCAGCACTGCCGCCAACACAAAAAAGCTTGCATAGCAAGCATACATAAGTCAATTTTATCCCAGCAACCAACACAATCTGAATATTTTCTATCCATCACTATTAAAAAATTCTTTTAATATTAGCTTGTGGTTTTCATGTATTTGTTTCAACAGAGGGAATGGGAATTATAAACAAAGCAAATGTTTTGGTTGGTAGTGCCAGAGCTAGAAATGTATAACCCAATATGGAAATGGAAAACTAGAATCTGAAGTGTTTTAACAACTTTCATGTGGCCAACTTTTGGTTTGCTTCCACAGGTTTTTGTTGGACCTTGAGATTTATTTTTGCAATTATGTGTACATTAATGAGTTTAGAACATGGTAAAAATTAAGTTGGATTCAAAACAGTTTGGTTTGGAAAGGAAAGAGTCTGATGTAAAAAGACTGCTTGCTTACATGCATGAATGTCTCACATATTGTGGAGCCACCGCTATACATATTTTCAAGGGAGCTACCTCTAGTGAAACAGATGGGAAAACCCTATAAGATCCAGAACCTCTAGCAATATCATTCTTCTGGCAGAATGATTTGGTTATACTTTTGAAAGGCTAGTCATGTTCTTTGAGTTACTCCTTTTAGCCTTTTTCATTCCATTCTTTGAGGCAGATTGCTAGGGAAGGATGTTGAAAATCAAAAAAACATAGCCTATTAGAATTAGAGGTATTGTGTTCTTTTCATTTGATGAGCTAGACCTTTTTTTTTTTTTTTTACAAGAAAGCTTTTCTTATCATACTCTATGCTTATGTTTACTAGAAAGCTTTTTTTTTTTGGGGGGGGAGGGGGACCAAAGAGGTCCTGTAATAACCTGCCTGATATGATTTTAGTTGCTCAGTTCTCTTATATTCAATTTATCTCTCTTTAGTTAACTTGGTGAAATGAGCATGGTTTTCTACTTGCGACGCACATGCGAATATCTCTTGTATAATGTAAATGCATTTTCATTTCTAAACACAATACAATGAGAAAAGATTGCATGGAAATGCAACACATATTTTAATTTGCAACATTATGATTCAGGATTGTACTTTTCGATGTTGCCTTTTATTCCTCTAAAATTTGGGATTGTACTGTTGGTTCATATCCTGTTGTGCTTGGGGCAGGTGATTACTGCAGTTTGTGTAATCAGAAATGTTAATCCGTGTTGTGTACTTCAGGGAAATGAACCTCCAATGCAAAATGGGGAAATAAATTTGAGATGTGGGAAATTACTGGATAGGACTGCCTATAACACTACCCTCAGCATCTCACTTCAACAATTTTTGTATCATTGGAATGGAGTATTTCATGATTTTATCCACCTGTCTGTGTGCAATTTAATGGTGAATTTCAAGTTTAATTTTGGACCTTTATGGAAGCTCTATTCTAGATTCCTTAACCTACTTTATTTCTTGTATTGTCCTGACAATGCTATCACATTTCCTCACTTGGTGTTGTCTTTAACATCAATGGTGCTGTTCCTTATTTTGGCACAAGTGTTCTCTTTCAAGCTTCTCTGAGGTTGCTCTTGCTGAGTTTATTGAGCAACTATTTAGCTAGATGAGATTATGGGAGATTGTTCTTGCTAAATTTATGAAGAGAATGTTTTGCTGGATGATTGATCCTTAAACTTTATGTTGAATTTCTTGCATTCTCAAACAGATTTCTTTCTTTTGAGTCACCAGAATGGAAGATTTGCCCCGGTTAATATTTGCAAGATTACAGAATAAACTCAATTGCCACTTTAGGGTTGCTTTTTCTGCTGACCGCAGTTTACAACCTGCTAGCAAGTTCAGTTAATTTACAGTTGAGGACCAGCTGGGTGAGCTGTGCATAAGATTGAAAAGGATTATACAGGGAATGAAGAGATTAAAATCGAAGAATCCATGTTTGATGGAGCCATTCCAATTCCAAAGTCCGGTAACATTGGCAAAAAGGATAACATAAAGTTTCACTTTACTTGATTGCTCCTATCTCTTGGTCCAGAGACTTGCTGGAGATCGACCAGTGAGCTTGGCCGGATAGGTCAGAAATTACAAAACCTTTAGTGCACAGCAGTCACAGTGCACGAGCTCAAGCATTTTTTGGCCCTGAATCTGTATGGTCATTTTTCACTTTTTCTTTAAAATTTTGGCATCTTTTATTTGCAGAGGTGTTTATTGACAAAAACATTTTTGAGATCATAATTCATGCATAACAGCCATATCCAAATGCTTGAGTCACCTAATGCATGTTACCAGTTGAATGCCATTGTGGTTGGTGTGCCAGAGTTCGTGCAATATTTTTTGCCAAAGTGATGTTTCCAAATGAATGGCAATTTGCTGCTCTCCCAATATTCTAGAGATGCAGGGGTTCTGGTGTCATTTATTGGGAAGAAAATTTGGGGAGTTTGCACACAGAAAGTAGGATGCTGTTCTCCTAAACATGTTTTGGTTGGAAGGTAGGAGGGACAAACATAGACAGAAGAAGAAGAACAAGAAGCAGCTTGGAGGAGGAGAAGAAAAATGAAATTGTCATAATAAAAGAACACCCTGTGTGGAATTGAAGATATAGTTTTATTTTTTTCACCTTTTCTCTGCAACCCTTTTGTCCTTTTTGCAAATTCCTGGAGGCAAGGGGATTGGCTTTTGGTGATTTTTATGCATGAGTACACCAAGAAAAGAGACACAATTGAGTTCATTATGTGGATAACTACTGTCAAGTTTTACATTGAGAGTAATTAATACTCTTTGCATGTAATTACTTTTGAACCATCTTCGATTTCAAGGGTCTAAGCTGAACGATTTATTACTGAAAGATGTCGTTCGGATGGGTTATTTGATAGCATTGTTCCTCAATGCAAAATCTCAAGTCGCACAATAAGCGCACCAGTTAGCATATGGAGATATAGTTCAAGCTTTGCAAGCAAATGTTCTGCTTTTCACTAAATTTGGGCTTCCATTTGTCTACTACAAACTAGAAAACAGGACAAGCCCCTGTTAACAACCATTATGGGCCATGGGCCCTTATTACCTCTTGTGTCCAGTGAGAGTACAGTAGTCACACAGCTAGTCCTCACCTACTCACAGTTCATGCTATATATAATATGCAGTGGTGGTGGCTCTTCGTCAAGCAAGAGTGGGCAAGTATGGAGTTTGGATCTTTTCACAGGAAAGAAGACAAATAGATAGTCAAGACAGCAGCAAAAGATTTAAAATGCGATGTGGACAAACAGTCCCTCTTTAATAATTGCAAGATCTTAAAGAGTGAATACCAATTCTTGCTTCAGGATTCTCCCATACCGAATTGAGCAAAATGATAGCGCAGCACAACCTTATTGTACATCCCTTTCCTGGGGTGCTTTGAAATGTTTCTTAAATTAAAGGCAAGCTCATGGGTTCTCAAATATTAATCTAATGGGCAAAAAATGCGGGGAAGAAAAAGGCAGTCCAACACAAGAGAAATGGATATTCGAGCTGAAATATTGACAACACTTTGTCAAAACCCTCCGAAACTGTCTCACAAGAATAGTCTGGACTTGAGTCATACCCTTGTCATCATATTGCATTTTCCGTGATAATTCAACGTTAGTGCTAATCAACTGTCGTTATAATGATGTTTCAGTTACTTTACACAATAGTTCCATGAGTATACTTGAGGCTTAGTTTTATTACCTGGAGGACCATCCGAGGACTTCAGGGGTGAATTAGATTCAAAAGAATCAATAAGATTGAGCTCTGGTTTGGATCCTTGATTGGATCTCTTGCTAGAGAGGCTTAGATCCAATACAAAATCATGACTCTTGTCTTCTTGGTGCTTCAGTTCCTTTTCTTCTACTTGTTGTCTTGCTTGTTGGCTGCTAGCCACTGAGGGTTGCAGGCATGGAAGAAGATTTGAAACCGATATGATCGTTGAAGCATCAAATGGGTTTGCCTTTAAGTCTGAGTCTACTCTAGGAGAACATTGTGTAGCTTTACAATATTTTCAACAAAAACATGAGCAATAGTAATAGTAGCATAGAATGACTAATAGCACAAAAATAAACACATTTGGTCAAACGATCCATAACATTAAAAATAATAATTTTACTTTAAGACAATAAAAGTTTTTTAATAAAATCCATAAGAATATCAATACAAGTTTCTATTGGAATAAATAAAAATTGAAGAAGACTTAGATATATCATAGATTCACTCTTATAACATTTGTAAACATTATATTCAGTTACAAATTATTTTATTTCATTCTTTATATCATTCCAATAAAATTCATGACAAATTTGCTTATAGGTATGAAAAGATTTTAAGTGTCTAATAATCAAAGATGCACGAAACTCTTACAAGATTATTTCCTTGCAATGAAAATTAGGAACAAGCATGATCCTACCCTTGTAACGTAAGTTTGTAGAATTCTAAGTATAATGGGTAATTGAATTAGGATATTACTACAATTCTTAATGATTTCCTGAGTTTTGGGATCATCCTACCACTCATTTCAAATTTGCACAAAGATATAAAGATTGCCACCAGTTCAATATGCTATGAAATATGTGATAATGCATTCACTATAAAATTCTCACTCCCTTCTTATAAACAATCTCACAATCATATTCCAATAATTTAGAGTAAAAAGCCTCCCAATCAAGTGTGAATATTATTTTATAATTGCATGAACCACAACTAACATCTCTTTGTCATAGATAGACATGTTAAGATGGTTTGGTGATAAGGTCTCACTAGTAAAAGCTATAACATGATATTTCTACTCAATATTGTAGAAATTTCAATTTCAAAAGCATTAAATTTAATAATAAATACCTTTACAAAGTCAAGTAAAGTAAGAATTGGTCTAGTGGTCATAGCATGCTTGAGATGAACGAATGCTTCTTCCATTTTGTCACTCCATTTGAATAAATCTTTCTGTACAAAAGCTGTTAATTAGTGCTAATCTTCATAGTGCTTTATTTATTTTTGAAACTAGTTAATATAGTATCGCTTGAACTTTGGAAGGATCAACTACCACACCTTCCTTGGAAACAACATGACCAAGATATTTGACTCTTTGGTTAGCAAAATTGCACTTTGATTTCTTAACAAACAAAAAATGCTCCTGTAAAGTAGTGAACACAATATCTAAATGTGACAAATGAACATTAAAAAAAAAAACTATACACCAAAATATCATCAAAAAATATAAAATCAAACTTATGTAATTATGGCTAAAATATTTCATTCATCAAGTGCTAAAATGTTGAAGGAATGTTAGTAAGCCCAAACAGTATAACCAATAACTCATAATAGCTATCAAAAGTCCTAAAAGTTACTTTTTAAATATCCTCCTTATAGACTTGAATTTGATAATAACCTAATCTCAAATCTAATCTACTAAATAGTTGGGCACCTCTCAATTCATCTAGTAACTCATCAACAAAAGTAATAGGATATTTATATTACACAATAATGTAGTTAAGTACCCAATAATTCACATACATCCTCTAGAATCCATCTTTCTTTTTTACTAGGAGAACAAGATAGGAGTAGGGACTAACATTAAAACAAATAATGTTAGCTTCCAACATCTCCTTCACAATTTTCTCAATCTCTTCCTTTTGGAAAGGCATATAACGATAAGGTCAAACATTAGTAGGCACACTCCTTGTCAATAAAGGAATACAATAATCATGCAACCTCTTTAGGGGTAAACTTGTGGGCTTAGCAAATAAATTAGAGAATTTAGTTAATAATGCCTCAACTTCTTTCTCCTTCATAGAATGAGATTTTGTCACCTTTGTATTATATAGATGCATAAAGAGCTTGTCCTAATTTTTGTAAGACTCTCTATTTGATGACTCGTGATAGTCATGATTTTGCCACCACACATTCCTTATAATTCTATTGCATGCCCATTCAATAGAAACTTTATTATTAATGTGGAAAATTTTCAAGTAATATTTCCTAAGGTTTGCAACCAATCAATGCCAAGAACAATATCATAATCTTCCAAAGGTAATAAAAAAAAGTTTAATGTAAACTGTTTGACCTTGCAATAAGAGCTTCACTTTTGTGCACTTTATTGGGCATGTCAAATTTCTCCCATTTACAACCTTCATAGCAAATTTGTCATAGTTATTTATTGAGAAAGTTTTTTTTTTTTTTGATAATCTTCTTATCCATATAATTGTTGGTATTGCCCGATTTAATTAATATTGTCACTAATCATCCTTTGAGAAATTCATCAATTTTCATGGTTTATGGATTAAATTATCGTACTAAAGCATGAATTGTGGGCTCATTCATATATTCAATATCGATGTCATCCTGACTAGATACATGTGATCATCATTTGTCTCAACAACTTCCTCAACTGGCTTAATCATTAAAAGCTTGCCTTGTTCACATCGATTCTCTTTAGGTCACTTCTTTTCATTGTGCTAACATAGTTTTTTGGTCATCTACTCTTTCAACTACTCTCGAGTCAAGCATTTAGTATTAGTAAGATGAATTAAAGAAGATGAGTTTATATTATCATCAATAGGTTTGTTGACTCCTTTAGGAATTGGATGATTTTACTCCTACATATGAGCAAAGGAGATAGCCACTACCATTATTTGTGGTTTTTTTTTTTTTAACCAATCTTTAGCTTGATTGATAAGTCGCTCAAAATGACTTTAATACTTTAAGATATTGACATCTGATAGATATTTGCAAGTTTTTCATCAATGTTGTGATATTTTGAAGGCCTAAAGCACATAAGAAGGCCTTTAGTGGAATTAGCCCAAGTCTATATTTCAGTATAGATTTTGAATTAATCATACCATTGGTTGACATCATCTTCCAATTAAATAAAGGTGATTTCCACCTTATAATTTTTTTTTCGTACAATAGAAACAAAAATATTTATTTTGGCTTTAAAAATCCAACTTGCAGGATTACTCTCATCCTAATGAAGAAATTTTACCTTCATACATAGTTATGTATGGTCACAATTAATACCTCCAGAGGACTTTGCTAGTACATTCTATTTATTAGTACATTTGAAGATTTTGTCTCTTGACTAGTTTTTTGCTAGAGCAAGGACTAACTATTTAATCTTCATAAGAAACTTTTGTATGAGAAGTATTGATTCTTCAACATGGGATATTCTAGTGTCAAAATGGCTCTAAAAATCCAACTTGCAAGATTACTCTCATCCTAATGAAGAAATTCTACCTTCATACATAGTTGTGTATGGTCACAATTAATACCTCTAAAGGATTTTGCTAGTACTTTCTATTTATTAGTACATTTGAAGGTTTTGTCTCTTGACTAGTTTTTTGCTAGAGCAAGGACTAACTATTTAATCTTCATAAGAGACTTTTGTATGAGAAGTATTGATTTTTCAACATGGGATATTCTAGTGTTAGAATCAAATGAGTTATATGAAGACATGATGTAGGACTGTAACTTAGTGATGTCAAGATTATTTTTTTATTGTTGTGTGAGGGGCATAAAATGAATGAGGTTTTTTTTTTTTTTTGGTTGAGTGTAATGGTAAGATTATGAAATAGAAGTGAAATGTTTAAGAATATTGCTCTAATATTATTCTTTTGTTGTTTGGTGAGAAACATAAAACAAACAAGTGTTTTTTTTTTTTTGGGATGTAGTAGTAGGTTTATGGTGAAATAAAGAATTGAAAATAAAAAAAATTATGGATATAGATAGATAAGGCATTGATCTCTTTGAGGGAATTAGCCTTCAATAATAACTTTAAGGTGATCGACCTTTAATAAGTTGAAAGTTTTGATATATTTTATTACTTCAATGAAAAAGTCATAGGACATTACATGTATATAGTGTCAAGAGACCACTTGACAACCAACTAATAGGAAAGTAATTATATCTACTAATTTCAAAAAGGTAAAAGAAAATCATTAAATTACATAGATTAGAGATATCATATCAAAGTTTATGCAGAAAGCAACAGTAGGTATTGGAGCTCCTACTAAACTAGAATCATTTTTCTTTTGGATATCAAAATTGTTATGATACATTAGGCAAGGAAGAACCTGACCTAAAAGACTGTGATTGAAAAGATCAATTAAGTTTAATTAACCCAAAATGCATAATTGAATTAGAATCTTTCTTTCCTTAGAGATTATTATGACTTAGATGAAGAAACTTCAATTGAGAACATCTACAAATCTAGTATGGAATGTTACTAGTGAAATGATTGTGACCAAGGTCTAATGTTGTCAAGCTCAAGCAATCACAAAATACTTTTGTGAGTAATCTGAACAACTTAAGTTGAGTCATCCATGAAGGGTAAAAGTTAAATGGTAAAGCACCAAAGAGATTATAAATTGAGAAATTTGAAATATCAAGAAAAGAAAGGCTACCAATCCATAAAAGAAGAGACAGACGTGAACTTAAAAACGCAAAGAGGATTGTTCAAATTTAAAAGAATTAAAATAAGTAAAAATTTTTAATATCATTATATCATATTTTGTTTATTTCATTAATACTTATTATAGAAATATTTTATTGAATAAAGGTAAACCAAAAAGTATAAAGGAAAGTGGAAGGAGTTGTGGAAACATTAAGATTGTGACTATTAATTATGTTTTTTTGACCTATCAAAGAATTTTGAGTGTAGTAGGAAAAAATCAAATAAAAGGCTATAGAATCTAATAAGTGACTTAAGTTATAGGAAAAAAAAAAGAGAGTTATGTTTCATGTCAAACCTCCGTCACAAAAATTGATAGAATATATAGATATAGATTGTGATTAGAAGACTTGAATCTAAGTAATGATTTCCTTGACAAAGGAGTCATTAATTTCATCTAATTTTATTAATTTTTTTGTCATATCAAAAGTTTTTTTGAAAAAAAAAATTGACCAATAAAAATTTTCAAATAATCCCTTTTAATGTTTATGAAACTTATTCTTTCTTTTAAAATCACTCAAAAAAAGGAGAAAAAAAAAAGGCTTTTAGTTTAACTTTTACTATTAAATTGTATTTTTATGTATCCTATTATTTTAAATTAAAAATAAAATTATAAATATTTTAACTTAATAATTATAATTTTATATTTTATAAATTTACATCGTTTTAAATCAAAAATATGGGTTCATCTAATATTCTTCATGTAATAAATGGATAGCTAACACAAAGAATATGAGATCCTTTTCAGTCCCGTAAAAAGATTGTCTTTGGGCCAATCATACAACTTTTCTCTAATCGGCAAATAGGATCCTTTGTTGAATTTTTATTGATTCTTTTTTTTTTCTGCAAATTTTATTAATAACTAAAATTTTCAATAGCATGACACATGATTTTTGAGTAATCATTTTCTATAGAAAATATAATTTTAATAAATGTGATGAACAAAAATCAAGTTGATATTTATGAACCTTTAAACAATATAAATGATAATAAAAATTCATAATAAATAAAATTAATAAACAATTAATATTTCAAAACACACTTATGAAAGTGTAACCCTAGGACACATTTGATACACAAACAAGATAGCGATACTATATTAACTAGTTTCAAAAATAACTAAAGCACTATGAAGATTAGCACTAATTAACAGCTTAAACTAATCACTTAAGTTGCTGTAAGGCTTCTCCTTCAAGTCACCCCTAACTGCAGCGACTGATAACTGAAGCTTGAAGGGAAAAATAGTTGCATTTGAGCCAGACCAAATGCTGGCAGGTAATGCAGCAGCATCATGGTTGCTGTGAGCTTGATGAACATCAACACTCATACATTGTTCTCCATGTATTCTTTAGCTTCTCCACTCTTATGTCTATTACTAGCGATAACTATTAAAAGGAAAAATGATATGTGAATAGAAACAGAGGGACAGACACAACGTGATAAGTGAATTTTATGTATTAAATAATAATTTTTTTTCTTAAAACTTAAAATTTTCTGTAACAAATATGATACAGGGCAGCGTACATTGTATCATGTTGGTTGTTCATGTTGTCATCCTCATTGCACACAGTGTTTTTGGACATAAAACCTTAAGTTCAAAAGGCACAAAAAAATAAAAAAGGAAAATGTTTTTAATGTGAAGAGGGCATGTCATATCAGCTCCATTTGTCTTACGTCTCATTATCTCCCTTTATGTAATTGGATTCTTATTAAATCTGTGTCGTTGAGAAGGATAATCATTGAGAGCACATAACAGAAAAAACAAATATCAAATAATAAGAATTAAACAACCTAAAAAAAGTTATTAAAAAAAAAAAAAAAGACATGTAGCAAAAACTAAGAAGCTAGACGTGTCTAGACAGACTGATAGTTCATCGCCGATTTCCAAAGTGGCTGATACCATGAGATAGTTCTGCAAAACTGTGATGGTTGGAGTCTATGGGGAAAACAAGATGCAAGCAACTCAGTCATTGTTCTAAGATATTGTTTAGTGCCAAACTAGAAGAAAATCTAGGAGACATCCAGCGGGTAATGTAAACAAGTAATGAAAGAAAAAACTTGAAAGAAAATCCTAAAATACATGGGGATTACTTGAAAAATAACATTTAACTAAATTTTTTTTTGTTTATAAGATAAAAATTTTTACTAACCAACCAAAATAAGTTGACCGAGATATTTTCCATGTTCCCTGCTGCCATGACAATGAAGTTTTTATGAGTTTCCCGTAACAAAATTAAGCTCCATCAAATACCCCGGAAAAAATCAGAAGGCTTGGAATATGAGAATGAGAAACATTTTTAGTTGACTTTTAGGTAAATTAGTACGGTCAAATTAAAAGATTCCATTTAGTGCGGAAAGAGTCGTGGCTGATGCCAATAAGGCCAGCCATCTGCCTTTATGATTGATAACTCCTTCAACACCCTCTCATGGATGATGGTCCACTATAATTTTTTCATCAAAACTTCCTTGCCAATACACGGGAAAGATGGATGCCATACCTCCAAAAATAATGTCATACACTGATGAAGGTTCCAATCTAATAAAACAAAAAAATAAAAGGTACCTGGAAAATATTTACAAATATTATATATGCATATTTTTATTTTTTAAACCCAAAATTTAATAAGACCATTTACTGAATATAAATTTAACATGTAATATAAACAAATAATAAAAGAAAAAACTTTGATTAATCAAAGATTTCACACATATAAGATGTTATATTTAGCAGTGAATTCAAAAACTTTTGTCAATATAAGCAAAATTCCCATTCTACATATTTGTCATTATTCACATATGAGATTTTGTTAAGTTGGTAATTAAAGTCTCACATCAAGATTGAACAAAGTTAGCAGACTTTTTTTCCTTATAGATAAGGATTCATGTAATTTATTTTATAATTAAAGGAATAAAACTCTAATAACCTTTAATCCATTATTTAGAGTTTTGTGAATTAAGTTTTAGAAGAGTTTTTTATTTTTCTATTATCTATTTTAGTAATATTTGTTTTTACTTTTTCCTATAAATATAAGTTAAATTAACCAAACCACGTAAATTTGGTATTTCTTGCCTTCTAATTATTTTTTCTCCTATTTTATTTTATTTTCTATTATTATTTTTAAGGATTATAATTTAAAATTTATCTCTTAACAGATTTCACTTTTTCATTAGAGTTAGTTACTAAAAATGATTTAACATCAAAGCTATGTTGTTAGAATGGCTCTATAAGGGCAAAAAGAAACTCATAGTATACATGGAGATGGATTAAACAATAGCTTTAACTTAAAATTTTCTTGTTTGCATGAGATAAACATTTTCCTTCTAACCTTGAGCCTTCTCAAATAACTATCCAAAATAAATAAATCAAGATAATTTTTGGTGATTCTCTCTTGTTGTGACAAGGAAGCTTTTATGAGTTTTTCATAACAAAATTCAGTCCATTAAATACCCCAAAAAATCAAAAGGTTTGTGATGTGAAAAATTAGATGCTATCTTTGTTAACTTATTAGCAAATAAGTATAATTAAATTAGAAGATTTTTTTTTGTGTGGAAAAGGCATTAAGGCCACCTATCGGCCTTTATGGTTGATGACCCCTTTAACAACCCTCTAATGGTTAATGGTCCATTTTAATTATTTCATCAAAACTTTCTTGCAAATACATAGGAAAGATTGATCTCAAATCTCCCAATATTATGTTATACTATGATGAAGGGTTAAGTCATCCACTTTATGTCTTGGGTCTTTCACTCCTTTTGTATTAATGCACTTCTCCTACCACTAAAGAAATTATATCTAACGTTTCAATGTGCCATTGGGATCAAATCACAAACTAAAAGATGTGTCATAAGAAAGAAAAAATGGATCAATAAATTTACCCATAACTATGCCTATATATTTGTACTACCATAAGGGATGTCCTGCCAAAACATAGCTAGATGTCAACAAGATAAAAGGCTTAACATCATTGTATAATGAGTTGAAAAAAATGTTACAAGGATCTCTCCTTTCACACCAAATTAGATATATATATATATATATATATTCCTTTAATTTTTTAAAATAAAAATATTCTATTTTCCTTTAAAATAACTTTACTTTCTCAATTTGGTTTTACAATTTTCTTTTGCACCAAAAATGTCCATTGTTTAAATCATGTGTCATCAGGAATGTCTATTATGATTTATTAATAATTCATGTAGGTTATTTTTTTATTTACAATTCATATGGATAGAATTTATCTAATTTTATTTTCATCTCTTAGGATATTATAATTCATCACTTTTTCATTGGAGTTAGTTACTAAAAATGATTCATCATTAAAGATATCTTGTTAGAAAGGTTCTGTGGGGGCAAAAAAAAAACTCATAATATACGTAGAGATGGATTAAATAATAATTTTAACTTAAAATTTTCTTGTTTGCACAAGATAAAAATTTTCCTTTTAACCCTAAGCCTTCTCAAATAACTAACCAAGATAAATAAATTGAGATAATTTTTGGTGATTCTCTCTTGTTGTGACAAGGAAGTTTTTATGAGTTTCCATAACAAAATTCAGCCCATTAAATACCACAAAAAATCAAAAGGTTTGTGATGTGAAAATTCAATGCTATCTTTGTTAACTTATCGGAAAATAAGTCTAATTAAATTAGAAGGTTCTTTTTAGTATGGAAAAGGCATTAAGGCCACCTATTGGCCTTTATGGTTGATGACCCCTTTAACAACCCTCTAATGGTTAATTGTCCATTTTAATTATTTCATCAAAACTTTCTTGCAAATACATAGGAAAGATTGATCTCAAATCTCCCAAAATTATATCATACTATGATGAAGGGTTAAGTCATCCATTTCATGTCTTGGGTCTTTCATGTTTTTTGTATTAATGTACTTGCCATTAGGATCAAATCACAAACTAAAAGATGTGTTGTGAGAAAGAAAAAATTGATCAATAAATTTACCTATATCTATGTCTATATATTTGTACTACTATAGGGGATGTCCCGCCAAAAAATAACTAGATGTCAACAAGATAAAAAGCTTAACAACATAGTATAATGAGTTGAAAAATGTAACAAGGATCTCTCCTTTCACACCATAATTAGAGATATATATATATATATTCCTTTAATTTTTTAAAATAAAAATATTCCATTTTTTATTTAAAATAACTTTACTTTCTCAATTTGGTATCTACTATTTTCTTTTGCATTAAAAATGTCCATTGTTTAAATCATGTGTTATTAGGCATGTCTATTATGATTTATTAAGAATTCATGTAGGTTATTTTCTTATTTACAATTCATATGGGTAGAATTTATCTAATTTTATTTTCATCTCTTGGGATATTATAATTTACCATATTGTCATTGTAAAAGTTCCAACTTTGCATTATTGGCAAACATTGTCTTGTTTTCCCCTTTCTCATTCAACAACAATTGCAAGAGATTGAAGTTGGCTAAAGATTATTACTTCTTGCTCATACAATTAATCCTTTCTACTTACTTAATGATTTAATCCTTATGGACTTCCAATCTTTTTCATTCTAGTGTAATTCTTAACTCTTGCTTCATTATGGTATCAATAAGCAGAGTGCATTGAAATCATATCTCCACTTTAACACAACTAATCATATAAGAGCAAAGAGTGATATAAAATAAGTCAAGGTGAATGATAAGAAGAATTTGTATGTAGGGACATACAATTAAGAATTAAACAAACTAAAACACAATAAGGTAACTGTCATCACCTGTTGTCACTCTCCCATTAGCAGCAGCCAATGTGTTTCCAATAAGTGTTAAGTTGGTGACTAAAGTCTCACATCAAGACATTGAGCAAAGTTAGCTAACACTTTTCTTTGTAAATAAGGAGTAATGTAGTTTATTTTATAAATTAATGGAGTTAAACTCTAAGAGATTTCAGTCCATTATTTGAATTTTTCTCAATTGGATTTGAGAAGAGTTTTTTGTTTTTTGTTTTTTAGCTTTCTCCACTTTATGAATATTTGCTTCCACTTTTGCATTTGGATGTAGGTCAAATTGATCAAACCACATAAATTTGGTGATCCTTAACTTCAACTTTTTTCTCGTAGTTTATTTCATTTTATATTATTGTCTTTAAGGACTATAACTTAGAGTTTATTTCCTAATAAACTTGTATCAAAACCCAATTCATTAGAAAAATAGTCATTATGATAATAACTAAGTATTATTTTGAGAAGTTTGATCAAAGTATCAACTTTAGAATGTGGCAATTGAAGATGAAGGTCATACTGGTTCAAGATGGTGTCAACATAACATTGCTAAGTAAGGAGAAAAGGTGATAGAAGATGTCAAATAACAAATATGCTAGTCTTGACAAGAAGGCCAGATCAAGTATCATCTTAAATCTTTCTAATGAGGTTTTAGGAGAAGTAGCTACTAAAATAACTGTTAAGAATTTATGGGAGAAATTAAAGACTTTGTATATGAAGAAAACTGTGGAGAATATGTTTTATTTAAAACAAAGTTTGTACATGCATCGTATGCCTAGAGGATCGTTTATATTGTCACATTTTGATAAATTTGATTCTTTGCTTATATATTTGAGTAGAATAGATGTTCATATTGAGGATAAGGATTAAGCTTTATTATTATTGTGTTTTCTTTCTTGGTCATTTAAGTATTTCAAAGAAATAATACTTTATGGTAAAAAGATTATTTCTTATAAAAAAATTAAGTTTATTTTAAGGTCAAAAGGTCAAATTGATAAGGATATAATCGGGGAGAATAGTAGTATTCAAGTTAACAATTTGGTGGTTTAGGGAAAATTAGATAAGAGGGATGAAGATAGTTAGTGATCTAAATCCAAATATACAAATTTAGCATGTAATTATTGTAAAAGAAAAAAAGGCACATCAAAGTTGATTGCTTTAAATTGAAAGATAAAGAAAAAGACAAAGACAAGGATAAGAGTTTGGTGTCTCATGGCAAATCAGATAATAGAGATGTAGATAGTCAGAGATCATATAAGAGGGATGTAGATAACAGTTTGGTGGTTTAAGGTAGTTTAGATAAGAAGGATGCAGATCTAAATCTAGATATAAGTCCAAATATAGAAATTTAGTGTGTAATTATTGTAAAAGAAAAGGGCATATCAAATTTAATTGCTTTAAGCTAAAAGATAAAGACAAGGACAAAGACAAGGATAACTACAAAAGTAATGAGTCACCTCAAGTTAGTATTGCAAAAGATGAGAATGAAGGAATAATTTTCTTGACTAATGATAAATTAAGATTTGCCAATGAATAGATCTTAGATTCTGGTTACATGTATCATATGCATCCCAATAAGGACTAGTTTTCCACTTATCAATTTGTTGAAGGTAGAGTTGTTATGATGGGTAATAATGTAATTTGTAAAATTATTAGAATTGGTATGATTAGAATTAAGACTCATGATGGTGCTATAAGAATACTTATACAAGTCAAATGTTTCAAAATTGATGAAAATCTCATCCCTTTGGGAACACTTGCAGCTCTTGGTTATAAGTATATCAATGAATGTAGAGTTTTGAAAGTTAATATAAGTGCTCTTGTTGTCATGAAACTTACAAGTTTAGAAATTTATACATTTTACAAGGATCTATAGTTATAGGTAATATTGCAATCTTTACATCATTTATTTCAGAGACAAAAATTTAGAAGCTATGACATATGTGGTTACAACACATGAGTGAGAAAGGTCCATTTATGTTAAAAGAAAGAAGTTTTTTGTGTGGACAACATATGGGGAAGTTGGACTTTTGTAAGCATTGCAATTTTAAGAAATAAAAGTGTGTCAATTTCAAGTCTCTAATAATTCATAGAAAAAGGCACTTTGGATTATATTCACTCAAATATTCAAGGGTCATCTTGCATTTGGTCAAAAGGTGGTGCCAAGTACATATTGACATTCATTAATGATTATTCAAAGAAAGTTTGGGTTTTCCTTATGAAGTACAAGAATGATGTTTTCCAAACATTTAAGAAGTGAAAAGGCTTGATTAAGAAGTAAACAAGGAAGTAGACTAAGTGGCTTAGGACAAATAATGACTTGAAATTTTGTGAAGGTGAATTTAATGAATTTTGTAAAAATGAAGCATTATTTATCATTGCATAATTAGGATGACTCCTCAACAGAATGGTCTTACTAAACACATAAACAAAACATTTTTAGAGGAAGCTCATTATATGATTTCTAATTAAAGTTTCTGACTTCTGCCTAGGATCTACTAGTTTGTGATACTGAGAGGGGGGTGAATCAGTATCACCACAATTCACAATTCGCAGGTAAGTGAACAACTTCAACCTCTTCTTAAAAGCAAACTCTTTCTCAGACTCGACTAAGGTAGATCTATTGCTACCTACTAATCACAATAATCCCCAAAGTCACTTTTCAAACACCTTGCTTAATAGACAATTCGGATGTTCTTGTTTAGACCCTTGTTAGGTTATGGGTTGGCTGATACTTTAGCTGCGTTCACAACTCAATTCAAAACACAGAACATAAAGCAAATTAAGGACACATGAGATTTACGTGGTTTCGTCAATGTGACGTACATCCACGGTGGTAGGGACTCTCCCTTACCGAGACTATCCACTATACTTGAGAATTCCAGTTACAATGGTGTCTTAATCTTTTGCTCCTTTCACTATTGCAAATACTAAACAAGCACAATACAAAGAGTGTCACTTACTGTGTCTACCCTTCTTCTAACTTGTCTTACCTCTATTGAATTGAAAGGTTGCTCCACTGCCGCTTAGAAGTTCACCGCAATGCTCTCTAACCTCTCTTGAAGAAATTTAGAAATACGCTGAGTTCTTTCCGATACTTCACCGAATTCCTTCTCTAGGTTGTCTCACACAGCTCTTACTTTCACTGTCTCATGGTCTCACCCATCTCCTTGTCTCACGGCTCACCTCACATTTCTGGTTTGCCGTTCCACGTCTCACACACGTTTCTGGTTTGCACCCTTTGCTGGTCTCACTCCTCACGCACGTTTCTGGTCTCACGCCGACGCACGTTCTGGTCTCACGCCGTCCAGCCGGATCTCTCACTGTTCAGCTGGATCTCTCTCACCGTCCAGCCACATGTTCTGGTTTCACGCTGTCCAGCCGGATCTCTCACCATTCAGCCAGATCTCTCTCACCGTCGACCGGATCTCTTTCTGCCGGATCTCTCACCATTGACCGGATCTCTTTCTGCCAGATCTCTCTTGGTTGGCCGAATCGGGTTTCTGCCCTATTCTGGTCTCACGCCGTCCAGCCCTTGTTCTGCCGGATCTCTTCACCATCCCAGCTGGATCTTTCTGGTCTCACTCTATTGCCAGATCTCTTCACCATCCTAGCCGGATCTTTCTGGTCTCACTCCGTCACCGGATCTCTTCACTGTCCCAGCCGGATTGTTTCCTTGCCGACTGCTATTTTGCTTAAATTGCCGACTGTGTGCCGTTCTGCTCAAATTGCCTATCCGTCTCTTTTTTTGTTGTCTTCCAATGGCCTTTATATACTTCTTCATGAAACCCTAATAGGGCTTACTTGCGGCAAATTTACTGTCTTGCCCTTCCATGTGGCTTTTACATTCTTGCCCCTCCATGTGACTTTTACCTTCTTGCCCTTTCATGTGGCTTTACTTTCTTGCACACTTAAACCTAGTTGACAACAATTACAACCCATATAAGGCTGTGGGAATAACACTAATACTAGTTTGTCAAAAGATTTTTGGGTAGAGGCAGTCTTTACAACTTATTATATCATTAATTATCCCCTTTCAACATCTATGAAGTTCAAAATTGTAGAGAAAGTTAGGTTAGGTACTCTTATTAATTACTCTGATTTGAAGATATTTGGATGTCTTGCATATATGTGTGTTGATAATGGGAAATTGAAACCTAGAGCTAAAAAGTGCATTTTCCTTAGGCATGCATTTGGAGTGAAGGGATCTTGTTCGTGGTGTCTTGACCCATCAAAATTTGTCATTAGCAAAGATGTTACCTTTAATGAATCCTTTATGTTACATCCAAAAAGAAAGTCTTCTAGTCCTTTTGATGTAAATAAAGGTGACAGTGCACATAAGTAGGTAGAGTGTGAAGTTATGAATTAAGACACTACATAGTGGAGTTCTCACATTTCATTAGATTCATCAAATATTGCAAATTCCTCTGAAGATAGAGAGGAGGATTATTCCATAAAGAAAGATAAACTAAGAAGAGAGATTTAATTGCTACAAAGATATAACGACTATGTTGCTTATACTCTTTTAGTTGCATAGAAAATTAATGAAGATAGCAAACCATTTATATATTCAAAACCAATTTCAAGTATTGATTCATCTAAGTGGTTGGTTATAATGAATGAAGAAGTAAAATCTCTCTACAAGATTGACACATAAGTTCGTGTGAAGCCATCTTTTAATAAAGAGAATCATTGGTTGCAAATGAGTCATCAAAAAGTAAGAAAGTATACCAAGGGTTGAATATGCAAGGTACAAGGCATTTTTAGTTATGAATAGCTTTAGTCAGGTATAAGGTGTTGACTTTAATGATGTTTCTCACCTATTATTAAATATAGTTTGATACATGTCTTGCTTACTTTGGTGGCCATGAATGATTTAGGGTTAGAGCAACACAATGTTAAGACAACTTCCTTACATGGTGAGCTTAATGAGCAAATATACATGAGGCAACCCTAAAGTTTTGAAGTTAAAGGAAAAAAGACCATGTTTGTTTGTTGAAAAAATCCTTATATGGTTGAAGCTATCTTTAAGATAGTGGTATAAGAGGTTTAGTTCCTTTATGTTGGGTCAAGGTTATTCCTTAAGCATGTATGAAAGTTATGTTTACATAAGAAAGTTAGATGTTGACTCGTTCATTTATTAATTACTTTATGTCAATGACATGCTTATTACTATCAAGAATTTGTTAGAAATTCACACTTTAAAAGTGCTTTTGAATGTTGGATTTGAGATGAAATACTTAAGAGTAACAAAGAAGATTTTTGGCATGGAAATCAAAAGGAATCATGAAAATGGTAAGTTATATCTAACCAAGAAGAATTATGTTGAGAAGGTCTTGGAATGATTTAGCATGCAAAATGTCAAACCTATTAATACTCCCATTGCTCATCATTCTAAGTTATTAGTTGCTCTGTCACCAAAGTTAGATAAAGAGAAGAGGTATGTGAAAAGAGATTCATATTCAAGTGTAGTTGCCAGCCTTATGTATGCGATGGTTTACACATAGCCAAATATGTCACAAGTAGTTAGAGTGGTTAGTAGGTATATCTCTTCTCTAGGAAAATCACATTGGCAGATTGTAAAACGGATTCTCAAATACTTGTGAAGTACTTCAAATATATGTTTAAAGTTTGGTAAAAATTCAAGTACATTAGTTAGTTTTGTAAATTCTAACTATACTATTGATTTTGATAAAAGAAGATCTCTTATAAGCTATGTATTTTGTGTTAGTAATTTTATTATTAGTTGGAAAGCTATTTTGAACATGTTATTGCTTTGTTTACTATTGAAGCATAATACATGGCAATGATTGAGACTATTAAAGAAGTCCTATGGTTGAAAGGTTTACATCACAAACTTAGTTTACATCAAAATGTTGTTACCATCCATTATGACAATCAAAGTGGAATACACTAGACTAAGGATCAAATATATCATGAGAAGACAATGATTGTTAAGTGAAAAGTTTAAATTCAAAAAATTAATACCAAAAACAATCTTGCATATATGTTTACAAAGCCTCTTCTAGTTGTTAAGTTCAAGTAGTACTTGGACATAATTGACATGGTATGATGATTTGGGAGCTCATGGAGAAAGTGGAGCATTGTTACTATATCCATATATGAGACTTGAGCCAAGGTGGAGATTTGTTAAGTTAGTGGCTAAAATCCCACATCAAGACATTAAGCAAAGTTAGTCAAACTTTTTTCCTTATAAATAAAGAGTAATGTAGTTTATTTTTTAAATTAGGGGAGTTAAACTCTAAAAGCCTTTAATCCATTATTTGGGCTTGTGTCAATTGAACTATAGAAAAGCTTTTGTATTTTGTATTTTTTACTTTAGTAATATTTGCTTTCACTTTTACCTGTGGACATAAATCAAAATGACCAAATCATGTAAATTTGGTGTTTTTTGTCTTCAATTATTCTTTCACATACTTTATTTTATTTTCTATTATTATCTTTAAGGGTTATAACCTACATAGTTTATTTCTTAATAGCAAGTGACCAAGAGACCTTCCAAATTGGTGTCTTAAAATCTTATAGGACCTTAGTAACAAATAGGCCCTTAGTGACATGTTAGTGGCAAATGGATTTTGAACCTAAGACTTTACATAAAAATTGCTTTATCACTAGTCTAAGTAATAATTTAAATAAATCTTAATAGATATATATACAATACTAAGTGAGGGGGGTTGAGGGGGCAATTCCACACCCCCTCACCCCTAAATCTGCCTCTGCCAATCAACTTTGCAAGATGCTGGAATGTATTATTGCCAACCCTAAATATCTTGATGGTCTTGTCCAACAATGTACTTGCAATGCACTTGCCATAGAAATCCATATCCACTTCATGGACCTTGTCTTTATGATCACTCTTAATCTTTGGACATTATGCATGGGCCATAGTCTATATGGTTAAATCCACAATTTGATTCTTAGTATGTGGTTTTCCTTTTAATTTGATCTATAAACTTGTATTACTATTAATAGATCCCCCTAAAATTCTATTTTATGTCTAATTTACTATTTTATTTTTCATGCAATTAAGTCCATTAATCTTTGTTCTTATTAAATTACAAATGATAAAAATAAATAAATAAATATTACCCATGAAAAAATTCATTAAAGATAATAAAAGGCAATCTACATCTTCTACTCAGAGGAATGCAAAACATATTTAAAATAAAAATTACAGTTTTTTACTATCACATTTACTATAATTAAACAAAATTAAACTTAGAAAGACTTAATTGTAAATAAATAAATGTTGGCTTTGACCATTAAAATATATATAAATAAAAGTTTTAGAACTCGATCAATACCCTTAGTAGTTTATTGATCAAATTATAGAATATAATTAATCTCGTTAATCAAATTACAAGTTTGGGTTTTTTTTTTCTTCAGTAATATAGTATGAAGTTTTTCTTTTTTTTTCTTAGTGGGTTATGATGGTTAAATAGTACTAAAGGTAAGTTTGTGTGCATTGTATTAACCTGAACTCTTATAACTAATCAAGACAAGTCATTTATATTAGAATTGAAATATGTTTAAGAAATACTTTCCAATATGTACCTAGAAAAAAAAAAGTATTCATAATTAATTACACTTTTGTTGTATAATCAAATTATTTCAACCCTAATCGATAATAGAGAGCACATTTATTTAATAATTAAGTACGAGTTGAATAGTTTGAATTTGAAAGAACAAAAAGAGAAAATTACATAAAAAGGAATTGATGAAGTTCGTAAAAGAACTAATAGGGAGGAGGCTAATCAAATGAGACTATAAACAATAATGGTTCATTGATAGACTTAAAAAATTAAGGCTTTTTTTTTTGTCCAAATAGTGGAAAATCAAACTTCACTTTTTGCCAACATTTTAGATTAACACTACTTGACCCTTAGAGAAACATATATAAATATTGCTAACTTGTAGTCATATTTTCACAAACCAATCACATTATTATTATTGAACTTAATCTAACTTCATTACAAATTACAAATAAATATTCAAATAGAATTTAGATAATTAAGTCTTATTTATTATAATTTTTGTATTAGATTATAAATAAATGTTATAACTATCTAATATATAAGAACTTAAATGTTTAAATTTATTATATATCTAGTTAGCAAGATTTCATATCTATAATATTTGTGTGTGTTTTTTTTAAATTATTATGTAATATGTTTATTGGTTTAATAAAATTATAGTATTTATATAATTATTAAATAGTAGTATTAATGTTATGGTGCCCATAGTGGTATTAAAGCAAGTTTAATGCAAAGCAAGTCACCACCGATTGTCACCATCAAAATTTTTTTTCAAAGTAAGCAAATTTATATCATTAATATGGTAATTATATCATAGTTGGAATTTTGTCAAAAAGAGAAGAAGCAAATAAGTCTTGTCGAATAAAATAATTTAATTTACAAGGGACAATAGTGAAGCATTCAAGAAAAAAAGAATATTTTGGACTTGAAAACAAAAGATTTAAAGATATAAATAATTTAGTTAATATAAGTAATTTAAATAAAAGACATTGATATGAAAGATGTTGAGTTAGTAAAACATATAAAAATTGTATTAAATAGTAAAACTTATAAGGTTTGGTTTATGGAATTTAGAGTTAAAAGAAAACTCAAAGTTAGAGACTTATTGAGTTAAGAATTAAAAATTACTCAGTTCACTCTTTTCATGTGAGATGGAAAAAGAGAAGGTGGATTATTCATATAATAGTGCTCTATAGATACCACTTATTATAAAGTGTAGTGGAGAATGAAGTCCTAGACCTTACTATCCAAGGTTATATGTCACAAGTTTCTTAAAGATTCAAAGAAATTATCAAGGAAACTCGTGATAATTCTATTTATTATGTTGGTGATGATTAAATCATTGAAGTTTGAAAATTATGTTAAGGTAATGCAAGTGTTGTGAATAACTACAAGGTTGAATTAGGATTAAAGGTGAATGTTGAAGTTGATCCAAATTCACTACAAATTACAAATTAGTATTTAAATAAAATATAGATAATTGAGTATTATTTATTATGATTTTTATATTAAATTAGAAATAGATGTTATAACTATCTACTATATAAGAACTTAAGTATCTGAGTTTGTTGTATAGCTAATGAATATGAATTTATATTTATAAAATTTGTATGTATACTTTTTCAATTATTATGTAATATATTTATCAATTTTATAAAATTACAATATTCAAATAATTGTCTAGTAATTACATCAATGCTTTATCATGCAAACCAACCACATCACCCCATCATTCCCTTAAAATTTGCATGCAATGGCACCTAATTCTCTCAAGCCATGCGCTCTAATGGCTATCCTTGTCTTTGTTATGCATTATCTCCAATGATATCATGTAAAGCAACTTGCTTAAAATGTTCGTAAATAATTAATTATTTTGTTATATTGGTTATATTTACTCACTTTTTGTTTCTTTCACTTGTTTTCTTTCACAATTATTATGATCAGACAACCACGGACATGTCCACTTTGTGGGTGTTGCGAGCCTCTGCTGCCAAGCCACTACTACAAGTGTGTTTGTTTAAGACCGGCTCCACCACTTATAGCCCCATCTCCATAGAAGGTGTTTTTTCACTACAATATCTCTAGCACTTTTAATACTTCTATATCTATATATGCTTGAAAATAAAATGTGGCAAGAAAAAAGGACTTCTTGTAGCAGTTATGATTGGACCAAATATTTAATATAATCAAAGATATAATGATTGATATATATAACATGCTTTTGATGAGACTAAATGCTATAGTTTAATGTGTAATCTATACATATGTCCTACCTAATAATTTAAACTTTTAAGTTGATTAAATTCCTAACATGATATTAGAATTTTTGAAAGTTCAAATCATGCTCACTTATTCTTTGTATTTAATTATAAATTTCTCCAAAGAGTTTACAATGAAAAAGTAGATATATTTTAAGTGCTCAAATTTGGTTAATTTCATATTTAAGCTACTTCATGGATTTTGACTTGCAATTCAAACAGTCCATGAATTTAAAGCAATTTAAAAATTAATGATTGCTTCTCCAAAAGTGGGTGTGTGTCTTTAAAGAAAAAAAAAAGGGAGTAAAGAAAACATCATTGACAACTCAAGCCTGTGAGCCCAAGAGGAAACTTGGTA
Organism: Rhizophora apiculata; assembly: GCA_037832385.1. Classification (NCBI taxonomy): domain Eukaryota; kingdom Viridiplantae; phylum Streptophyta; class Magnoliopsida; order Malpighiales; family Rhizophoraceae; genus Rhizophora; species Rhizophora apiculata. The sequence goes on along the minus strand of CM075429.1, from coordinate 7,937,242 downwards.
CTAACCAAAATGTCTTCACTAAAAAAAGTGGGTCTTCATAGACTTTTACTGCAATTTGATCATTTAAGGCACTCATTTATGTCACCTTGGCCGGCTAAAATTGATCATTAAACAAAATTTTAATTTGAGAGATGCAGGAAAAAATATACCCAATTACTCTTGCAACACTAAAATTGTTACATAAATCTGTTATCCAGAAATTTGTATGATGTTAGGCAATGGATGAAATTGACTTTAATTCATATGGGAACAAGAAAATCTAATGTTGAATAAAATCTAATTGGACTAAAGAAAAAAAAAAATCCTAAAAATGAAGTTTTGAGTTCCTTTATCAGCATTTATAAAGCAACTCATTTTGTGATATTTGATGCAAACACAGGATGAGCTTAGTGTGAACATACCAATACTCAAGCCATTAAGGACAAAAAGAAAGAGAAACAAAATATGAAACAATGGAGACATACCAAAGCTAAAATCTAACAAGACTATCAACTGAAGATAAATTTTTTTAAGTTAATTAAGCATTAATCTTTTAAGTTTATTAGTTAGGGTTAACGATAAGACCATAGAGTTGAAATTAATAGTTTAAGTAACTTTATCATTTGATCACTAGTAACACAATTAAGTATTAGTTATTGATGAGTTCAGGTATCATAAAATTATTTCATTGTGACACAAAGGTCACGGATTTGAGTTGTAAATATATATATAGTGAAAATAGGTTTATCACTTAATAAACTTGGTCAACATATTCATGTCACAACAGTCAAAATAATGGAAAATCAAACTTCTACTCTCCCTACCATAAACTATTATAATTCAACATCTATAAATAAATCTCCTCGAGTAGCCAAATTCTCACATAAATTGATCACATAACTCTCTTAGGCTTATAAGGAATGGCATGCAAGTCCCTGAAGCCATCTGTTTTGTTGATTATACTCATCATCACAATGTTATTTTATCCAATGATACCATGTGAAGTAGGTCAACCAAATAGGCAAGGTAATTGAATAAGTATCAATCACCAAAGAAATGAAATTTATTTTGTTCCTAGTTAAGAAAATTCCAAGTTTATGTTGATATTAATCTTGTAGTTCTCCAATCCACCCTCCTCTCTGCCGGTCCACGACAACCCATATGTCTGGCCTGCATGTGTTGCACACCTACACCACCAAGGAGCTGCTGCTGGTGCTTCATTTGTTCAGGTTCTGGTCCAGTTACTGAGGCTAGGTCTCCATAAAACTGCCTTGAATGTTGCCACAAGTTATGTGCATTTGAAACACATGTAGGAAATAAAATGTGGCATTTGTGAATAAGGAAAAACTTGTATCTTCCTGTTGTTTTTAGAACTTTGTGTTGTGGACAATGATTATGATAATTATGTAATTAGTATCACAATTAGAATGTGATTAAGTGAATTATTATTTTCTCTTCAATCAAATTTGTTATTTTTACTTATTATTGGTGTTAATAATGTCTAAATATTAATTGCTAAGAGCTAGCAATTGAAAACTGACTATAGTGAAACACAATGAGATGAACTCCTCCATATTCAAGAGGCAATACCTTTGATTGAAGCATGATAAGCAATAGACCTGAAGTTCTTGTTCTTTCCTAGACTAAAGCAAAACAAACCTGAATTTTTCTTAATTACTGTAGCCAAAGATTGCACTCCTTTTAAATTAAGGAACTAACTTGTTGGTTTGGGACAAGAGATGGCAGTAGCTCAATTAAGGAACTACATTGAGAGCCTTCATTTGTCACTGGCCTTTGAATGCAACTCAATCTGATAATTTTTCAAGTAATCTTGCAACTCCTACCAATATTTGACATTGTCCTCACGATCAAAGGGTGGCACTTCTTTTCTACTCTCTAGCTTCTCAAATATGTATTGTTGATGAAGAAATAGTTAACCACAAATTATGAAGAACATTTTTAGTTTAATCAAGTAAAACTAATTACTGCAAGATTGTAATTTTTATCAACAAGAAAATACCTAAATGAGTTTGTTTTTTGATAAAGCACCATATGGCATTACATATAAATCCACAGAGTGAGAACTCCCTAGGAAGCCATCCAAAAAAGCTAAAAGTTTACTTTCTTCAATAGCTCTTTCATCCACAAGTTCTCAATATTTGGTATCAAAGGAATTGATGTTTCCATTATTAGTTCTTGTGGAATAAACTCCGAATTTGTAATTTAATTGATTGAAAATGAATAAATAAATAAGAAATAGAAACAAATTTAATTTAAAGATTGATAATAAGAAAAAAAAAAATGAAGATGCATTACTTGTTGAAGTGAACTAGAGAAGTATAAATGTGGACCATCACATTTTTTGAAGTTTCTTATTAAAGATGCATTACATGCCGTTAGGTTTGCTTGATTGATTCTATTTGTTGCAATCACATGACATGCTACTTTGCACTACTTAATGGCCTAGATGAAAAATGAAAAGGCCAATTGAACACTTTAAACCACATCACCCATTAATTGAGCCTTTTGGGCCAAATATCCCAAATCTGAACTCATTTTCTTTATTAATAAATTTATAATTAAACAACCAAAATGATCCTAATTTAAATTTAAAAATTAAAGAAAAAAATAAAAATGTAAGTAATTTTAAACTAAATTTTCTTAAAACTTTTGTAGTGTCCCCACCGCCTCATCCTCCTCTCCCACCCCCATCATCATTATCATAATCTTCATATTAGTGGGTGACAAAAAATGGAAAATGAGATAATCAGGCTACACCAACTTCACAATTTAACCAAACCATTGACTTGGAATAAATTTATTCAATTAAACTAACTATTACTTACATATTTTAATGTACCAATAAAATTACTCTATTATAACACATAAATTATGTAATTTATAGGTTATAGACTTATAAAAATAATTTATTTTTAAAAATAAAAATAAAAATAAAATTAATACATTTGTATCTAATCAAACTTCATTTAACCATTACTTAATAAACACAGTCAAAATATTCATGTAAATTTGTAGGATCCATCTTCTAATGCAACATCTATCAATAAGTTTGGTCAAAATAATGGAATATCAAACTTTTACATTCCACAGCATCAACTTGTAATGCAACATTTATAAATAAATCTTCTCATATAGCCAAACTCTCACACACATAAATCATACTTAAACTTGTAAATAGTGGCAAGTAAATCTCTAAAGCCATATGTTCTGGTGATAATCTTTGTCATTGCAATGATATCTTCTCCAATAATACCATGTGAAGCAGGTTAGCCCAATAGGGCAGGTAATTGAATATGTACCCATCACCCAAAAAAAAAAAAAAAAAAAGGGTTCTGATTTGTTCCATAATTATGAACATTTTGGGCTTATGATGACATTAATCTTACAATTCTCTAATCCACCCCACTCTCTCCCAAGGCCACAACAGCCTATATGTGCGACTTGTGTGTGTTGTGGGCCTGCACTACCAAGCAGATATTGCCCGTGCTTCAATTGTTTGGATAGGCCACATCTCCATAAAACAATTTTGAATATTGGCTCAATGTTGGGGCTTTTTAAGACATATATATGAACAAGGGATCCAATTATATCTTCTTGTTCTTTTTAGCACCTATCTTCCGGACAATGGTAACATAATTATGTAATGTGTATGACAATTATAATGTGATCAAGTGAATCTTAATCTTGACTTCAATCAAATCTATTGTTGTTAATTATAACTGATGTTAATAATATCTAAATATTAACTATCGAGAACTAGAAATTGGTGTTGGGATGCACCAATTACATGCCCCATTGCTTTATCATGCACAAAGTCTTAGGGCATCTTGAAACTTGCAATAGGATATGAAATCCATTGTAGCTAACTACTCAAAAACAAGGAAGATTCTTTACGTGAACTATTTCTCCATATTTATGGGTTATATTCGGATTGCTTTGTGAACAACTTTTTGTTGGGTTTGGTTATAAGCACTAGCAATTGGCAAACATGCCTGTTGTTGTGCACTTGTATGTCACACAAAGCTCTTCCATTAAGCTCAAGTCAATGAAACACAATAGGAGAACTCCTCAATATCCATATATTTTGTTGTGCACACAATAACTATTGCGCCTAGTTTAAGAGGCAATACCTTTGATTGAAGCATGATTATCAATAGCCCTGAAGCTTTGTTTTTTTTTTTTTTCAAAATTAAAACAAACAAACTTGAAATGAAGAGTAAGAATATATACAATAAAAATATGCCTATCCCTTATTTTTATAGTAGGAATATTTAAGATGAAGAGTAAATTTTAGATCATTAACTTGGCTCACAGCAAAGTTACCAAATTAATTGGATTTTTTTAGAAATCTCTTATTGAATATTCTATTGCCAAATGCAAATTAAATATATATTTTGTTGAGTAAGGATGAAACTTCTAGTCTAATTGGTCTAAAATTTTGGATTGATATAACCACTAAAAAAACATAGTTGAATACCCATGAATCTTTTTCAAATCTTCTTGGGGGGTAATATGCTATATCTCTATTTGTTTTTGTTTATTGACAATGATGTCATTTTATACGATAATAAGGTGTTACATCAAAAATTTCACAATATGAAGTTTAAAAAACAATTAAATGTATGCAATTTATTTTCCTTTTTTTTTTTTTTTGGCATGTAACCTTTATACCACAACAAACCCCTCTTACCATTACATTATAACTCACCTTAATTTTGTGTAAGGTTGATATCATTTTGATATGGTAGTATTGACAAATATTGGAAAAAATCAATTTTTGTTACCATGTGAAGCAGCTCACCCACCTCGTCAAGGCAATTTTTTCCCTGTTTTATTTCATCATTTCGAATGGTGCATTTTGTTGGAAATTGAGAGATTTTTTGTTTTAACTATGATCTGTAACTCTTAAATGTAAATTTGAGACTATTTGACAAAGCAAACTTGACTATGTTACAAAGTTCATATATCACGAGTCATACAGTTTAATTTTAATTATATATATATATTGTATTTCATAATTTTTTATATATCTCATTATTTTTTAAACTTTAGTAAGATTTTTCTTATATTAATAATGACAAATATTTTAGTATATTTAAAAATAATTTTCATTCTAAAATAAGTCGGATGGTTACAAAAAAAATTTAATTCTAATTTTAGAGTAAAATAAATATATTTCTAAATTAATTATTCTATTTTGATTTTGTTTAATTTTCATTTTTATTCAAATTCTAATTCTAAACCATGAATTAAATAATTATGAAAAATTAAATTATGAAATATATAGAAATCATGATAATAAGAATTATGCTAATTATTATAAGATATTTAAAAACTCAACTTTGCTATTTTGTGATTAGCCCTGGACTACCACCATTTGGATGACCAATCATATGTCCTCATGTGTTGCAGACCTGTAGCGCCCGCCCGTTGCTGTAAGTGTTTTTGTTTAAGACCAATTCCATTTCCGCCAATAGCCTCATCTCCATAGATTGCTTCCAAAACTAGATTAAATGACCTCTAAATTACAATAGAATAACTTTAGTAATACACTAATGCTTACACTCCTTATAGCATATTCTATACCATATAGGAAAAAAAAAAATGGTAAAAATATTAGGGAGGGCTTTTATCTTGTAGTCATTCTTCGTGACACTTGTTATTACAATAAATCTATATAATTGGTATAATTAGAGATTGTCATTTGATTGTATTAAACACACAAGGCAAATATATTGCTAATATGTGCTAAAAAGGTATCTATGGATATTGAAAAACCTTGGAAATGTATGATAATTTTTAAAATCCAAGTTCAAATTAATTTCATTTAAAAATATTTTATGAGTAATATTTCACACTAAAAAATGTCTGTCATGATCAATTATATTAAATTATAAAAATTAAATGGATTTTATCATCATCTTATTATTAGTCCATTTGTATATTTAAAAACAGAGACTATATTTAGCATATATAATTATGTGGTAGAATGATCAGTTTCTTAATTCAATCTGATAAAGTGAAGTGAATCATTTTCTAATAAATAATAAAAAAAAAATAATTCTTCTATATAATAAGATAGTAAATATACTTTCTAAGTTTTTTTTTATTCAATTAAATTAAGAGCGAACAATTTAACTTTAAATAAAAAATAAAGTTCAAAATATCTTAAATTTTCACACTTAAATTTTACAACTTGTGAATACCTAAATATATATAATAGTCAGTGAGTTCAATAAGATGCTTACATGCTCATTTTTGTGGGATAATTTAGGGTTTGTTTGTGTTAATTTGTAGGGCAATGAATGAAGTTGAGTAGATCTACTTATGGGCTTGAGTCCACTCACCCAACACAACGCTATTTTCTATTTACTCTAAGTCATGCAGACAAGTCCAAATGATTTTTATCTATACAATAAATATATGAATTTGGTATCATAAAACTTTGCATTGCAAATACCCAAATCCTACAATATCACGAAGGTTTGGGTGTAGTCACCTTAAACAATTACAAATATGAGATTTTTTTTTTAAATATTTGGTATAATTTTGCTAAAATCGGAAATTTCATAGAACTCTACTTAGGTTGTCAAGCTCCTATAATTTATAAAATTATTACTTAATTTTCTTTTTTACCTTTTTTTTTTCAAATTCTATAATTTACTCGACTCTACTTTATTTTACAGTACAAATTAAACAAAAAATAATATTATAATATCAAATCCCATAAAAAATTCAAAGATTAAAATTAAAACACTAAATTCTTTTACTCTAATTTTATTATCGAATTAAACGTTGAACCTACTATTATATTTAATATCTAAACTAAATATCTATTTACTTTACTTCTTCTATATTTCCAAATGTATAATTTTCTAATTATCTTAATCATTCTATTTAAAAATAATACATTATTAACTTTAATACTTCTTATAAAACAAAATTATACGGCTCACTCGCTGAGATGATTAAACAAACATTAATTAGTAACTACAACCTTTGCGATTCAGCAACTGAACCCTTCATTAAACTGTTCTGCAAGTATTTACCACTTGGCATGTTTTCTTTTTAGTTAACAAAGCGTGACACTATCAATCTTATATCTGCTCTCTGGATGCGTGAGTCANTTCGTACTCACACTTCCAAACTCTGTGATGAAAGCATTGACTTAAGATGCCTGTAGCCATGTGATCAATTTGCTAGCAATGAAAATGAAGGTAGAATAACACAAGACACTATACATTCTTTGGAAGCCGACATGACATCGTTTTTGCCCTATGGCATGCTGTATGAAAGCAGTATCACCAGACATTCTTCCAGGCAATTGCCCTTCACTGGTTGTTTTCATATCAAGAAGCAATTCTTTGTCTTAAGAATGTTACTCTCAAGTACAGGCCCTTCCAATGCAAGCAGCCTCGCCTCTCTCCCATTAACCATCCAACATGAAACTCTCTGCAATCATTTGATACGGTAACAGGAAACAAACTTAGTGTGCAACAAACGATTTTTCAGAAAGGGTCAGTGATCTGTAATACCCAAAATTACACCCTGAGCAACAGGACAAGCGAGGAGAAAACAAAGAATTCTAGCATTCAAGGTAAGCTTCTCAAGAAATCAGCTCCCAATACATAAAAATCTTGAGTCAGAAGCCATAATTCCAAATCGCCTGTATTGTCCTAGAAATCTTACTTGCTGATCTAAAATTTCACATTCGCTGGTAAACCAGCAATCCTGCTTGATTTGTCTTCTGTTCACATTCCACCAACAGAACTTACACAATTGCACACACGCATGTATGGAATACTCAGCAGGATACTATAACAAAAGATAGTGAATTCAATTTTAAATACCGACTTAGCCTAACAAAGGTGCCATATGGCCAAAGAAGAAGAATTAATCTGACGTAGAAAAGCAAGGATGAACACAAAAGCAGCCAAGTACACCAGCTGTAGTACTACCTGAAAATCACACCAGAAAGAGCACTCTGAGTTATTAGAACAGAAACTAATTGGCCGGATTGATCAAAATTTTCACCAAAGAAACAGAGTAATTTTGGTGCATAAATATTTGGTGACATGGTGAGATTTAAGAGCATTTTTAAAGTGGCTAGGCCATTAAACATGTTGCACGCATGGAAACGAAGTTGTAGACCCAAAATCTGACTTAATGAACCAATGTTAAGATCTTCAAACAAATGAATGCTGCAGCCACTGTCTGATGCACATAAGTACAAGGAGCATGGCACCATTAGTCTTATTTGCAATTGGATTGATTGATTATAAGTCTAGCCTCAAAGACCCCAATCTTGCAGTACCAATAAAACAATATCAAACATACAGTTGGTAATTTGTTGCATATTCACAATTTTATGGCAAACTTTATACTTGGAGAGTAGCATACAACTTGTACACTAATACTGTCGGGGACAGCATGAGGGATTCGCTATGAGTTTGGCTTGTGGGACCTACTGCCTACTAGAAAAAAAAAAAGACAAGGAATTTGCAATGAAAAAAAGCAGGATGGTACAATCCACTAAACCCAAAATGCTTATTTCCAATTATAAAAGGAGTTAAAACATGAAGAGGCAATCAATCAAGATTTTCCATGAACTCACCTTGCTGACTTCATGAACAATGTGTGTTCCTGCTATGAAACTAAACGAATTAATAAGTTGGGCCAAAGATGAAAGTCATGATAGGCTGACTCACGCCATTGCCGATGGGAGACAGAAACCCAATAGTCATCAAAACTACGTCGAGCTGGTCAGCGAAAGTGAAGAGCTGGTAAAATGGCACTTTCTGCACATCCCCTTTTCCAGCCTTTTTGCCCTTAACATCCCCCATGGCTTGAACAATAATTTATAAGCCCTCTCCCAAACCGGTGGCAGGACAACTCAATCAAGGTTTGCTGGATAAGGAGTCCACAACAAAAGTAACCCAAAGCACAAGAGAAAATATAAACATCCAGCAACAATTAGCAGCAGAAGATAAATCCCACAATCTACGAATGGATAGTTAATACGCACACCTACTCAATCTCCCAACTTACACTAAAATGTTAAGCCATTACTTGTTAGCTAACCTTTGGGTACTAAAAAGAAAGGGTACCTGCTTTACACATTCAAGTTTTGTGGTTTCATAAATGGCAAACTGAGTTTCACGTACAACCAGGAAGTGTATCTGGTCCTGATGAAATTGGACACGTGTCTCTGACTGTTTTGCCGATTGCCTCCCAGCTAGAACCTGCAAAAACCTTGTCTTCTGCTTTGTCCCACCCATCAGAATTCCATACGCAAATCTGAAGAGAAGATAAAACTCATAAGAAATTTTGGAATTTAAAAATGCATACTTCTTTTTAATCACAAGATAATTCCCTCTTTGGACTAACTGATGTTTCGCTCCATTGATTTTTCCACTGGTTTTGATGAGTGAAAAGTCACATGAGCCTCTGTTGTGCCTTTGATTGGCGGTTTCTTTCTTTGCTCTTTATTGCTTTACAAACATGCAGGGCCTAATGAGAAGATTGTGTTCATTTTCTGCGTGCAAAATGCTTTTAGCTTCGCTCTTAATTCTCTCAAGGCCAGCAAAAGATCAATGTCAGAAGTTGCATTGGCAAAATTTACATAAGATTGGCATTTCTTCATGGAGTGGGAAAAAATAACAGAGTAGAGAAAGAAACATCCACAAATTTGATTACTGCTGTGATGGCAATGTCTGAAGTAAAAAAAAAAACAGGAAATTTATAACTGTTGATATTTCCTGCTCAAAGGAAAGACTAAATAACCAGAACTACTTTTCAAGACATGCCAATTTACAATCTCTTGCCTGCAGTTCTAACGTGCATCCACTGGGGATTGCCACTCATCCACACAAAGCAAATCAATTTGCATTGGGGCTATTGGATGGTGGGTCCATGTATTTGAGCCGCTTGAATCTGAAGGAAAATGGGGTTTGCCTCCACCTGATGAGAATGGGTCAGCAAGCAGCATGCCAACTACTCCTTCAGTCGGACCTTCAGGTTCAGATCAAGCCCAGAAATGATCCTAAGCCAGAGCACAAGTTCTTTGATATTCTTGGCTTAGGTATGTATGTCATTTGAATAGCTTCTGCTGGCTTTTTATTTTTTGCTTATTTTTTCTCTGTGGTTGTTGTTAAGTTTGACCAGCCCTTATGTCTGTATGCCCCTTCTCATCATTCTTAAGCTTGGGAATGCTACAGCATAACCATTCATTCTAGCCAACTAACTAAACTCTGTTAAAGGACTTTGTAATTTTCCCTATATCCGATTTTGAATTTCTGTATATCCTTTATTGCATTTCTCAGTCCATGGTTAATAGTTTTAACCATGCTAATCCAATATACTTCATGGCTAGGTTACCAATTGTCACATTTCCTTTTATGATATGTGCCTGTCTCTCTTATTTTGTGAGGAGTATCTGACCAGCAGTTGTAGATTCTAGAACATGGATTTAGTATAATTTTTATTCCTTTGTTCTTTTCTCATTCCAATTTCGATTTATGTCCTGCATGCAGCTATGTAATTTACTCAAGGAACAACTTGCAGAAGATGTAGAACCTTGCGTGTTCCATGAGATACCATGCAAGGTAAATGAGGTAGGACTGCTAATAGTGAATGCCTTTTGCCCTCCGGAAATTTCTTAAAGGAAGGTTTTTATGTATTTTGTGCTACGATTAATTTCTTCCTTTTCAATTGGTGAATGGTATGAAATGGTTCTCAGCCCTTGGCTTTCTTCAAATGTTAAAGGATTGCATTCTTTGCATTCTCTTTGTCTCTCTGGGATCTTGGACATCAGTAATATATCCAGATTTAGGCATTACAGCTCCCTATGCAAATCAAGTTACTGCAAAATTTAGAGTCTGTCACAGAAATTTTTTTTGTTAGGATACACACGGTCTTGCTTTATAGTGCAATTTCAACTAGGGATCTCCATTTGTTTTGGTCTGGCTGCCCATTGATCAAGATAGCTTAAATAAGGTAGTTAGCAGAAGAGGCAGTAGTCAATTTGCCGTATGTCCTCGTCGTATGGGACCAAACATGTGCATGAGCTGTCATTTTACTGTCGAATGCATGTTGCCTTGCAACTAAGGACCCAAACACCTTTTTTCACTTCGATGTCAATACCTTAATCTCTCTCAGCATGTCATGCACATGTTTTTGTTATATCTTACTTGTTTAAGTGCCTATGCCCAATCTTTATACCACACAGTATGTTGGAAACCAATCCTTATACCACGCAATGTTTGTTGCAAACTAGATACATCCAATATCTTAAAGACATTGGATGCATGGGTTTTCTTTTCCTAACCTAAGCACTTTTCTCATATGTAGCCAATGCCTTGGTCTTTCTTAACTTGTTATCATGCACATATTCTTGTCATTTAAATGCTTACTTGTTTAAGTGCTTACACTTAATCCTTATACCCAGGCAACATTTGTTGGAAAGCAATCCTTGTAGTCATACAACATGCAACATTTGTTGAAAATTAAAAAAATTCAAAATTTTAAACATTGGGTGTATTGGTCTTCTTGTATGTTATTACTATTTTTTGTTGAAATCCCAACTTAAGGCTTAAACTCCAAATTTTAAAAGATTTTAAATAAGTAATAAATTTGTAAATTTAAAATTATATTTTAATTTAAAATTTTTAAAATATTAAGTTTATAAATTTTTTATATTATTTATTTATTATTTTCACTTCTAATATAAAATTTTTTAATTATATAATTTATATTTAATTTTTTAATAACATTAATTTGAATTTTAATTTTAAATTTTATTAGAAATTTTTAAAAATAACAAATATATTAATAAAAAATATATGTAAAAATTTATTCGTCTATATATTTAAATAATTAAATTTATATTTTTCTCACTAACTATTAAAAGTTATTTTTAAATATATTATTATTAATTTTGAAAATGTTATAAAATAATAAATTTCTCTGATTATTATAAATAGACTAAAATTTAATCCAATTATTAGTTCGAATTATTGGTCCTAATTTTGAGGAAGAAAAAGAATCGATAGTTCTCAATGTTTCATAATTAGATTTCTGCGAGTTTGGTTTTAAAAAAACACAAAATTCAATAGGATTGGTCTCGGTAATGGCTTTACCAGACCTAGGGAACTATTTCCTCTTTGACCTTAGTTCGATTTTAACCTAAACAGAGGTCACCCCACAAATTATCGCTAACAACTTTCTGTAATATTAATAGGTGATTTATTTTTGGTTTCTAGCAAATAACATGTAGACAAGTGTCACGGGCGTATGGATTTATCACGTGCTATCCGTGCGACCTTGAGAAAACTTCCCAAGTAGCTTTCTCACACTCAACTCACAAGAACCTTTTGGAGATTAACTTTAGAAGTATATCTTTTTATATAAGTTTGGACAAATTATAACCGTTAGATCCCTGATTCTAACATTTATTTCCCTATTGTCCTTCTTTAGGAGGTATTTAAATTCAATGTATTATCCATCCCTAGGTAAAGACTCGTGACACAAGGATCTCACATTTGCAGGCAAAAGCCTTGATCTCTTTACATCATCTTATATGCTTGAGATTCAATTATCTTTTATCAACCTGAGCTTTATGTCTCTCACTATAATATTTTCTGCATGAATTCTCCCAAGATTTTATTACCGTCCATGCTTTGGAAACAAATGGATCATAGTTTAATATTAAGTGATAAAAATAATCTCATTAATCTCATTTTTTTCAAAAAAAAAAAAGATAAATAATGTCAACCTTGAATATTTAGAACCTAAAAAAAATATAAAGATGCAATAGAAATTACTTGTTGTTCGAGACCCCACTATAAATTCTATCCATATGTGTTCTCATCAAGAAATTTTGATATAAATCTTTAAAAAGAATTCATAAAATTTGTTAGATTTAAAATAATAGGAGCCAACAAGAGTTCATTTAAACTAACTAGTTAGCTAATACTTGATATTTCAAGTGGAAGTTGACTAATAAAGGAGTTATAAAAGAATTTTTATTTATTAAGAAATTATAAATTATAAATATTTATTATAATTTTAATATCAAAATAATATATTTTTTAATATTATAATAATTTTAATTATTAATTATTTAATAATTATTTAAAAATAAATAATAATTAATAATTTAATAATAAATTACATATTATTTAAGTAACAGTTTCACTTACCCGACACGATGAATTAAGAAAATATGTTGATAAGTAATTAAATAAATAAATAAATAAATAAATAAAATAATAATATTTTATTAATAAAAATAAATAATAATATAATATAATAATATAATAAAAAAATATAAGAGATATTTAAAATGTGTTATCTTGTCCGCCCTGCGTGGGACCCATCATTGCAAAGAGACCACCGTCGCATTTGTTCTACTTAGACGTAACCGTCCATCATTCTTTCACGTGTCAGTCATCTGCTGGCTTTGAACTCCTGCTCTGTCAGTCACCTCGCCGTTTCAGCTCCGTTATGGTACGACTGGTACACTTGTTCTCTTCCGCTCCTCTTTCTGTGTCTCTAGCTGAGATTATTGTAAGCGAAAAGGCTGTGCATTTTTCAGTCATCGATCATTACAAGGTATGGTGATCATGAGAATCGATCGTTTTGTGTGCGCGTCTGTGTGCGTGTTTGTGTGCGTGTGTGCCTCTTTTTTTTGGAGCGTGTTTCTTTCCCTGGAAAATGATTCCCGGAAAAAAGAAAAAGGAAAGAAAGAAATTCACCGAATTTTCATCTTTCACGCTCTTAGGCTTTGTAAAGTAGCTTTTGATTAGAAGAAAATGGAGTTTCTCTTTTGAAGTGAATAATATTTTTTTTTGTTGTTTTTTCTGTTAATTTGTGGGGAAAAACAATGGATCATTTTGGGGTAATGTGGGATCGCGTTTAGTGCTGATGATGTTTTGGAGAGGATGGGGTGATTATTTGATTCTATGCATTTACAATTTGAGCTAATTTCACTTCAAGTGAAAATGACTCCTTTCCAATCAACATGCATTATGGCATCAAAAAGTGGTTTTACTGTGCATATTCTGGAAAGAGGGGGAAAAGATGTAAATTTGGGTCAACATGTGTTCTTAAGAATCCTTTGCTGAAAGGAGATAATTTTGATAAATCTTGTTCAAAGGTGAGCTTGATATGCCAAAACATGTGCTATCCATAAGCACAGAGTGGGTTGCACATTCTTATGAACTTAGGACTTGTCCTTTTGCTGCATAATTTACTGAACATAATTCTTAGGTGCTTTCAGTTGTTGGTGATTTTCGGACACACAATTATTTGTTACATTCAAGCTAGAGAACAAATCACAATTGTCTCATCTGAAAATTCTTCCCAAAGTCATTTTCTTCATAATGATGTTTGTTGGACACTAATTCTGCTACACTGTTTTTATTTTTACAGGGTGCACTATGGTGCATATTTTCATTCTTGGGGACTCTGTGGATTAGGGTCTTTCTCTGCTGCAATTTTTATGACATTTGATTGATTGCAAATATATCCGTGAAGTGGGAGCTTGTTCTAAGAAGTGACATCAATCAGATTATGAAGAAAACTTACCTGGAGTTCTTTCTGGATGGTATAGCAAATGCAGAAGCTCAAAGTGGTTGGGAAACTTATACTCTAGATCTCTCAATGATTTACAGTGGGAAATTGGTAAATGTCCATCCCTTGTGGAATTATGTGTTAAACAAATATGTGATGTATACTTTTTTCAGCATTATGCCTGGGTGAGGGACTGCCAATTGATTTGTCTGGACTGACTTTTCTTCTATGTGTTTTCCTTGAACAAGACATAGATAAGTATAAAACATTTTCAATGCTTTCAAGGGACGTAAGTCAGCAGATCTTCAATAAATTGGTGTATTCTCAACAACTGAATCAGTAGTAATGCTTTCTTGTCCCTTTCTTCCCTCATTTAATAATTTACTTGCAATAGCTGTCAATATACAGAAGCATTAGCATCCTGTTTCCCTAAAGTAAGAGAGGGGGAAGAGGAGTGACCAAAGGATGGGGAGTCATGCAACGTTTCAAACCTACAGTCATTGAGGTACATGATATTTCCACTTTTGCTATCGAATTTCCCTCATCTAGTTGCACAATCTCTTTGCTTTAGAGTAACTGTTCATCAAAATTCAGTTTCCTGTTGTCTTCACCCCCCTCACACAAAAGAGAGGATGAAGTTGAACAGCTTAGGTTTGCATGGTGATTCATTATTGTTTACACAAGCAGTACCTTTCCATTCTGATGGTCTAAGTATGCACTGTCATATTAGATTGCATGGACTTCCATACCAGCTCTTTTAAAATTGTTTGTTGATGTAATTATATCTATCCCACAGAGCAAAATAACTAGAAAAAATTAGTGGAAGAAAATATTGCTCAATGGACATATAAATCAACTGACAGTTTGGAAAATAAAGAGAGAGAAATTGCTTATCATTCAATGACAATATATATTTTTTTGACCCCCTTATCAGCCCTTTCTAGTTCCAGGATGAAAGTATGCCACGCCAAAAGGTTAAGGGCATTAAATGACAATATATATGGGATCTAAAGTAGGACATTGATATTTTATGTTTTCCCCCTATCTTATTTTATAGTGTGACAAAAGTCCTGATAAGTCTCCAACCCTCATAAACATAGTCATAGGTTAAATTTCTGGCTCTTTCTTCTTTCGACCAAACTCTGTGGGTATTTGCTGTTCTGTCCAAGCTGTCTGGTGTTTTCCACAATTTTTAATATCCTTGAAGGTCTTCTCACAGTTATTCCTTTATTTTTAATCATTTTGTTGGTAGATTGCTGCTGTCTGCATTTTATGATCAGATTTTGTAGACCTGTCAAAGTTAACAAGTTTGAGTTTTAGAAGAAACAATGCAATTACAGCCCAGGGAATGAGTTCCTTTACTGGCTTATTCAAATTGGCCAAGTTGTATTGGTGATGGGCTTGTACACCTCAAGGGTATTATTAGCAGTTGCTTGGGTTCTGGGAAGGCATAAAACTTTCTTGTTTTATATATATATATATATATATATTGTTCATATTTGAACCCAGAGAGCACACCCAATTATGTAAGCTTGAGAAGTATTGGGTGATTTTCTCCATGAATTCTTTCCTAGAAATGATATACAACTTCTTTAAAATTTTAGACTATATGCAAGTTAGCCTACTAAGAGTGGCTTGTAAGAGTTAAATTTATACTTTAATAATGTGGCCTTCTCAATTTCTTTTCTTTCTTTGACAAAAGTTGTTTAGAGTGCTGTAAGCTGTCTGAGCATACCTTACTAATGAGTAATTGCTGTTGCAGCATTTCTTCTCTGTTGTGAATTGATATGGATTTTCTTGCTTGTGATGGGAGCAGATGTGTACTTCTAAATTAGGTTTGATTTGGCCTGTTGATCGGTTGTTTGATATGCTTCCCTGTTGTGATGGACAGACAACATTGCTCAACCATATATTGACTACAGTCCATGGGAAGCACATAGCAGTGATAGAGAATGAGGTATATAGAGATGAATTTTGGATCCTTGTGTTAATTTATTCGATTAGAGAATTTTTGTTGTCTTGATAATATAACAAGGGGATTTTTTTTTTTTTTTGTTGGTTTAGTGATGGTTATGTCACTATGCAGAAATTATTCTGGATCTTGAAGCTTGTTGTTTGATACTGACAATGGAGGTAATCTTAACTTGTTGATTTACTTTTAAATTGATTACATATTGTTGAATCAACTTGTTTCCTATTGTTGAATTTGCAGTATGGTGAAGTTGACATTGATGGTTTCCTAGTGGCTGCAAAAACTACCGGGCTCAGGACATTGTTATGCTGAACAATGGTTGTTTGTGCTGTACAGTAAGGGGTGATCTTTTGAGGATGATTGGGGAATTGGTTGAGAGAAAAAACGGAAAATTTGATCATATTGTAATAGAGACTACAGGTAGGAGATTAATACCAGAAACATACCTAAATCTAGATTGTAAGCATTAGAGGTTGTTTATCTCAAATTTTTTGTGATCTGTAATCTTAGAGAAGGATAGTCTTGTGTAGCTTAGTTTCACTCATGTATATGAAACTGGTTCTGTGTGTCAGGCAAACTTCCCAGTAACTGTTTGATGACACCCCTGGTTTCACTTCTGCAGGTTTGGCAAATCCTGCTCCAATCATTCAGACTTTTTATGCTGAGGCTAAGGTTTTCAATGATGTGAAGTTTTACAGTGTTGTCACTTTAGTTGTTGCTAAGTATGTTACTTTTCATTTGGATGAAGTCAAGCCAAAGGGAGTACTAAACGAGGCAGTTGAGCAAATTGCTTATGCTGACACAATTAGAATAAATAAGGTATTCTTTGCATTTGTAGTTTGCAGTGCTCTTCATTAAACTTCTATCACTTTGCATTGCTTGGGTATTCCTTGCATTTTGAGTAAGGTATTCTGATTTTGACAGAATTATAGTAAATAAGTTATTCTTTTGCTGACAGAATTATGGTAAATAAGGTATTCTTATGCTGACAGACATGATGAAAGAGCTGATTAGCTGAGATCAGGATTTTTTTTCCCGGAAATATTTTTAATGCTTCTAGATTAGCTTTTCTGGTAATCAACATTGCCCAGGTGCTTGAAATTGCATGCCACGAAATGAAGCTTTCTATTTGAATTAAGACAACACAAAAATGAAATATATGTCAGTATGTGTCATCCAATTATTGTGGCTAATAACTTGACCTTCAAAATGTTTGTCAACGAACATCAAGGTTCAGTCTTGCATTTCTTAGTTGTAGAACCTCTCTCTAGTTGTAACTAATGTCAGTTATTTCTATTTTTACTAGACTGATCTGGTCAGTGAGCAAGTGATTTCTTCTTAAGCACAGTACATAAGGGTAAGTATTCTGTTCTTTATGCTGAGCCCTTTCTTTTGTTACAACTTGAATTTCTTTGTGTACTGACTTAGAGTTAGCTTGTGCCTCTCAATGCAGAACATTAAAAACATGGCTAATTTGAAGCAGACACAATTTGGAAAAAGTTGACTTGGATTATGTAGTTGGCAATGGAGGCTTTGATTTGGAGAGGTAACTTTTTTAGTTGCCTTGCTCCTGGATTTGAATTTCTAATTTTTTTCATGTTCTCCATTGGTTGTCCTCAATGTTATTTTTGGGCATTTCTTGGTAGGAAGTCTCTGATTATATTCATTTTATGCCTCTAATATATATTACCATATTTTTAACCAATTTTTTTTCTTCTTTTGGTTGCACAACATCTTTGCACTTTAGGTTGGCATATATTCCCACTGACAAGCCTTCGCACTATGTCTTTTCTGCAAGTCTTCATAGCAAGTCTTTGTTTGCCTATTTTTGAGAGAGGAGGTCTGCATTCTAGATTGAAAATTGGTCTTTGCAGTGCATTGAATAGGACAGCCCATGTAATTCATCCTTTTTAAGGCACTAGGTTCATCTGCAGTTGATGCTAAAATCAGGTTTCGAGTTCGAGCCTTTGAATTCCTTTTGTGATATTTCTCATGCATTCTTGGCTTTTGACACCAAACATTCTAGGAAAAATAATTTTGCTCACAGCCTGCTGGCTAATCCTTATTGCACTTGCATCTCTCTTGACATTTTACTTGTAGTCTTTCATCTCCTATTTTACCTCATTGTATAACTCTCTTCTACTGGTAGTTATTGATAATAATTAGCAACTACCACAAAATTTGTGAGATAAAGATCATCTTCTTGCGCGAGCTTCAATATTCATAGAATTCTCCATCAAATATTAAAACTTGACTTTGAGTTTATATGAAGATGGTAATAGTATTATTAGTGGCCATGACTTTACTAGGACGAGAGTGCAAATTTTTGATAGATGAGTCAAATTTGTGAGGAAAGGACTAAATTGAGACTTTAGGAATTGAGGGAGTCAATTTGCAAAACTTTTTGGGCTTACTAGTGTTGAAACAGTGTCATACAATTTTTTGTGTCGAAAAATTGTTGTCAACTATTTTCATGCAAAATCTTTCAGTTTTTTTGATCAAGGGGGATATAATATCTGATTTTCAAGAAACTTCAGCTGCAAACTCTTGACAGTGTGCCCTTTGGATCTAACTTTGAGACCACTTGTTGTATCAAATACATGATTGGATGAATTGTTAGGTGGCAATTTTCAAAACTTTAAAAAAAGAAAAAGGGCAAAACAGAGATAAAGTACTTGTGTGGTTATGTGGGGTTGCTTCTTCTGCAAATAATTATTGGATTTCTTTGTTTTAAGCCTATTTCTTCTTTTTCTAAGGTTATGAAGTCCATGTTTACATATAGTTTTCTTTGCCATCTTCATGAGTTGTATTTTTTTATTTTTTTGACTTCCTTCATTGGTACAATTTCTTAGTCTCTCAGCAATGAATTGACAACTGTTGCTTAGCTTGCATGGTGGTTCCTTAACATAAAAGGCTTCCTGATTTCTCTTCACTAAGAAGATTTTCTGGAATTTTCTTGTTGCTTGATTCCTCAACTTTGGCCAAAATTACAAGTTGCCTTTTGACAATGTTGTTGAAGACTTGGAGTATAATAAATGACCTATATATTGAGCCTCACCTGACAATTTAAGCTTTTGGATGGAACAATTTCTTGACATGATATCAGAGTTTTCATGATCAAGTAATCATGAGTTTGAATTACACTCGCACACATTTCTCACCTAACAACTTAAAGCTTTTGGGTAGAACGGATTCTTAATGAAGATTGTTTTTGTTATTATTACAGCACTACTATTCACTTCTTGCAGAAGCCTTGCTTTAGTAGTTTTGTTTCAAGATTCAACCTGGTAGTTGGAGTAGCTTGGTCTGTCTTTTTTGATTAGATTTCCTGTTAGGCAAATTTTCTGTTTCTAATTAATCATGGGTGTCCAAATTCTATAATGACTAGAAGCGTTAATAGTCTCTGCATATAGGGTTTATCTGATATTTTCAGAGGTTAATTTGGGGGTCTTCTGCCTGTTGGTAATTTTTACCTTTAAAGTGTGAGGCTTTCTTGTCTTGTCCTGGGAGTAAGATTGATTCTTGAAGTTTTGAGTATGGTGCTGGCAGTTTTTTAATTCTATTAGTGGGATACTAATAAGTTTTTTCTATCTCTATTACTCATTACTCTTCGTAATTTATCTAATATATACTAAGTGATACAAATTTAAATTCCATACTTAAAATCCTAAAATTTCAATTCCCCAAACTCTAATAAAATCTAGACCTCAACAACCTTAAATCCTCCCCTCCTTGCTTTCCTGCATCACCATTCCTAACATCAAGTCCACCATTATAAGTTACAGTTGTATCATGAAATGAGCTAATCTACAGTGCTACTTATGGTTTTAGGTGTCCAGCCTTATTGCAGAACTTGCTTCTGCGGAAGTTGCAGAGAAGGGGGTTACATTTGATGTTGCTATAGAAGAAAGATTGTGCTTACTCCTGGGCTGTTGCCCACTTCCCAATAGCTGCTAAAGGGGTAAGGTGTTTAAACTGCAATATTTATGGTCTTCACGTATTGGCGATGAATGTTTGTTTGTGGCTATCCATCTTACCACTTATTTCTTTCTATGGGAATCCAATAAATTGATGCAGTTATCCATGGTTTTTATCTAATAGGGGTTCCATCTATCTCTCATGAAATGAGAACTTTTGTGCAAAACAAAAAATATGACAAAATACATGAACTATTGGAATACAAAGAGTTGAGTGCAGAAAGAGTCCCTTCCTTTTGTAGAAATTCTAATTCCATTGATCTCACTAAAATCTTGCAGTTCAAATGGAGGAATGGTTGGTTCGATTCTCTCTGTGCAACGGCAATTACTGAGGGGAGACTGGATCCCTGTCCTCTGCATACTGCATGGCTTAAGGAGTTAATTGTTGTTTGGTCATTCTGTTAAATTGTGCAGTTGTATCTTTTATTTGATTCTTTTAGGATTGCCTCTCATGACATTATACTAACTATTCACAGTGTACATTATCGTAACAAAAATGTGTTCTACCTCGGATATTTGTATTTCGATAAAAGAATCCAATACAAGTTGAGTTCTTGACAAAAACAAGATCCAGCATATGTGTATCTTGTAACTAGCTATCAAAGGAAATATCGATAGAATTTAAAATTTAAGTGGGCATTGAGCTTGTCTATTATGTCTGTGTCACTGCGGAAAACAAAGTCCTTGCAAGACACGTAGGTCAGATTCTTAGAAAGTACCCTTCAATTTTTTCTTTTTCAAGTCTGTATGGTACTTTTGAAAAATCCACATCTTTTATATAAATACTATCTCTATTAAAAAAGAAAGTGAATAAATATAATAAGTATAAGATAAAAAAAATATATCATAACCCTATTTGATGATAAGATAGGTATAAACAAGAGACTTAATGCATCAGCTTAGAAAATGATTCTTTAATTGCAGTGAGGATAATGGTGAACACAAAATAAGAAAATCAGTGGATTAGTGGAACATTGTTGCATTGATGAAATATTAATATCTACAAGAGGTACCATTTTTTTTTACAATTTATTTTTATAAGCAATGTTTTTAATTGTAATTGGTGAAAAGGTATTTTAAATTTATAAAATAGGTTTGATCATATTAACATATAAATTTTCTTTATATTTATAATTTAATGATTTGTTTAAATAGTTAGAAGTAAAGAAAAAAAAATAAAAAAATTATTTATTAAAGAAATTATTACATTATATTTCACTTTAAATTTTAATAAAATATAATATATATTTCATTAAAATTTTATTTTATATGTCACTAATGATGAGATCAAACTAATCTAATAAATAATGAGGTTAGACTAATAATTTATATGTTATCGTGTCTCAAACATATTTTAAACTAAAAACTATGTAATAATTTTTTTAAAATCTACATTTAAGGTTTTGACTAAATTAGAGTGTAAAATAAATAAATAATTATTTTTGATATATTTATAAGTAAAACTCAAATTTTTATAAATATTTAAAGAAAAATTAATTTAAGAAATTAAGAGTAATTGATTATTTAGTCATATATTATCACAGCAAATATATCTATATATATAAAAAAAGAATCATAATTAATGTACTTTTTTTTCTTTTTTATGTCATATACAAAGACTTTCATTACACAGCGTGCACGATTGTCTTTGTAATTACAAAATTGATTCCTTTTTCATCAATTAGGAAATGACTCGTGACATATTTGTCAAGATGCATTAAGGATAATAATCTGATATTAATAAATCAAATACCAAGACTTCTCCTTATTTGATTTTTATTTTGTCTAACAACTAAATCGATGTAACTATTGATTTTGTTGGCGTATTGTCAAAGTGATGTTATTCATTTGATTTACCTTTCATTACACAGATTATACGGCAAGTGCTTCTCATTTGGTATACTTTTCATATTGTGAAAGTGATGTTTCTCATTTTGTAATAATAATACATTTGTCTTTTTAGTATAATTTTCTCAGTCTTGAAAATTGGTTTTATTTTTATATCTCAATTTGTTATATCATCAAAATTTGGAGCATTGCTTGCTATGTTAATTGTGGTATATCATAGGGGTTTTTAGACTCCTACATTATTTTTTATAAGACTTATTTATTTATTTTTTTGTTTATATTATACTTATTTTTATAGTAATACAAACATGAAGTCTTTTCAAACCATATCATTATAGAAATTAGAGAGGTTATAAGTCAAGTCATGGACACCCATTTTCTAAGAAATGTTTCCCTTAGTTTCTTCCTTTCAAGTCTTGCACATGCTTTGGAAAAGTCTATGTCCCATTAGATAATAAACATCAATTCCATCGTTCATACTTCAAGTGAAATTCTACTATGAACACAAAATTAAAAAATATTCCATAAGTTAACTCATTTTTATAAGGAGAGATTTCATTTTGTAATTAGTGAAAAGATATTTTAAATTTATAAAATAAATCTCATTACATTTTCATAAAAATTTTCTTTAAATCAGTAATTTTTACTATTTAGTAAAATTAACTATGTCACTGTACAAGAGAACCAAAATGGCAAAAAATAAAAATAAAAATTATTATTTGTTAAAGAAATCATAATTAAGTCATGGGTTCCTCTCCCTTGATAACTATAGATAAAAGATTGGATTTAGAAATTTAATGCTTAATTTCAAAAAGAAAAAAAAAAGAAAAAACAAATCACAGATCAAAATTTTTTGACATATTTAGAATTAAACTCATAATTTATAAGAAATTGAACAAGGTGGGATATAAATCTTCTCCGTGTCATTTTGTCCAATCAAACTAAATTTAAAAAGCTGATGAAAAAAATAATTATAAAGAAATTAAAAAAAATAACAAAAAAATATTTCTTAGATAATAAATCATATATATGGGTTGTTTTATACAGCAAAATATAAGATATTAATCTTATACCTTATGAAAGGTTTAAGAAGTAAAGAATGAACTAATCTATTTAATTTTAATTACCTTTTTGATCAATTAGGAAGAGACTCATGACTTTTCTTTTCTTTTTAATAACAGTTTTAGAGGGTTCAAAGGCACCACAGGGTTGTTACTGCACCTGATGTAACAGTGATGCTTCTCATTTGGTCTACCTTTTATGACACGGCACGTGGATCTGAGTCTGGCATTACAAAATTGACTCCTTTTCATGTGTTGTTCTATATATATAGGTGCCTGGGAAATTACAATGGTGTGTGCAAAAATTAAACAAACTTTTGGGATTTTTCTTTTTGTGCTTGTTAATTTGCCTGACAATGGAGTTCTGTTTTCCCAGGAATCATGTGCTGTGGGTTCTGATCAATTCAATATGCTTAAGGGGTTACGAGAGTTGCCTAGAGGAAGAGAGGCTGGATTTATTAAGTATCAGGGATTACTTCGAATCAAGTGGGGTGAGGACAGAGCTTGTGCTTCCTTCCTGGACTGATAATCTAGCATCTGACTGCTGCAGCTGGGAAAGAGTCAAGGGTCATAGCACCACAGGCCGAGTGATTGAGCTCTTTCTCAATCACGA
This sequence comes from Rhizophora apiculata, assembly GCA_037832385.1. Lineage (NCBI taxonomy): Eukaryota > Viridiplantae > Streptophyta > Magnoliopsida > Malpighiales > Rhizophoraceae > Rhizophora > Rhizophora apiculata. The sequence goes on along the minus strand of CM075429.1, from coordinate 7,913,200 downwards.
TAGCCTAAAACCATTTTTTGTTTGCATTATACAAGCATGGGGTCCTTTTGGACCACCTCATTGTGGAAATTAGAGAGGTTAAAAGTCAAGACTTAGACCCGCTTTGGAAATTAAAGAGGTTAATAAATCAAATCTTGGACACTCATTTTTTGTTTGCATTACACAGGCATGGGTCCTTTTGGACCACCTTATTGTGGAAATTAGAGAGATTAAAAGTCAAGTCTTGGACACGCTTTAGAAATTAGAGAGGTTATATAAATAAAGTCTTGAACACCCATTTTTTGTTTGCATTGTACAAGCATGGCTCCCTTTGGACCACCTCATTGTGGAAATTAGGGAGGTTATAAGTCGAGTCTTGTACATGCATTGGAAATTAGAGAGGTTATATAAATCAAGTCTTGGACACCCATTTTTTGTTTGCATTATATAGGCATGGTACCTTTGGACCACCTCATTGTGGAAATTAGGGAGGTTAAAAGTCTACCTCATTGTGGAAATTAGGGAGGTTAAAAGTCAAGTCTTGGACACGCTTTGGAAATTAGAGAAGTTATATAAGTCAAGTCTTGGACACCCATTTTTTGTTTGCATTATACAGACATGGGTCCCTTTGGACCACCTCATTGTGGAAATTAGGGAGGTTAAAAGTTAAGTCTTAGACACGCTTTGGAAATTAGAGAGGTTATATAAATAAAGTTTTGGACATATATTTTTTCTTTGCATTATACAGGCACGGGTCCCTTTGAACCACCTAATTGTAGAAATTAGTGAGGTTAAAAGTCAAGTCTTGAACACGCTTTGTAAATTAGAGAAGTTATATAAATCAGGTCTTGGACACCTATTTTTTGTTTGCATTATACATGCATGGGTCCTTTTGGATCACCTCATTATGGAAATTAAAGAAGTTAAAAGTTAAGTTTTAGACATGCTTTGGAAATTAGAGAGGTTATATAAGTCAAGTCTTGGACACCCATTTTTTGTTTGCATTATACAGGCATGGGTCCCTTTGGACCACCTCATTGTGGAAATTAGGGAGGTTAAAAGTCAAGTCTTGAACACACTTTGGAAATTAGAGAGGTTATATAAATAAAGTCTTGAACACCTATTTTTTGTTTGCATTATACAGGTATGGGTCCCTTTGGACCACCTCATTGTGGAAATTAATGAGGTTAAAAGTCAAGTCTTGAACACGCTTTATAAATTAGAGAGGTTAAAAGTCAAGTCTTGAACACGCTTTATAAATTAGAGAGGTTATATAAATATATCTATTTTTTGTTTGCATTATATAAGCATGATGTCCTTTTGGATCACCTTACTGTGGAAATTAAAGAGGTTAAAAGTTAAGTCTTAGACATGCTTTGGAAATTAAAGAGGTTATATAAATAAAGTCTTAGACACCCATTTTTTGTTTGCATTATAGCATGGGTCCTTTTGGACCACCTCATTATGGAAATTAGAGAGGTTAGAAGTCAAATCTTGGACATGCTTTGGAAAAATCTAAGCTTGCATTAGATCATGAACATCAATTACATCATTTATGCTTCAAGTCAAGGTCTTCTTTGAATACAAAATTAAAAAAACACTCCACAAGTTACAACTCATTTTTTAGGTAGATTTTTAGTTTCATAATTGATGAAAAAATATTAGTAGACTTGTTACATTTTCACGAAAGTCTTCTTTATAACAATAATTTTCATGCTTTGAAAGGTTAAATATTTATGTTAAGTACAAGGTAGAAAAAAAAAGGAAAAAAAATTAATTATTCTGTTAAAGAGATACCAAATATGATGTTTATTAAGATGCTTTAATGATAGTAATTGGATGTTAATAAATTAGATGCAAAGACTTATTCTTATCTAATTCTTATTCTGTCTAGCAACTGGATCCATGAAACCATTGATTTTGTTGTCATATTGTGAAAGTGATGTCATTCATTTGGTCTACCTTTCATTACACGGTAAGTGCTTCTCACTTGGTTTACCTTTCATTACATGGCAAGTGTTTCTCACTTGGTCTACCTTTCATTACACGGCAAGTGCTTCTCACTTGGTCTACCTTTCATTACATAGCTGGTGCTTCTCATTTGGTGATAGCAATACATTTGTTTTTTTAATATAATTTTCTAGGTCTAGAAAATTGGTCTTATTTTTATATCTCAATTTTTTGTATTATCACATTTTGGAGCATTGCTTGCTATGGTAATTGTGGTATATCATTTGGTTTTTTAGATTACTACATTATTTTTGACAATTTATTTATTTATTATTTGCATCATACATATTTTTATAGTAATATAGGCATGAGGTCATTTTGGACCATGTCATTGTGGAAATTAGAGAGCTTATAAGTCAAGTTTTGGACACCCATTTTCTAGGAAATGTTCTCCTCTTTCAAGTCCATGCCATTATGGAAATTAGAGAGCTTATAAGTCAAGTCTTGGATACAATTTGGAAAAAATCTAAGTCTCCATTAGATCATGAACATCAATTTCATTATTCATGCTTCAAGTCAAGGTCTTAAATGAACATAAAATTAAAAAAAATTCCACAAGTCACAACTCACTTTTATAGGGAAAGATTTAGTTTTGTAATTGATGAAAAAACATCTTGAATTTACAAAATATATTCCATTACATTTTCATAAAGGCTCTCTTTAAATTAGTAGCTTTCACATTTCGTAAGATTAAATAACTATGTCAAATATACAGAAAAACAAAAATGACAAAAAAAATTAATTATTTGTTGAAGAGATCACAAAAGATAAAATTTGGATCTAACTAATGGTATTATTTGTAAATTTTTGATTTAATCAATTTTTGTTTGTATTTAGTAAAAGTAAAATGAAAATCTTTGAAATGGAGACTAAGGTTATCTTATAACTAAAAATAAGTTTGAGAAAAATGAATTAAAAAAAATAAAAATACATAACTAAACTAATAAAATTTTGGGGATTGAGATAATAAAAATATGTGTATTATTGAAATTTAATATTTAACTTCCAAAAGAAAAAAAAAAAAGCAACTCACATATCAATTTTTTTGACCTATTTGGAATTAAAACTCATAATTTATAGGAATTTGAACAAGGTGTGATTTGAATCTTGTGTGTTTTCACTTTGTCCAATCAAATTAAATCTAGAAAACCAATGTAAAAAAGAATTACAAAGAAACTAGAAAAAAAAAAAGAACAAAAATATATTTCCTAGATAAGAATTCATAAAATATAAGATATCAATTTTATACCTTATGAATGGTTTTTGGAGTAAAGAATGAACTAATCCATTTAACATTAATTACCTTTATGATCAATTAGGAAGACACTCATGGCTTTTTTTTATTTATTATTCGATAACAGTTTTAGCGGGTTCAAAGGCGCCACAGGGGTGTTACTGCACCGATGTAACAGTGATGCTTCTCATTGGTCTACCTTTTATGACACGGCATGTGGAGCTGAGTCTAGCATTACAAAATTGACTCCTTTTCATGTGTTGTTCTATATATAGGTGCCTCGGCAATTACAATCGTGTGTGGAAAAATTAAGAAAACCTTTCAGATTTTTCTTTTTGTGCTTGTTAATTTGCATGACAATGGAGTTCTGTTTTTCCAGGAAACATGTGTTTTGGGTTCTGGTCAATTTAATATGCTTAAGTGGTTATGAGAGTTGCCTAGAGAAAGAGAGGTTGGGTTTATTAAGTATCAGGGACTACTTCGAGTCAAGTGGGGTGAGCACAGAGCTTGCGTTTCCTTCCTGGACTGATGATCTGGCATCTGACTGCTGCAGCTGGGAACGAGTCAAGTGTAATAGCACCACTGGCCGAGTGATTGAACTCTTTCTCAACAACACTGCTAGCCTGGAACCACAGCGGTTTCTAAAATGCGTCCTTGTTTCTTCCTTTTGAGGAGTTGCACAAGCTAGACTTGCATGACAATGGGTTTAGTGATTGCTACCAGAATCATGGTACATATAACGCTTCTTTACTTTTCCTTCTTTGCTTCTTGTTTTCATGTTCACAGTGATTCCAAACCCACACAGATCTGCAGACATAGCTGAGTTAGCTTCTGTTACACAGGAGATTTTTGAGTTAAAAATTGTTTTAATGTCTTAATTGGGAGAGTCATGATTATATATTGGTTCAATTGTTTCTAAGATTAACTTGTCTTGTAAATGCATAAGCAGAAACATATTCATTCTGTATTTATTTAAGGGATTTGTTGCATAACCAAGAAAATTGTTCCTGCAGGTTTTGAGAAGATTTCCAATTTGAAGAAGATGGAAGTCCTAGATCTTTATTGGAACAACTTCCAAAACAATATCCTACTGTCTTTGGGTGAAATTACATCGTTGAGAAGTCTGAATCTGAGTTCCAACAATTTTAAAGGATCTTTCCCGGTTGAAGGTATTCAAATTGTCTTTTATCAAATCTTTTTTTTTGAAAAAAAAAATTTATTTAATTTTTTTAGTTATTTATCATTTTAAATTTCAAATTATAATTTTCATTAATAAAAAACATTTTTAAGTAGTTCTTGGAAAGGAATTTGAACCAAAGCACTACATGATCCAACAAAATTAAACAAAACACCCTCTTAGACATGATCATAAATTTTTTTTTTATATCAATATTTGTCAAATCATGTATGATGTGAATATAATGAAATTTATAAGATGCAAAAAGTTTATTTTATCATATAGAAAAGTTTGACAAAAAGACAATAAATAAAAATAAAAGATCTAACTTATAAGTTGAAACTTTAGGGATATATAATGAAAGGTGTGTATTACTAAAATTCGATTCAACTTCAAAGAAAAGAAAGAAAAAAAATAAAGAGAGAAATTGAAATAATTTGTAATATGTCAGGAAGACTTAAAGTGAAGATTTTTATTCAAATGTGACTACCAAAGATCTATTTTTTTTTTAACATAATTTTCCTTTGGCTAGTCAAATTAAACTTTGTTAATGGTTAACTCATATCATCTCACTATAAAAACTAATATAAAAAGAGAATTATAAAGAGAATAAAAAATAAAAGATCTTTTTCTCATATAAAGTATAAAGTAAAAATTAATTTTGATATTACTCAAAAAAAAGATAAATATAACAACTAAATGGATATAAAATTACTAAAAGTATAGCCCTTTAACTTCAATTTTTGCATTTTGATTGAGGGAAATTGATCCATAGTCAAAAACTTCTTTATTTCAACATATGCATGCAGAAAATTAGTACATATATGTTTTCATTTCTTGGTGGAACAATTATAATCTATCCTCAGAATTAAAGGCTCTCGAACACCTAGAGACGTTGGATGTAAGTGATAACTATTTCAGTGATCCCCCAAAGGTCCAAGGTAAAGACATCATTCCTTTTCTTTTCCTTTCTTTACTTTTTTTTTTTTTAAAAAAAAAAATTTCTTATTATTTTATCATCAGAAAAGATAAATAATAGTGATAATTTTATTAGAAACTTTTGAAACTATAAATTACAAAGTATTTTATAATTTTGTATTTTTCATGAATTTTTTGTATAATTTTTATTTGACTTAATTATACATGTTATTAATTTTTTGTATTTTATAACTTGCGTGAGAATTGGTTTAGTGATTGCTACCAGAATCATGGTACATATTACGCTTCTTTACTTTTCCTTCTTTGCCTCTTGTTTTCATGTGCACAGTGATTCCAAACCCACACAGATCTGCAGACATAGCTGAGTTAGCTTCTGTTACACAGGAGATTTTTGAGATAAAAATTGTTTTAATGTCTTAATTGGGAGAGTCATGATTATATATTGGTTCAATTGTTTCTAAGATTAACTTGTCTTGTAAATGCATAAATGAGAACGCTGTCATTGTAAGTTGCAGAAAAATAATCATTCTGTATTTATTTAAGGGATTTGTTGCATAACCAAGAAAATTGTTTCTGCAGGTTTTGAGAAGATTTCCAATTTGAAGAAGTTGGAAGTCCTAAATCTTTGTTGGAACAACTTCCAAAACAATATCCTACCGTCTTTGGGTGAAATTATATCGTTGAAAAGTTTGAATTTGAGTTCCAACAATTTTAAAGGATCTTTCCCAGTTGAAGGTATTCAAATTGTCTTTCATCAATCTTTTTTTTTTTTGAAAATAAAAATTCATTTAATTCATTTAGTTATTTATCATTTTAAATTTTAAATTATAATTTTCATTAGCCAAAAACATTCTTAAGTAGTTCTTGGAAAGGAATTTGAACTAGAGCACTACATGATCTAACAAAATTAAACAAAACACCCTCTTAGACATGATCATAAATTTTTTTTCATATCAATCTTTGTCAAATTATGTATGATATGAGTACAATAAAATTTATAAGATGCAAGAAATTTATTTTATCACATGGAAAAGTTTGACAAAAAGACAATAAACAAAAAATAAAAAATCTAACTTATAAGTTGAAACTTTAGGGATATATAATGAAAGGTATACGTTACTAAAATTTGATTCAATTTCAAAGAAAAGAAAAGAAAAAATAAAAAGAAAAATTGAAACAATTTGTAATATGTCAGGAAGACTTAAAGTGGAGAATTTTATTCAAATATGACTACCAAAGACCTGTGTTTTTTTTTACCGTAATTTCCCTTTGGCTAGTCAAATTAAACCTTGTTAATGATTAAATCATATCATCTCACTACAAAAACCAATATAAAAAGAAATTATAAAGAGAATAAAAAATAAAAGATATTTTTCTCATATAAAATATAAAGTATAAATCAATTTCGACATTACTCCAAAAAAAAATAAAAAATTAAATATAACAACTAGATGGACATAAAATTACTGAAGCTATAGCCCTTTAACTTCAATTTTTGCATTTTGATTGGGGAAATTGATCCCATAGTCAAAAACTTCTTTATTTCAACATATGCATGCACAAAATTTAGTACATATATGTTTTCATTTCTTGGTGGAACAACTGTAATCTATTCTCAGAATTAAAGGCTCTCGAACACTTAGAGACGTTGGATGTAAGCCATAACTATTTCAGTGATCCCCCAAAGGTCCAAGGTAAAGTCATCATTTCTTTTCTTTTCCTTTCTTTACTTTTTTTTTTTTAAAAAATTTTTCCTTATTGTTTCATCATCAGAAAAAATAAATAATAGTGATAGTTTTTTTAGAAACTTTTGGAACTGTAGATAATAAAGCATTTTATAGTTTTATACTTTTTATCAATTTTTTATACAAATTTTATTTGATCTTATTATACATTTTATTGTTTTTTTATGTACATTATAAATTTTTTAATAAATAAATAAATTATAAGATAAATTATTATTTTATTCATAAATAAAATCATTACGATATAATTTGTATATATCTAAAATATGACTAATTTTTTGATTTCTTTATTATTTATGATATTTTAGTCAAGACATTTTATGCACGTGTAATAAATTTTGACACCACTTTTATCCAATAATATTAGTAGACTCATAAATTTGGGAAAATAACTATTAAATACTTTGTGTATTTCAAATTTTATGTCATGGAAGAATTTGATAGTTTTGAATCTAGAAGCCAACAATTTCAATAGCAGCGTCCTACCCTTTGTAAGTATGCTTACATCACTTAAGACACTAAATCTTGGCAATAACAATTTGGAGGCATCAATTTTTGCAGAAGGTATCACAATTCTCTAAATTTAATTTGTTTTGTTCTTTTCTTTTCCCCTTGTACTTTTCATCAATTTTTTGTATATATTTTATTTGACCTTATTATACATTTTATTGATTTTTATATACATTACATAATTTTTTAATAAATAAATAAATTATTATTTTATTCATGAATGAGATCATTATGATGTAATTTGTATATATTTAAAGTATAATTAATTTTTTATTTTCTATATCATTTTCAATATTTTAGTCAAGACATTTTATATACATATAATAAATTTTGACACCACTATTATATATGTGATGTGAATTTTATATAATAATATTAGTAGACACATAAATTCATTTGGGGGAATAACTATTAAATACTTTGTATATTCCAGATTTTAAGTCATTGAAAAATTTGGTAGTACTGAATCTAGAAGCCAACATTTTCAACAGCAGCATCCTACCCTTTGTAAGTACCCTTACATCACTTAAGACACTGAATCTTGGCCGTAACAATTTGGAGGCATTGGTTTCTGCAGCAGGTATCACAATTCTCTGAATTTAATTTGATCTTTTCTTTTCCCCTAGAGTCACAGTACTATGCTGTTGTAATGCACTCTTTTTAATTTCTTTTTGGCAGAACTAGCTTCTTTGGAAAACTTAAAAGAGTCGGACCTGTATAGCAATGATTTAAAGAATCTTGAAGAAATTTTTGATGGCCTGTCAAAATTGCAAAAGTTAGAGGTGTTGAATCTTGCAGCAAACAACTTCACGAATAGCAGTGTTAAATCGCTGGGTGCTGTGACATCTCTGAAGAGTCTCAGTCTTTCAAATTGTGGCCTGGATGGAGTCTTCCCAGCACAAGGCATGTAAAAAGTAACTCAGCCAAACAAATTTAGAATTGGTCTCTCTTACTCAATTTATTTTCCTTTTCATATATGTATGTGCAGATATAGCAAGCTTGAAGAATTTGAAAATTTTGGATCTTTCTGATAATCAATTAACAATGCTGCCAGGTACTGCTTGCCCTTCTTCATGGGATTTTTGTGTGTTTGATGAGTGCAAGTGTTGAGAAACTTCATATAATTCATTAGAAAACTTTGATTAACAAAGAAAAGAGAAGAAAAAAAAAACACCAAGAAGGAGAAAAGACCTTAATCACACAATTAGAAAAACGAAACAAGAAGAATGAGAAGAAAAGACATTCAACCTCATGGACCCCACCTTCGTTGCGGTGCGAGTCCACCGGCAATCTCAAATTGCCCCAATAATCTTTTCTTTTTTCCTTTTTCTTTTTTGTTTTTGACATTTATTTTCCATTTCATATATGTATCTGCAGATTTAGCAAGCTTGAAAAACTTAGAAACTTTGAATCTTTCTTTGAATCAACTAACAATGCTGCCAGGTACTACTTGCTCTATTTCATGGGATTTTTATGTGTTTGATGAGTGATCCATTAGAAAACTTTGATAAACAAAGAAAAGAAAAGAAAAAACACACCGAGAAGGAGAAAATGCCTTAACCACACAATCAGAAAAATGAAACAAGAAGAATGAGAAGAAAAGACATTTAACCTCATGGATGGCAATCTCAAATTGCCCCCAAAATCTTTCTTTTTTCCTTTTACTTTTTTTTTTTGACATTTATTTTCCTTTTAATATATATTTGTGCAGATTTAGCAAGTTTGAAAAACTTAGAAATTTTGGATCTTTCCGGGAATCAACTAACAATGTTGCCAGGTACTGCTTGCACTTTTTCATGGGATTTTTGTGTGTTTGATGAATGGAAGTGTTGAAAAGTTTCATTTAATTCATTAAAAAACTTTGATAAACAAAGAAAAGAGAAGAAGAAAAAAACACCGAGAAAGAGAAAATGCCTTAACCACACGATTAGAAAAAAGAAACAAGAAGAATGAGAGAATGAGAAAAAAAGATATTTATCCTGATGGACCCCACCTTCGCTGCAGTGCCAGACCACCCACAATCTCAAATTGCCCCAAAATCATTTTTTGCATTTTTTTTTTATTTGAGAAGAAATGCCCCAAACTAGGTCCACCTACTTGGTCAAACGAGGTCCACCTGCAAATGGTCCACACTCACAGCCTTGTCATTTTCTGGCCTTTATCGCATGCTCCCTTCAAGTTGTTGCCAATTCCTTAAATTTATGGCTAGTTCAAATTAATCTCTAACCTTCTTTTTTTTCTCCATCTTTTCTTTTCTTTCTTTCAATTTACCGATAACCTTTACATTTACTAGGAATTTAATATCATGTATAAAGCACCCATGCTTACTTCAGTTGTCACACTAAATAATTCTTTTACCCTCACAGTTTCTTTTAATGATGCCCATAAACTTTTTCCTTCTCCCAATTTGATCAAATTGTAGGCATTTGTTGTTTATAAAAGCATTCATAGCCTTTCCTTGTAAGTAATAAACTTTGTTGGCAATAAATACTGTAAAACATTGATTATACAGTTGCATGGAGGAAGAATAACAAAAATAATTAAGATAAATAGCCTTAATCTCTCCTACTCAATTTATTTTCCCTTTAATATATATTAGTAGATTTAGCAAGCTTGGAGAACTTAAAATTTCTGGATCTCTCTTCCAAAGGCTTCAATGGTTCCCTAACAATGCTACCAAGTACTATTTGCACTTTTCCATGGGAATTTTGTGTGTTTAAAGAGAATAAGAGTGGAAAACCTTCATTTAATTCATGTGAAAATTGCCACAACCCTTATTTCCTTGAATTTATTTTTACTTTAAATTTAATCTCTGAACTTTTTCTTTTTTTCTGTCCTTTCTTTTATTTCATTCAATTTATTAGTACCCTTTACATTTACTAGGAATTTAATATTTTGTATATGCTACCCATGCTAACTTATGATTCCTATAATTTGTATTTTTTAAGTTGTCTCACTAAATACCCCATAAACTTTTTCCTTCTCCAAATCTCATCAAATTTTAGGCACATATTGTTTATAAAAGTATTCTTAACCTTTCCTTATAAATAGAAAACTCTTTCAACAATAAACATTGTAAAGCATTGATTATGCACTTGTATGAAAGATGAATAATTAAAATAATTTTGTGGTTACTTATTAAAAAAAATAAAATTTGATAATATATTAAATAAAAACAATAATTTAAAGGTTTTAAAATATAAAACTTGTAATAAACAATTGTAATGTTTTTTATTCCAAATTAGTAATGTCATTTTTTCCTACTAAAAAATGTATCATTTTTTTATTTTTATACTTGTATATATAAATTTTTCTTATAAAAAAAATATATATATATATATATATATATATATATATATATAGACTACCATTGTCCATGTACACGTAGTTTCTCTCCCATTATTCTTTTACTTTTTTGTTGCATATAGCACGAAACCAAGGAATTGGCTCTTATACAACATATGGATGCTTTGGTCTTTAAAAGTTTATGATTATAACATCGAATATTATATTTCATCATTGACATTAGACCAATTTAAGACCTTTATGGCTGAACCCAAGGGGAAGCTATGAGTTTTGGCATAATATTTTGTCAAATGCTAAGTTGGAATTGCATTTATTTGAGTTCTTTTACAATTTTAACCTATTTTCTTTACCTATTTGTTTTAATTTTGGGACAGATTTTGGTCAAATGACTTCACTCAAAGCTTTATCTTTAGCTAACAACAATCTAAATGGATCTTTAACTCAAAAAGGTAGTTGCTAACACTTTACCAATGCTTAAAAGTAAGAATCACCTTATGTCTTTTATGGAAACTTGTTACAATGTTATACCATCATTTGTTTCAGGCTTGTGTTCATTGAAGAACCTTCAAGAGTTGGATCTCAACTCCAATAATCTTAGTGAAATTATTCCATCTTGTCTTGGAAAATTGACTTCTCTTACACTCTTAGACTTGTCATCAAACAAACTTGAAGGGGACATTTCATCATTTCCAATTACTACTCTCATATCTCTTAAGTTTATTGATCTCAGAAATAATCTCTTTTGGGGTCAATTCTCTTTTTACTCAATTGCTAATCACACAAATCTTGAAGTGTTGTTGTTGTCAAGTGATAACCATAAGCTACAGGTCCGAACTTAATATCCATATGACTGACTACCTATAGTTCAGCTTAAGGTTATTGAGATGTCAAATTGTAGACTTTACAATGTTCCCCATTTTATCACTTACCAAATTGACTTAAAAGTCATTGATCTCCCCCATAATAACCTTATAGGAGCCTTCCCCATTTGGTTGCTTGAAAACAATACCCAATTAGAGTATTTAAGTCTTAGAAATAACTCCTTTATGGGTTCGTTTGATTTATCCTCCAATTCTAGCTTTGCTATAAAGTATATGGATATCTCAGTCAATCACTTTCATGGAAAGCTTCAACAACATATTGGCAGTATTATTCCAACTATAGCAGTATTTAATCTTTCAGCAAATGCTTTTGATGGTGGCATTCCATTCTCTATGGGAAGCATGCTTTCCCTATCTGTTTTAGATCTATCTAGCAACAAGTTTTTTGGAGAAATTCCAGACAATTTGTTAGCAAATTCCTCTAATTTGGGTGCTTTGGTGCTCTCAAACAACCGATTAAGTGGTCAAGTGTCAAAGATAAAGTCCAATCAAACTTCATTAATGTCCTTGCATCTAAGTGGAAATCAATTTACTGGAACTCTGTCAAGTTGGATCTCTCATTACCCAAGCCTAGAGCTTTTGGATATAAGTGACAACTACATATCAGGTGAAATTCCTAACTTTATTGGGAATCTAAGTTTGGAACATTTGAACATGGCAGGCAATGCATTTGAAGGAACAATTCCAAGTGAACTGTTTTGGTCATCCTTTCTTGATATTTCCTATAACAAACTTTGGGGCACTCTTCCTTCTTGCTTAGAATGGTCAACAAATTTACAGCATTTGAATTTAGAAGAGAACAGAATCACACGTACAATTCCAGAAACATTATTCAACTATTCTAATACGATGACGTTGAATATTAAAAATAATTTTTTGTCTGGTAAAATTCCAACATCAATTGGGAATTTGTCCAATTTAAGAGTTCTCGAACTAAGAGGGAATAATTTGAGAGGTTTGCTACCAGAAGAACTCTGCCAGTTGAATGAACTAGACATATTGGATCTCTCACATAACTCATTTTTTGGACCAATACCAAGTTGTTTTAGCCACCTCTCTTTTGGAAAGCTGACTAAAGATGCATTTAATTTTGCACAAGATGAGAGGGGTTATGGTTGGTTCATTATATCCTACAATTTCCAAGGTAAATTTGGAAACAGAGGGTTTGGAAATGGAAGACTTAGTTCCTTTGTGCAGCAAGATCAAGTTGAATTGGTGACAAAAGCTAGATCCGACAGATACAGAGCTTGGCATCTTGAATTGATGTCCATATTGGATTTGTCATGTAACAAGTTAATAGGGAAAATACCGGTAGAAATTGGAAATTTGAGCTCGATACTAGCCTTGAACTTGTCTCATAATCAATTGATTGGCCCAATTCCAAGAACTTGGGAAAATTTAGGGCAAATAGAGAGTTTAGACCTTTCCCACAACAAATTGAGTGGTGAAATTCCTTCAGAATTGATTAATCTGCACTTTCTAGAGTTTTTTAGTGTGGCTTACAATAACTTCTCAGGTTGGCTTCCAGACATGAAGGGACAATTTGCCACATTTGATAACAAAAGCTATGAAGGAAATCCATTTCTTTGTGGGCCTCCATTATATACAAGTTGCAGTATTGACGTACCAAAATTGCCACCATCTTCTGATGTAAGCAATAGAAAATGGCATGATATCATTGATCCTACATCCTTCTTAGCAAGTTTCGTGGCAACCTACCTCGTATTCTTGTTGGCTTTTGTGGCTATTCTTTATGTCAACCCTTATTGGCGACAAAGGTTGTTCTTGTTCATTGAGAATTTCATAGACGATTGTCATTTCATGGTTTTTTATACTATTCCCAAATTGTTTTCTAGAGTAGTTAGGAAGCTATATTTTGCTTGATTATTTTGCTAGATTATGTATTTATGTGGGTAATAGTATTTTATGTGCAATATTGGACATGTAGTTCTTAAAATTTACTTACTATCTTCTTGTAATTGTGTTACATGTCCTGTTTCTATGAATATTGGATGTTGGGAAAGTGTTGGATTCTAAATAAACAAATTAGATTAAATTTAGATTAAATTAGATACATATTAGACTAGATGTGTGTTAAGTTTCTTGTAACTTGAATATTGCAATGGAGACACCATAAATGCAAAAACAATAAACAATAAACAACAAATATATATTGCATTCATCACCAAATATACATAAACAATAAATATTGCAATAAAACACCTTACCTCTTTAATAATGGTTAGGAAGTGGACAACAACCTCGAAGAAAATACAAAGTACAATCAAATGTAATTCTCTTTTCTAAATCTATTACAGAAGTAGGTTTTGCAAAGGCTGAACACATGAAATCACAAATAACAATGTATATCAATTCATTTTAAGTTATAATAGTAAATTTATAATGAAGGACTCTATTAAAAATTGTATTGTAAGAAAGTAGGGAGAGGAAGATTTAAGGTCAATTGATATTTATGATTTATTAGTTTCAAAATTGAAACTATAGGATTTTAAGTATGGAATTCAATTTTTTGCTTAAAAAGAAGTTTGGAATTCAAATTTGTGTCACTAAGCATTTATTGAATCAATTATAAAGAGAAATGGAAATTGGAAAATGAACTATATTTATATGAAATTGTTATAATAATAATACAAATGGGCCTTTGCCTCAATGGTAGTGTACCCATTCCATCATAATTAAAGGAAGGGGTTCATAGTTATTTACATTCTTAAAAGTTGTCATGTTCCCAAACAGTTCAAAGTTGAATAGAATGAATTCTAAAAATTGGCTCCACCTCACTAATTGGTTATCCAACCATTTGGTTCACCAATTCTTGGATGGATTTTGACCAATGTGATTTTTGAGTTGTAACTAGACCAAAAACCAAATTGATTACCAAATTTTTCATTCAAGCTAGTTGGTCTAGTATGATTCTTGAAACCTTGATTAAAAATTTCTAACTCTTATCTATGATTATTAACACACATATCAGTGGTTATTGTCTTAGCTTCTATTGAGGTCCTCCTTGATTAGTGTCAATATCACCAATATTTAGTTGACGCGATTAAACATATTTTTGAGCTAAACTCACCGTCAAATAATGTCCAAGTGCTATCTACTAATTAAGAGGTAAAAATCTTAATATTACAAGTCTTACAAGAAAGGCAAGTGCAAGTATAAAGGTTGTTCTAAGTATGTGTCCTAGGCATATGTGATAATGGTGTCTAAAATAACTCATTAGTCCCCCTCCCTTGATGACCAACATTAAAGTTTGGATTTGACAAAATATACTTGTAAATTTTTTTGTTTACATTGGTTTTAGTCTAATCACATATAAAGCAAGAGTAAAATGGAAATTCTAAGGTGGAAGAAGTTTATTTTTCACTTAGTATAAGTTTGACAGAAAAAAGTAAACAAAAATAAAATTATATAATTTAAAAGTTGAAATTTTAGGGACTAAGGGAATGAAAGGGGAAAAAAGAGAGAATTTGAGATAATTTGTAGAAAGTAAGATAAGAAAGAGAATTATAAACAGTTGTGATTTGTGACTTAGGGAGACAAAAAGACTTTGACTAAATTTGAGAGCCAAAAAAGCATGCCTTAATCTCTTTTCATTACATTTGGAAGTAAACTCACAATTTACAAGCCTTTGAAAGACAACTTAATTTGAATTGAATTTTCTTTATCCAATCAAACTAAACCAATATAGAGAGAGAATCATAAAGAACCTTAATAAAATAAAGAAGTACTCCAAGTTAAATTAATTAATATAGAATTTGGACACCATAGATTAATTAAGAATAGAAAATTTTGCCAAAAAGAAATTCTAATCAAAATAGATGCAACACTTTTCCACTAAAATTTGATTTTTCTAAGATGTTCTCTTTATATACATATACATAACATTTTTTTCCCCTAAAAGAGACTTGGGGCTTTCCTTTTCTATACAAAGATAAAATTTTTTTCTTTTGTCCATGTTATTGTAGAAATTAGAAATCTTATAATTTTTTCTCAAAAATTTTTTTCTCAATTAATTCTTCACAAGTCTTGGACAAGCTTTGGAAAATCCCAAGTCTCAATGAGAAGATGAACATCAATTCCACATCATCCATGCTTCAAGTCAAGGTCATCTTCCAACATGAAACTAAAAAATGAAGCATTAATAGCTATAAGAAGTTGCAACTCATTTTTATGGCAAGTGTTTTAGTTTTGTAATTGGTAAAAACATATTCCAAATTTACAAAATAAACCCCATTACATTTACATAAAAATCCTCTTTATATCATTAGTTTTCATAATATTCTTAGGTTGAATAGCTAAGGCAAACATAAAAGAGAACTAAAATGGCAAAATAAAATATTATTTGTGAAAAATATCATTGCATTACATTTCAATTTAAAAGTTGATTAAAATACATTATATCTCATCAAAGAGGAAAATTTACAAAAACACTTTTTTTATCACAATATCATGTTCAAAAACAATTCAACTGTTGAAAATTTCTAACTCTTATTTACAATTATTAACATGATAAAAATTTAAGTGTGACAAAAATGAGAATCTTTAAATAGATATGTGTGACAAAAATAAATGTAGTATCCATGGGAGATAAATTGAGAGAGTTGTGTTTGGATTAGTTTGGACATGTCTAATGTAGACCAGCAAATACTTCAATTAAAATGGGTGATCAAACCTTTAAACATAGTGTTTGTGGTGCTAGCATGAATCTTTTGTTAAGAAGGATTTAGAATAATTAGGTTCAATCTTGAATTTCAAATCTTGGTCCTAAAACTTTAAAAATAGTGTTTACAGAGCTAGCACCAAGGATCAATTAATGTTAGTTAGGGATTAAAGTCTCCAGTTTCTGTTTTACTTATTTACATGTGGTTATGTCTTGCTATTCTTGTTAATTAGGCTAACAAGAACAGCAATACTATAAGTGATAGTAAAGTCATCGGGCAGCAACAACAACGACAGAAACAACTCCTCTGGTGGTGGCAAAAGTGGCAGCGACATACGGGAAATGCTGTTCATGGCCATTGGCGATGCTAATAAGACAAATATTGATGAAGATCTGCACAAAGGGCAGCTTGTTAGGTATTGTCTTGGTGCATGTTTAGGGACTACCATTAAAATAGATATCAATTTTGGAGAATATTTTTTTTCACTTTGATTTGCTCTTTGTTAGGACATATTCTTCTTTCTCCAATTGCATTGACCTTTTGCATTTGTTAGTTGGAATTGGATATTTTATTTTCATGGGCTTATAAATTGGAAAAAAAAAATTCATATCATAATGAAAATGCATGGCCACTGGTTTGGTAGATGATTGCCATGTAGCAAACCAACATGGATGAAGCACCCCAGAGACAACTTGCCTGTGAGGCATTCATGGAGATTAAGAATTAGATTGGTCATTGCCTAATGAAGGTTGTCAGTGAGCATGTGTGGAGGCTCCGTGTGTGTGTTTGAGTTGGAGTTACCAAATCTGTTAGAAACCTTGACAAACCTGTTTTGTGACGATGACCAATGTACCCCCTTTGTGCCTTAGCATGTAGCTCATCCATAAAACCTTACGATCACAACAAGATTTTAATTCATTGCACATGCTTACATGTGCAAATCTTCATTGTGATTGTTGAATTTTGCATGAAGTATTGATGAGTTGGTGCTGCTGAATCATTGTTAAAATAAACTACTTTTCCATTTTTGGTGTATATATATATGTATTGCTTGTTTCATTTTGAAATCATTGTCATATGCATGAATATTGATTGGAAAATTGGAAAAAAAAAAGGTTGATTTTGTCGGAAGTTTCAAATACATTGTTAACAAAATCCTCTAATTTGAAATATTTGATGCTCTTAAAGAATGAATTTAGTAGTCAAATGCCAAACACAAAGTCCAATATAACTTCACTACATACTTGTAACTAAGTGAAAATTAGTGGCAACTTCATATCAAAAACAATTCCTCACTTCATCGGGAATGTGAGTTTAAAACAACTAAACATGGCAAATAATGCATTTGAAGGAATAATTTAGTGTGAATTATCTACAGCCCCGTTTGGCAATCTTACAAAATAAAGTACTATAAATAAAAGTAATATAAACAAAAGTACTGAGATCAAAAGTGTTGTTACTCAAAGTTACATATTGTTTGATAATAGTAGTAAAAATACTATGAAAAAAATTCAGTAGGATTATGAATGAAAGTCATCTCTATCATTCTATTATTATCGTAGAATTCATCTTGTAAAATTCTCCTAATATCAAGAAAGATATCAAGTGGTAAAACATTGGGATGTTGATCAAATCTCTCAAAAGTTGGATCACTTACAGATTTTTAATGAATATTGTTATGTAAAGTTATTGATGTAATAGTAATATCTCTTTGCACGTGAAATGAATAACATGACATTAAATATAATATCTTCCATCTTCTCGAATGTCCCCTCAAGGTAACTTCTTAACGAGGAATGCACACAATTAAACATTTCTTTATACATCTTTTAGGCAATCAATCATTCTGAAGTTCAAGTAAATGATATCTTATATTTTTATAAGGTCCAAGATATCCACTTAAAAACGAAAGTTAACTTTTTGCAATAATACTATTGCATATGCTTTCTTAATATTTTCTAGGCATTCAAAATTTTATATGCAGCAAAAATGAAAACCAAATTAGACCAAGAGCAAATGACCGGTCATGAGCAGGTGGACTTGGTATGGTGCCTGCTTGAAAGCTAGTTTCTGATACCACATTAAAGAGTAACCAAAAAGACAAGTATATTTGGAATATTGCTTAACGTAAAAGAGAATGCATAAAATCTATAACTAATTAAATTTGATCAACTTGAATGGCAGTGACTAATGAATCAGTGCATATTAAGCACAAATGTAATTTGCAGTCCATCGTGTGCTTCCTGTCAACACATGCATGTGGTGCACACGAGGATCAATAATGCAAACTGGTGACTATCAGGTCAAGCAGCCTCTTGGGGCCACTTGATTTATTAGAACATACTCATGATTATATTTGAGTGAAGTACTTGAATTTAGCATACAATCCATGTAAAAAACAAAGTTTATTTTTTTCTATAATACTATTAAAATAAAAGTGCCTTAAAATGTGATATATATCTACTATCATAAGGAATCTCTGGTGGGATATCTCTAAAATCAAGATCATATAGTTTGATAACATCTTTTATAAGTGATAATACTATCAATAAAATTTTTGTGAAACATCTACTAATTGTTTCCCTTAAATGTTGAAAACGTTTGCCCACTGATATAATTGATTCTACCGAAGAAAGTGTGCATAAAAGCATACATACTTTCCTAAATTGAAGATATTCTCCTCGAAGGTTTTAATCCATGATTCAACTGTAGATTAGTGCATAATTGGAGTGATGTTTCATTGTCCATTCTAAAAATATTTAAACATCGTACTTCATGCCCTTATATTAATTATGTCACCCATTTCATTCTACTTTGATATGAAGTCATACAAGGTTCTTTGTGTATATTTGTGTAATGAAAGGTATGGACAACAACTATTTCCAACAGTCAAAGTCCATCTTCATCGTCAACATCATTATCATGGTGTTGTCCATAGTTGTTTGCACAATCATTAGTCATTTCTAGGAAAAACAAAATAAATACATGAATATGAAACAAAACAAATATTCCAAATGTTTTTTGATTTGAATAAAAAAAATTGGAACTAAAAAGTGATGACTAATGAATATATTCAACAATAAATAAAATAATGCACACCAAAAGATGTTAGTACCAAAAGAAGTAATCTTGCATCTATTAGGTTTTATGCTTCTTAAGTTGATAATGTAATCAATGTAACTTGGCTTGTTTAGTGGTTAATCCAAAATAAATCTCTATTTTTATTATCTCGGATTAACTTCATTCCATTGATAAAAATATCATTATCTTTTTCAACATCTGGTAGAGAACAAATATTTTTCATGACCTCATGTATCAACTCGGCAAGTTTGTTTTCCTCTTTTGAGCAACACTATCAACCAAGGGAGCAATTGTTTCTTAAATAGCAGATGCCACTCCTGATTGTCACTTTTTATTATTCCTTTTAAGACCTTTTCTCATGAGTCAGTTCGATTCAGCAACTCTTTTCTTATAAGTCTCATTTCTTCCTATTGTAAATCAATTTAATAGCAGATGTCTCATTTGATTCCACTCTCATGTATAAGAACATTGGAATAATTCATCTATAAAATCATAAAAAGCAGGTTCTCCATCTAAATCATCACCAATTTCTAATGCAACAATTCTGTCATGTATCGTATGATTAGTCTCAACACCACCTCTACTGCCAAAAGTAGCTGATGAAGGAGCAACAGCATGTTCCCCAGTTGCCACTATATCCCCAAACATAACATTTAATTTTCTCTCAAGTTCTAATTCAATACCAGCTTATCGAAAATTTTTTCAGCTGGATTAGCCTGCAACATTTTAAAATAATGAGTATTATCAATGACATAAACTTATAAAAAAAGTTTTTGAGTAAAGAAATATAATATTAAAACTAACTTTAATTTGCTCTTCCCACCACATATAAATAGCAAAAATTGTTTTTTTTCACAGGATCCCACCCTAGTCCAGTCTCTTTTCCAACTAAATCTTCTTTCTTTTTTTTTTCTTTTTTGGAGCATCCATTTATTTTTCAAATGATATTTATCATACTTACATTCACTTTATTCTTTTCTTGAAACTCTTCAACAACATAAATCCATCATTGCTTATCAAAATGAGTTAAAGGTCTTGGTCTTTTTTTTTTTTTTAATAGCTCTTATGCAAATACCACCAAAAATATGAGTTATATTCTTATTCCACACAACCTTGAATGTCTTACATGCGCTATCTTGAGTTAGCCGGTTGTCATTATTTCTTCCCATCTACAATAAATTTAATTTGAAGCTCACAAACACAATTTTCAAATTAAAGTTACAATAAATCTTAGATAAAGGTCACAAACATATTCATTATACGTCATATTTGCCAAATGTCATATGAAATAAACACCACAAACATTTCAAACTCAAATAAGTATTAAACACTTAATTTGGAAAATATATTATGCTTTCTCAATTATTGCAGATGTTTTCTAGGCATTCAAAATTTTATATGTAGGTGGACTTGGTATGTTGCCTGCTTGAAAGCTAGTTTCTGATGCCACATTAAAGCGTAACCAAAAAGATACATGTTATGATCAGGACATAATATTGTTGATCGTAGTGGGAAATTAAGTTCTAAATCATTAAGAGCCAAACTAAAAATGCACACATCATGTGTTGTAACCTCCCATCCAGCTATCACAAAAGTAAATTGCATATCAAAACTACATGCTGTCATGATAAGTGTTGGTAGGCCCTTTCTTCTAATAAATCTTATTTGATCTTGCATAAGAATAGAAGCACGTACATGTGTTCCATTTATTGCTCCAATGCAATCATGTTATTAGAACATACTCATGATTATATTTGAGTGATATACTTGAATTTAGCGTACAATCCACTTAAAAACGAAAGTTAACTTTTTGCGATAATACTATTGCATATATGCTTTCTTAATATTTTCTAGGCATTCAAAATTTTATATGCAGCAAAAATGAAAACCAATTTAGACCAAGAGCAAATGACCGGTCATGAGCAGGTGGACTTGGTATGGTGCCTGCTTGAAAGCTAGTTTCTGATACCACATTAAAGAGTAACCAAAAAGACAAGTATATTTGGAATATTGCTTAACGTAAAAGAGAATGCATAAAATCTATAACTAATTAAATTTGATCAACTTGAATGGCAGTGACTAATGAATCAGTGCATATTAAGCACAAATGTAATTTGCAGTCCATCATGTGCTTCCTTTCAACACATGCATGTGGTGCACACGAGGATCAATAATGCAAACTGGTGACTGTCAGGTCAAGCAGCCCCTTGGGGCCACTTGATTTATTAACCTCAAATCCAACACGCCATAAAAAGGTCAAAAGAAAACGAAAACAAAGCAACATCAACAAACAATATAGGTTTTAACACAAGCAAATGCTTACGTGCCAAGCGCATAGAGCACCCACTAAGTAGAACCAACAAAGTTAGGAAGCCCGTGATTCTTTCTCTTTTTCTGTCCTTTTATAGTCATTAGCATCCTGTTTTGAAAACAGAGCTTGTAATTTTGCCTATATATGTCAGTATTTCTAGATGCCTTCTTCCTTTGCTTCCCTTCAGCGATAGGCTATATTTTTGACAATTTTATGGGTTCATTTTCTGTTGTGTACAGAAGTTGTCGCAGAAAGGGGAAGATGGAATCCTTTGAACATATGTGTGCATCGAAGAAATGACTAAAGCAATCATCAAAAGCCTTAATGTGCAAACAATTCAAACGCCTACCTCCTACTTCCTGAAATTCTTATCTAGGCAAATTATTGCCCTGTCAATATGCATACGACTTGTATACGGTCCTTGTACATGTGAATTTTTGCTGACCAGCCTGGACTCTGGTTTTTAGGGAACATACTTTTCCAATGCAACATTAACTGTACATCCATTTGTAATGGAGATCAAATGAAGTGATGCTATTATATGTTTTCCTAGAATGAAAACAAATTCCTGTGTCTGCTCGCTGCTACTTGTACTTCTCTCTCTCTATACTCCTGCCTACCTTTTCCTCTTACCTATATTCCATTTCTTATACTCTTGTCTCTGCAAGCATGTAAAAATTTTTATATCTCGTGAATGATTTCAGGGGAGGGGAGGTGTGCTCTGAAATTCTGGACAATGAATTAGAAAATATAAAAGAAGATAAGTTAGAAAATGTGGATCTCTTGGATCCTCTTTGTTGCAACAGTATTGGGGGTGGAGGTGGCTCTGGAGTTTTGGAAAGAGAATACAGTGAAGAAGATGATAGTGGTGAAGAATATGATAACATCCAAAGGCCTGCTTTTCTTGTAGAAGGAGAACCAGATTTCAATTCTGGTCCTCCAGAAGATGGATTGGAAGACCAAAGGCGTGTCAGGTACTATTCTCTGTTGTAGACCAGCTGATCTCACTTAGTATGGGCAATGGCTTAATAGGTTTGATTTGGATCTATTTTTGATCTTTCCAATTCGTTGAAGCCTCAAACTTTTCCTTTAAATATACAACTGCATATATTGCCTCAGGTAAGTTGATCAAAGTGATGTCCTTTCTTATCTTATTTAGGTGGGAAGCGGCTCACATTCCAAAAGTTACAGTGGAAAAGCCTGACAGCAGCAAACCTAAGAGAGAACAAAGTGTTTACATGCCCCAGATTCCTGACATTGTCAAGTGTCCAGATCATCTAATGCCATGTAGGCAGTGGGAGGATGTATTTCTTGTGGATTTTTGAAGGCTAAGATCGGTATTATTCTGAACTCAATCTCTCGGTGCATTTCTAGTCTAGATGTTGAAATGAACGAGAAGTACAGCATTTTATGCTGTTCATTCGGCTTCAGTGTTTGACGCAGAATAATGGTTCCAGCAGTAAAATTTCTCCTGGACAGCAATCAATGGTTATTTTTCATGAGACAGATATTTCCTCTCCTCAGCTTATTGAACGTAATGTTCTTGAAAAGTTTAGTAAACTAAGTACTGATAAAGTTTGTTTTTGTAAACCCACTGCCGATTCCACTGTGGAGGGAAAAAGCATTGGCCGGGCACTTCTATTGGATGCTGAAGAGGGCAAAACACTTTGTTCTCTATTGGATGCCGATTCCACTGCATTCATCCTACTTATTCCTATGTTCTACCACCAATATTTCTTCTTCCAAATTCAGAAATGTTATCATTATGTGCAGACGCTTATGCACATATGATAACTTGCTAGACATAAGCTAAGACCGCTCGGGTGATTTGGAACAACCTGACAGGCAACTTGGATTGACCCAATTGCCATCCCTAAAGTGGGACCTTCTATATCCATCTCCTAACATCAAAAGTATAACAAGTCGGAAGTGCTAAAGGTAGGAAATTATAATTCCACGCATTGATCCCACTGAAGATTGAATTAACACAGATATGAAACAATATGCAAAAATCACATTCGTTTCTTTCTTTCATGAGAAGACAAGCTGGTAACAATTGAATCATTTATATCATCTTCATGCAATAAGAACTAAAATTTCTTGGTATTTGATCAGCCAGTGCTGTACGATGACTTTGCAAAAAAAACCGTCTGTACCCTAGTAGCACTTATATTCTAATTGCACAGCTATGAAGCCACTACCCCAATTGGTTTTTTCACCTGGAATCACCAGTGGCCCTATTTGCACCATAATTGCTCCAATTTCACAGAGGCATCCTTCTGCCTCGGCAGCGATCAAAAAACTGCAGATAAATGGAGAAAAAAAAAAACTAGTCAAAGTGTAAGAATAGAAAGTCTGCAAAACTTTGCACTTTAGCTTTTCTTCTGTAATTGCATTCAAACATAACTAGAATTTGCTTCTCTGCACTATTTCATCATAACATTGGACTATACCTTCGTTTAATACTTATCCATATGGTGTGTACAAGCATTGTCCAACAAGACTCCCTTCTCTCTTCCAAATTCAAATGACTAAGATGATTCTGAAGCCAAGGCCAAACTTCAAATAGTATTGAAGTTAAAAAGAAATCTCACATAGCTAAAAACAAGACTTCGAGTTCTAAGGTAAACATACCGATTGGACAATTGGCTGTTGGAACACCCAACCAAGAACAGGAATCCTCTGCATAAAGACTGCAAGTGTTGGCCAGAAGCCACCGCACAAAAATTTCCATCAGGATGTTTGACTGTGGAAAGTAAATTAAGCTCTAAGATATCACTTGATAAAGATCCAACAGACCTGAAGAGGACGACAAATATCATGCCAATAATTGGCCATCCAATGACAACAGAGAAGAAGCCAAAACCAAATGAAACAATTCCCTGAATGATCATCACAGCAAAAAGGGTAAAAACAGAACATCAAGCAAGCATGACTGCTGCAAAGTGCACAAGCTCATGGCAGTGGAAGTTATTTTTGGAGAGAGAGAGAGCGCAATTCCACCTTCAAGTTTTGTTGTTTTGTGAAGAATGGCAGGGTGGACTTTGGTCCAATATTCAAACTCACACCTGAAATAAAGGGGGTCTGGCGGAAAAATGTACCAAAGAAAGTGATATCAGAATAAGCAAATAAAATATTATTAGTTTGTGCATTCATGACAGGGCACTTATATTTCCCATTGCCAGAAGCCCCTTGTCAAAGAAAAAAATAATTCCCAGGAAGGAGAAAAATATGCCAAATACTGTCAATCCTGGCCCAATCTCTGTTTCATTTCCACCAAGGACCACAGTGCAAGAACCCAGGCTATGTTGATCCATATCAAATAATGCACTGTCTTCGTGGAACCAAAATCTCTTTGAACAAGCAAGCAAATGGGAACTTAATACCAATCAACGCTAATGTCTGTTGCCAATAGGACTCAGAACAAGAAAGCATCACAACATAAGACATATATTAACCGGCCGAACCGATTGGCAACATAAGCGACACACCAACAATGACAATAACAAGAAAATCTAAATCAAATGATATCCCAAAAGCCCTGGGCTACCGGGATACTACCACTCCCATATTCCTAATTTGCTCTAAAAGTGCATCATCATAAAAGAAATGATTGAATTTGAAGTTATTATTATTTTCATACTCTAATTCTTAGGTTCCAATAAAAAAAAAACAAATATAGTTATATGAAGTCATTGATGCAATAACAATATCATTTGCATGTGAAATGAATAAAGTGGCATTAAATAAAATATCTTCCATCTTCTCTTCCATAATCCAAATTTCCTTTCAATGCAGCTTCTTAACGAGGAATGGACATAATTAAACATTTCTTCATGTCCTCTAGGCAATCAACCATGTTGAAATTCAGGTAAATGATATCTTAAACTTTTATAAGGTCCAAGCGATCCTTTTAATGATGGATATTTAGCATTAACAAGATAATATTTACCTATTTGAAGTCATATAAATGAAAAATTTTGCAATGAATAACAAGCTATGTAAAATATTCATTTAAAAAAAATATACATGTTATGATTAGGACATGATACTTGCTCGTGGGTGTGAGAAATTAAGTTAACTAAAAATACTTGTATCATGTGTTGTACCCTCCCATCCAGCTAACATGAAAGTAGAGTGCATATCAAAACTACATGACACTATGATATTTTGTGTTGGTATGCCCTTTCTTCCAATAAATCTTATTTGATCTTACACAGGAATACAAGCATATACATGTGTTCCATCTATTACTCCAACGCAATCTTGTTATTAGAACATACTCATGATTATATTTGAGTGAAGTACTTGAATTTAGCATACAATCTATGTAAAAAACAAAGTTTATTTTTTTCTATAATACTATTAAAATAAAAAGTGCCATAAAATGTGACATATATCTACTATCATAAGGAATCTCTAGTGGGATATCTCTAAAATCAAGATCATATAGTTTGATAACATCTTTTACAAGTGATAATACTATCAATAAAATTTTTGTGAAACATCTACTAATTGTTTCCCTTAAATGTTGAAAACGTTTGCCCACTGATATAATTGATTCTACCAAAGAAAGTGTGCATAAAAGTATACATACTTTCCTAAATTGAAGATATTCTCCTCGAAGGTTTTAATCCATGATTCAACTGTAGATTAGTGCATAATTGGAGTGATGTTTCATTGTCCATTCTAAAAATATTTAAACATCGTACTTCATGCCCTTATATTAATTATGTCACCCATTTCATTCTACTTTGATATGAAGTCATACAAGGTTCTTTATGTATATTTGTGTAATGATAGGTATAGACAACAACAACTATTTCCAACAGTCAAAGTCCATCTTCATCGTTAACATCATTATCATGGTGTTGTCCATAGTTATTTGCACAATCATTAGTCATTTCTAGGAAAAACAAAATAAATACATTAATACGAAACAAAACAAATATTCTAAATATTTTTTGATTTGAATAAAAAAAATTGGAACTAAAAAGTGATGACTAATGAATATATTCAACAATAAATAAAATAATGCACACCAAAAGATGTTAGTACCAAAAGAAGTAATCTTGCATCTATTAAGTTTTATGCTTCTTAAGTTGACAATGTAATCAATGTAACTTGGCTTGTTTAGTCATTAATCCAAAATAAATCTCTATTTTTATTATCTCGGATTAACTTTATTGCATTGATAAAAATATCATTATCTTCTTCAACATCTGGTAGAGAAGAAATATTTTTCATGACCTCATGTATCAACTCGGCAAGTTTGTTTTCCTCTTTTGAGCAACACTATCAACCAATGGAGCAATTGTTTCTTAAATAGCAGATGCCACTCCTGATTGTCACTTTGTATTATTCCTTTTAAGACCTTTTCTCATGAGTCAGTTTGATTCAGCAACTCTTTTCTTATAAGTCTCATTTCTTCCTATTGTAAGTCAATTTAATAGCAGATGTCTCATTTGATTCCACTCTCATGTATAAGAACATTGGAATAATTCATCTATAAAATCAGCAAAACCAGGTTCTCCATCTAAATCATCACCAATTTCTAATGCAACAATTCTGTCATGAATCGTATGATTAGTCTCAACACCACCTCTACTGCCAAAGGTGGCTGATGAAGGAGCAACAGCATGTTCCCCAGTTCCCCAATACCAGTTTATCGAAATCTTTTTTCAGCTGGATTAGCCTGCAACATTTTAAAATAATGAGTATTATCAATGACATAAACTTATAAAAAAGGTTTTTGAGTAAAGAAATATAATATTAAAACTAACTTTAATCTGCTCTTCCCACCACATATTAATAGCAAAAATTGATTTTTTCACAGGATCCCACTCTAGTCCAGTCTCTTTTCCAACTAAATCTTCTTTTTTTTTTTTTATTTTTTGGGAGCATCCATTTATTTTGCAAATGATATTTATCATGCTTACATTCACTTATTCTTTTCTTGAAACTCTTCAACAACATAAATCCATCATTGCTTATCAAAATGAGTTAAAGGTCTTAGTCTTTTTTTTTTTTTTAATAGCTCTTATGCAAATATCACCAAAAATATGAGTTATATTCTTATTCCACACAACCTTGAATGTCTTACATGTGCTATCTTGAGTTAGCCGGTTGTCATTATTTCTTCCCATCTACAATAAATTTAATTTGAAGCTCACAAACACAATTGTCAAATAAAAGTTACAATAAATCTTAGATAAAGGTCACAAACATATTCGTTATACGTCATATTTGCCAAATGTCATATGAAATAAACACCACAAACATTTCAAACTCAAATAAGTATTAAACACTTAATTTGGAAAATATATTATGCTTTCTCAATTATCGCAGATGTTTTCTAGGCATTCAAAATTTTATACGCAGCAAAAAGTAAAACCTATTTAGACCCAGAGCAAATGACCGGTCATGAGCAGGTGGACTTGGTATGCTGCCTGCTTGAAAGCTAGTTTCTGATGCCACATTAATGCGTAACCAAAAAGATAAATATATTTGGAATATTGCTTAACCTAAAAGAGAATGCATAAAATCTATAACTAACTAAAATTCATCAACTTGAATGGCAGTGACTAATGAATCAGTGCATATTAACCACAAATGTAAATTGTAGTCCATCGTCTACTTCCTGTCAACACATGCATGTGGTGCACACGAGGACCAAGCAACCCCTTGGGGCCACTTGATTTATTAACCTCAAATCCAACACGCCATAAAAAGGTCAAAAGGAAACAAAAACAAAGCAAAATCAACAAACAAAATAGGTTTTAACACAAGCAAATGCTTACGTGCCAAGCGCATAGAGCACCCGTTAAGTAGAACCAACAAAAATAAAAGTAACTGAGATAACAGCATTAATAATATTGACGAGAACAAATAAATCGGCCCATAAACACATGTTTAACAATTTGCATGACATATGCAAAGAATCTAATCAATTGAACCATTAGAGCTGAATGTACATATGCAAAGATATTTATTGAAGATCATGGGGAAAAGGCATGATTCAATTAAGATAGTTTCTTTGATTTGGAATAAAATGGCACACCCATATCTACAAGAAAACAGTGGAAGAAATACAATAATATTTACCAAGGAGACTAACCTTTGTACCATAAATATGCGACCGGGCTTCACTGATTGCTACAAAAGTCCTACAGGATCTGGATGTACCCGAATAAACATCCACATTTGACTGCATTATTGAAATAAACTGAGAAATCTAAAGTTAAATAGATGTAAAATACTAGAAAGTCCAATGACAATCGAATTCCAACTGTGTCATGGATTTTTTACTGCAAAAATTCTATTTGATTTGGAGTTGGATGAGGATAGATGAGAGATTTTCTTACCAAAGGAACTCTTTAAGAAGATTTCCCAACCAAAACTCTATTGGTTTAGAGAGACTGTAAAGGCAGAAAAGATTGACAACCCAATAAATTTAGCACTAAATTTAGCAAAAGATACGTGTCATGCCCAGTAGCCTACGCAAAGTCAATTTATAGAATTGACATTAGAGAATATCTGACTATCATAAACTGCAATTTCATTGTAGTCTTGAGCAACCAAATCGCAGGACAGCTATTAGGATAATCACTTGCATAAAACTAATCTATTTGTTTTACAGATTCAAAAAATAAAAGACACAAACTCCAGAGAGTTCCACTTCGAGTTGAGTTGGTTGCCCTTCAAGTACAGTTGAACAATTAAACCTCGGTTAACAATATTAGATTGTCTGCCTGCCTACCTGCTTTTCTAACCCAGAAAATAAAGTGTGTTTGTCCGGAAATGACTCCTAGCCCTACGAGGATAAATAAACTTTTTATAAATCAAAATTACTTTATTACATTTCAACTACGACAAAGAAAATGAACATAGTAGGTAGTTGAACTTTGACTCAAACAATTGGTCCGCCTCGTTACGTTCATCAACGCTCCCAATTCCCATATCAAATCTACGGTGACCGTTGACAGTAATATCTGTACACCGAAAAAGTAAAGGTGCCGTCAAATTTTGTGACCAACGGATATCAATTACCACCAAAGCTATTGATATATTTGATTTAGGTCCGTAATCATCCATCCATTGCTCAACTTAAGTTAGTTGCTTTTCAAAAAACGGAAAACGAAGAGTCTGAGAAGTGGTAATTAAACCTAATTGCACTGGTTTCAGGCTTGTTCCTGGATGAACATAGAGGCGCGGCGAAGAGCCGCTTCTAGTTTCATGGTTCCTATTTACGAGATGGGTAATCGATTTTTGCCCCAGCTTGCCAACAAACCATGTTAGCCCAACCTTGTGCTCTCAAACAGATTAGTATGACGCATTTTCATTTGACAACACTATCAAAACTGAAGCATTTTTGGCATGTGCAACTACTAGGGTTTCATATATGATCTGCCTGATCAAGCATCCGTCTTCATATGAAAAAAGATCCAAGCGTTTACCTCAGTTGAGTTCCTACTTCCCAACCACAATTGACTTCCCACGTTCGTTGAGATCAAACCAAAAAACTACACAAAAACAAAAGGGAAGAAATATCCAAAATATTACATCAAGAAACAGGAGACATGTAATCTCAAGCAGTATGCTTATGTCCCAAAAGCATCTCAATACCTCTAACCATACGCCGTATCTTTCCAAAACAACTGACTATAAAACCTAATATTCACTTGTCCTAAAATATGCATTAGATGTGCATACTGCAGCATTCCTCCACAGTAAGAGAGTGGCTGTTCAAACTACACTAGCACCCAATATCAAAAGATGGGCATCAACTTTTTTCTTGACAATAACCATTCCTGTACACATACTTAATCGCATGTCACAACAAAAGCTTGCTCATAAATAGTAACTACCCTCTAATTCTCTATCCTGCTTTCATATGCATTTTCCATTATTTCATCCTTGGCTGAGTGGACGACACAAATATGTTATTCAAGACATTTGATCCGGCAAATATGCGGTCCAGAGATGGAGATCTGGAGTCCAATTTTCACGTTGTTTCGTTAATGAGATTATGTGGTGTGCACAAACGCTAATTTTGGTGGAATGAATTTTGTAGGCACCCGAGAGGAAGCAGCAGAGGTGGACAACATTGTGGCTTTTAAATTCCACAGCCATAAAATTAGATACATATTAGACTAGATGTGTATTAAGTTTCTTGTAACTTGAATATTGCAATAGAAGCACCATATATGCATACACAATAAACAACAAATAAATATTTTATTCATTGTCAAATATACATTAATAATAAATATTACAATAAAACACCTTACCTCTTTAATAATCGTTTAGAAGAAACAAATACAAAATCTTTTTCTTCTATAAGAACATCAAATGTAATTCTCTTTTCTAAAACTATTACTAAAGCAAGTTTTGCAAAGATCGGACACATGAAACCATAAATACGAAGATAAATCAGTTCATTTCAAGTTATAATGGTAAATTTATAATGATGAATTGTATTAAAAATAGTATTGTAAGAAAGTAGGGAGAGAAAAATTTAAGGTTCATTAATATTTATGATTTATTAGCCTAGCAAATTAAAACTATAGGATTTTAAGTATGAAATTCAATATTTTGCTTAAAAAAGAGTTTGGAATTCAAATTTGTGTCATTGAGTATTTAATTGAATAAATTACAAAAAAATAATAGAAATTGAAAAATAAAACTATATTTATATAAAATTGTTATAATGATAATACAAATAGATATTTGCCTAAGTGGTAATATACCCATTCCCTCATAATTAAGGGAAGAGGTTCATTGCTATTTGTATTCTTAAAAGGTGTTGTGTTCCCAAATGGTTCAAAGTTAAATAGAGTGAATCTAAAAAATTAGCTTCAGTTCACCATTTCTTTGATTAATTTTGATCAAAGTGATTTTTGGGTTGTAACTAAACAAAAAATAAAACTAATTTCCAATTTTTTCACTCGATCCAGTTGATCTAACCTAATTCTCAAAACTTTGATTAAAAATTTCTAACTCTTATCTGTAATTATTAACACACTTATTAGTCATTATTGTCCTTACTTCTATTAAGGACCCCTTGATTGGTGTCAATATCAATACAATTTAGTTCTTGCTATCAAACATATTTATGTGCTAGGCTAACTATCAAATAATGTCCAAATTTTATATGCTAAGTAGGAGCAAAAATCTTGGCATCACAAGTCTTGTAAGAAAGATAAGCACAAGCACAAAGTTTACTATAAGTTAAGTGTCCTAGGTGTAAGTCATAATCTAAAATAACTTATGAGTTCCCCTCTCTTAACAACCAACAATAAAGTTAGGATCTAACAAAATACAAATGTAAATTTTTTATTTACATCAATTTTACACTGATCATGTATGGAGCAAGAGTAAAATGAAAATTTTGAGATGGAACAAATCGATTTTTTCATTTAGTATAAGTCTAACAAAAAAAAAGGTAAACAAAAATAAAAGAGAATTCCAAATAGTTGTGACTTTTGACTTGTGACTTGGGGAGACAAAAAGACTTTGACTAAATTGGAGAGCCAAAAGGGCATGTCTTAATCTTTTTTATTACATTTATGGTTGAAAGGCTTGTATGGTGAGCTTAGTTTGTGTCAAGATGTTGTTACCATCCATTGTGACAGTCAAAGTGTAATACACTTAACTA
This sequence comes from Rhizophora apiculata, assembly GCA_037832385.1. Taxonomy (NCBI): domain Eukaryota; kingdom Viridiplantae; phylum Streptophyta; class Magnoliopsida; order Malpighiales; family Rhizophoraceae; genus Rhizophora; species Rhizophora apiculata. The sequence goes on along the minus strand of CM075429.1, from coordinate 7,880,688 downwards.
AGGATCAAATGTATCATGAGAGAACAAAGCATATTGATATGAGGTATTACTTCATTCAAGAGATAATTGCTGAGAGAAAGGTTTCAATCCAAAAAATTAGTACCAAAAACAATCATGTAGATATATTTACAAAGCCTCTTCTAGATGTTAAGTTCAAATAGTGCTTGGACTTAATTGATGTGCTATGATGATTTGGGAGTTTATGAAAAAATTGGAACATTATTACTGTGGCTACATATGAGACTTAAGTCAAGGTGATGATGACTTTACATCAGTTTTCTCTTTAATTCATCTTATTATTTGAGCATTTCCCTTTTTAACTTCGTAGATGATGGTGTTGTTAATTGATCTTTCTTTTATACATCCGAGTTTATTGTACACAGCTATGAATCCCACTTGGCACAACAAATGTATGCATTGCCATTGAGTTACAAATGTAATGGCTTATGCTGCTCCTTTTCTTAATTTCTTGTCCCTGTTCTTCTAGAAGTGGAGCAACAAGCTTTGTTTCAGAAAATTATGGGGCAAAATTGGAGTCATCTTAGTCTAGATGATCCCCTCTGTTGTTAACAAAGAAGAAAGGACCTCATTGAAAGAAGAATTGCAGAGAACTCTTCTCTGCTGTAAAAGTTTTGCAGATAGTGACAACACATTCATTTCATTCAAAGTACCCTTTTTAAGGGATTTCATACAATGATTGAGTACAAAAGGACTGATGAATACAACACATCTTCCATACTTCCATGTTGACTTCAACAAGTAACTTGAAAAGGACAAACTTCACCTGATCCCACTATCTTTGGATTGATGTTTCTGCTTTTGCAAAAGTGACAAAAGCATGTACTCTTCAAGTAACAATTAGACTAAACATTGCAATCAAACTAAACATCAAAAGGAGTTGTTGCTGTAAAGTTCATTCTGCTTTCTTGATCAGCAAGTTTCCCATCTTCTTCTTCACTTCAAGGTTGCATTGCTATATTGGAACAGGAGTGAAACTAGTTCTGTCAACACCCTCTCTCCTTTCAATCAGATTGTCTGACGAGCCTGTGCCTTTAATTTTCAATTTTACAAATTTTTTTGCAGCAATTGCCTGGATGAAGAGATCACATTTTTAGGCTGTAGGCTGCCTTTAATTGGCACACTTATGTATCAATTAGAATGCTTGAAGTTGCCATTGCAGTAAATTCTAGTTCTAATAAATATTTTCAAAAGCTAATGAGCTTGATTTTTTTTTTTCTAGTATTTTGGATTTTCGTTGCTGTACCTCAAATATTTTTTCTATCGTGCCCCATAGACTCAGTGAATGACCACCTGAAATGTGAGTAATAGCTGCTGAATTAAGGACCTTGTGACAATGGGCCCAAGGCTCGTTCCAAGCCTAAACGGTTCCCCAGCTTGACGCAAGCTAGCAACCCACGGCCTCACTGCGTTCACAAGGGCATTCTCCATTACCATTCCTGGAACCCTTGTCGATTAGCAATCCACACTCTATTACCCATAACAAATGTCACGCACCACGTAATTCTACCCAAAATCGAACTATTTAAAGAGGCTTATTCCAGCCACCACTCCATACTTCTAGAATTAGGTGGAAGCCTCTAAAACCTTATAGATAACTCCCTTATCTTCTCGTAAAGCGTAGAGTTATGTAGAATAATCTAGAAAGGGAATAGTGACCGTTAAATCGAATAGATCCTAGCCATCCATTGAGGAGGTGGATGACTATATATAGCCTTAGGGACCTCACTTGTAAAGCATCCAAGCAATAGTGTAGTTACATTCTTGAAACAATATAGTATTCTCTAAGTTCTCCATATCTCTTGTCTACTTTGTGTGCTTCTTTCCTATCTTTTGCTAGTAGCATTCTAACTTTCAGAGAAGGCTGAATTAGCATTCGAGTCAAGTGAATTGCTAGTGCTGCGCGGGTCGTTGGTTGATCAAGGCCAAGTCCGTGACAAATGGTATCAGAGCCTCAAGCACACTTTGTTGATAAGGATGTCGGGTCCTCACAGTGAGATTACCCATATGGTTGAAGAAGCCTAGAAACAACCTAAAAGAGGGAGATCAAGGTCAAGGGATGTCTTGGAAGACACCAATGCAAGGCTCACAAAGGTTGAGCTTGCTGTGACGGATGGGTAGGAGAAGTTCGAGGTGGTAGACCAACACATCGACGAACTCAAGTGGGAGAGTGAAGAGCTTCATGAAGAGATGCAAGGTGCCTTAAACCAAGCCCTATCAAGGTGTCTAGACCAAGTGAAGACCTTGGAAGAGACCCTCCATTGTGAGGTTGTGACATTGAAGGAAGAGCTCGAATGAGTCTCTAACGAGTCGAAGGAGACCAAAGATGAGCTAGTCCTTTGCAAAAAGGCAGTTGCTCAAGGTGGAAGCATTGCCTTGCCAACGGTAGTTGCTTCTTCAAAAGTGGATGTTCCAACACCCAAAGCATATAATGGGTTGAGGAATGCGAAGGAGGTTGATAACTTTCTATGAAACTTGGAGCAATACTTTAAAGCACTTGGTGTCACGGAGGATGCCAAGAAAATCGATAGTGCCACTTTATACCTCGTGGATACCGCAATGGTGTGGTGGAGAAGGAGGTATAGTGATATTGAAAGGGGTACTTGCATCATCAACACATGGGATGAGTTCAAGAAAGAACTCAAGCGACAATTCTATCTAGAGAATGCTGAGGAAGAGGCGAGAGCGAAGTTAAGGCATCTTTAACAAAAGGGGAGCATACGAGAGTATGTGAAGGAATTCTCCGAAGTATTGTTGGAAATTCCTGATTATCCCAACAAGGAAGCATTCTTCGCGTTCAAAGATGGCTTACAAAATTGGGCAAAGATGGAGATCCAAAGACATGGTGTTCAAGATCTCACCACCACTATTTCCATTGTCGAGTCGCTAATAGAGTTCAAGAAGTCCGAAAAGCCCAAGTCTCATAAGGACAAGGATGGCAGGGGAAAGAGTGGGGGAGATAATCCCTCGAACAAAGGACATTTCCATAAGTTTAATGGGCCTAAGGAAGGGAAGAACACCAAGGAGGGTCAAAGCAGTGACAGGCCTCCTCTCAAATGCTACTTTTGTGACGGTCCGCACAAGGCAAGGGATTGCCCGAGGAAAGCCAAGCTTTCTGCCATAGTTGAAGAAAGGGAGGGATAGCAGCACCGTGAGGAGACAAGGATGGGATCCTTACAAATCCTCAATGCTATTAAAGCCAAGGTCGAAGTGCCTAAAACCGAGAAGAGAGGACGATTATATGTGGAAACAAAGGTGAGTAATCAAGTGGTTAAAACTTTAGTGGATACCAAAGCTTCCAACAACTTTCTCCAAGAAGAGGAAGTAAGGCGGTTGAGCATCAAATACAACAAAGAACGAGGATGGCTCAAGGTAGTAAATTCAGAGCCAAAGTCGATTTTTGGCATTGCTTATGGTATAGAGGTACGTATAGGTGAATGGTATTACCAATGGATGATTATCCAATTGTGCTTGGTATGGAGTTTATAAAACACATCAAGGCTGTGCCTATTCCTTTTGCCAACACAATGTGCATCTTGGAGGAAGGCAATACATGCATGGTGCCTTTGGCTAAGGAGACCAGCCGTCAATCTAGGCAAATTTCGGCCATGCAACTTTCGAAAGGTGCAAAGAAGTCGTAACCCACCTTTCTTGTATCCCTAAATGATGGAAAGGATACTCCCTCATCAAATATCCTACCTAAGGAAGTCTCTCACGTCCTAGAGGAGTTTAAGGGCATGATGCCTCCTGAATTACCTAAAAAGCTCCCACCTAAACGTGAGGTGGACCACAAGATAGAATTGGTCCCTGGTGTAAGACCACCTGCCATGGTGCCTTACCAAATGGCACCCCCGAAGTTAGAGGAACTCAGGAGGCAACTGAAGGAGCTGTTGGATATAGGTTATGTTCAACCATCAAAGGCTCCATATGGTGCACCCGTGCTTTTCCAAAAGAAGCACGATGGGTCACTTCGGTTGTGCGTTGACTATTAGGCGCTCAACAAAATTACTGTAAAGAATAAGTATCCCATTCCATTGATAGCTAACTTGTTCGATCAGTTAGGCAAAGCACAGTGATTCACAAAGCTGGATTTGAGATCGGGATACTACTAAGTGAGGATTGCAGAAGGAGATGAGCAAAAAACCACTTGTGTTATGAGGTATGGCTCCTTTGAGTTCTTAGTTATGCCATTTGGACTTACTAATACCCCTGCCACATTCTGCACTCTTATGAATCAAGTCTTTGAGTCGTCTTTGGATAAATTTGTCGTAGTGTATTTGGATGATATCGTTGTTTATAATAAGACGTTAGATGAATATATTAAACATCTACAACAAGTTTTCCAAATACTAAGAGAGCATGAGTTGTACGTGAAGAGGGAAAAATGTGCCTTTGCTCAGCGAGAGGTCACATTCTTAGGGCACATCATCGTGGAAGGCAAACTACAATTGGACAAGTCCAAGGTGCAAGCCATCCATAACTGGGAGCCACCAAAGAAGGTGACCGAGGTACGATCCTTCTTAGGCCTCGTCGATTATTACAGAAGATTTATAAAGGGCTACTTTTTTATTGCAACTCTGCTCACTGATTTGTTGAAGAAGAATAGAACATGGAGTTGGGATGCTAAATGCCAAAGAGCATTTTAAGTGCTTAAGCAAACAGTAGCTAATGAGCCAGTGTTGGCTCTTCCTAACCACACCAAACCATATGAGATACAGACCGATGCTTCGGATTTTGCAATTGGTGGTGTGTTAATGCAAGAGGGGCATTCCATTGCGCATGAAAGCTACAAGTTGAACGAAACCGAGTGTCGTTATACAGTCTAAGAGAAGGAGATGACTACAGTGGTGCATTGCCTATAAACTTGGAGGCATTATTTGTTGGGGTCTAAATTCGTCATGAAGACGGACAACATTGCCACAAGTTACTTCCTCAATCAAAAGAAGTTAACGCCAAAGCAAGTGAGGTGGCAACTGTTCTTGGCGGAATTTGACTTTGTGATGGAGTATAAGTCAGGCAAGGTTAACTTGGTGGCCGATTCATTGAGTAGAAAGATCGAACTAGCTGCCATCACAAGTCCAAACTTCCCTTTGGTAGAACAAGTAAAGGAGGGATTGTAGCATGACCCACAAGCTAAGAGTTTGAAAAGAATTGGCAAGTAGTGGGAAGACACGCCGATTTTGGCTTGAAGATGGGCTACTCACTACCAAAGACAATAGAGTTTATGTGCCAAAGTGGCAAGGATTGAGGAAGGCAATTATCAAGGAGTGTCATGACTCAAAATGGGTAGGACATCCGGGTATACGTCGCACATTGGCACTTGTGGAGCGGGCATATTATTGGCCACAAATACGAGACAATGTTGAACTCTACGTGAAGACTTATTTTGTATGCCAACAAGACAAGGTGGAGCAATACCAACCATCGAGATTGCTGGAGTCCCTACCTATTCCGGAGAAACCATGGGAGAGTGTTTCAATGGATTTCATCACGTGTCTACCGAAATCGGAGGGATGTGCCAACATCATGGTAGTGGTAGATCGGTTTAGCAAGTATGGTGTGTTCATCCCCATACCCTCAAAGTTTACAGCTGAAGATGCAACATGCCTATTTTTCAAGTATGTGGTGAAATATTGGGGTATCCCGAAGATGATTATCAGTGACAAAGACACTCGCTTCATCGGGAGATTCTGGATGGAGCTATTCAAGTTGATGGGATAAGAGCTCAACTTCTCCACAAGCTTTCATCCCCAAACTGATGGCCAAATAGAGAGGGTGAATGCTTTGTTGGAGCTGTTCTTAAGGCATTACGTAAGTGCCAACCAGAGTGATTGGGCTAAGTTACTTGACATAGCCCAATTCTCATACAATTTACAAAAAAGCGAGTCAACTAGGGCTAATCCATTCGAAGTCACTACGGGACTACAACCAATGACTCCACACATATTGGCAGTTGGCTACAAAGGGCCTAGTCCTGCTGCATTCAAGTTTGCCAAAGGTTGGCATGAGAAGCCCTGACATGGCACGAGCACACTTGGCCAAGGCTACTAAGCGAATGAAGAAATGGGCCGATACCAAGAAGAGACACTTAGAGTTTGACGAAGGAGATTTAGTGATGGTGAACTCCTTCCCCATTAAAGCTAAAGGTTTGCTAGGGTGCATAAGGGTCTAGTAAGGCGTTACGAGGGACCCTTCCCAGTAGAGAAAAGGATTGGCAAACTAGCTTACCGATTAACCTTACCATCACACCTCGAGATGCATCCAGTATTCCACATGTTAGCTTGCTAAAGCCTTACCATCCTGATGAGGAGGAGCCAAGCAGGGGCAAGTCAAAGAGGGCCCCTACAGCATAACAACCATGCCAATTGTGACATGGAAGAAATATTAGTGCACATCGTATCATTCCAAGGAAGGCACCCATTCAAGTTATGTCGAGTACTTTGTTTAAATGGAAAGAGTTGCCTGATAGCGAGGCAAGTTGGGAACATGAGTTAACATTATGGAACAACGTGGATGTGATTGAGAAATACAAGAGGGACACGACGAGGGCGTCACCAAAGATTGAGTAGGGGAGAATGTCACGCACTGCGTAATTCTACCCAAAATCAAACTATTTGAAGAGGCTTATTCCAGCCACCACTCCATACTTCCAGAATTAAGTCGAAGCCTCTAAAATCTTGTAGATAACTCCTTTATCTTCTCGTAAAGCATAGAGTAATGTAGAATAATCTAGAGAGAGAATAGTGATCGTTAGATTGAATAGATCCTAGCCATCCATTGAGGAGGTGGATGACTATATATAGCTTAGGACCTCACTTGTAAAGCATCTAAGCAATAGTGTAGTTACATTCTTGAAAAATATAGTATTCTCCAAGTTCTTCATATCTCTTGTCTACTTTGTGTGCTTCTTTCCTATCTTCTGCTAGTAGCATTCTAGCTCTCAAGAAGAGGCTGAACTAGCATTCGAGTCAAGTGAATTACTAGTGCCGCGCGGGTCGTTGGTTGATCAAGGCCAAGTTCTGGCACAAAGTATTGGTAAGGTTCGACCCACCCTTTGCCCATCAATCAATAAGAGCCCATTAAAGGACCCATAAATATCTTGATCCTCTAAGGATTCTAAGGTAATTTCTTTCCCTTTTCCTTATTTCCTAAGTTTCTTTCCTTTTGGGCTTGAGTCTAGCACTCCATAGCCTTTCTCTGTCTTACAAGAACACAAGCCCACTAGACTAGAGAACTCTTCATCACCTATCTTTGAGCTAGTTGTGATAAATTTAGATACAAGGTACTAAGATTTACAGAATGAAACATATGAGAAGATAATACTATTTTTGCTTGGATTCACCCTTAGGAGCCAATCAAGAGCTTATAAGCAGCACATAAAACATTGAAAACATTTACAGAAGAAAGAATATTGAAACAATAAATATAACTGCAGGCAAATGAAAGGGTATATAAAAATAATGGCGGGTGTTATATATGGCTCTTCTTGATCTTGACAAAATAATAGCAGTTGTTTCCATTGTTGCTAAAGCTCATTGTGTGGAATGGTGAAAGGTTAGCTATATTTTGCCATCTTATAGTTGCTGGTTAATGGTTCAAAAATATGCACTCTTCTAAGCGAGGAGATATAGACCCACAATGGCCATATGATTAAAATAAAAAAAAAAAGCCATAAGGCTTATAATTTATAATCTTTTTTCATCTTTTAACAATTTCATCTTTTAATTAGAATAGTTATTTGACATATATTAAGATATTTGTAATCAAATAGTTTTATATTCAAATTATATTATTCTCACATTTATTTTTTTATTTTTATATTCTTAAAAATAATAATTTAAATCATCTTAATAATAAAAATATTATATATTCATATGAAAAGAAAAATTTAAATAATTTTATAAAATAATAATTAGACTAGAGTATTATTATTTCAAGAGTTACAAATTACATAATAAGTCAACTCTTCTACAAAATGAGAAAAGGCAATTCATATATGGTAAAAATTCACATGAAATTGTGCAGATGGTAGGTTCACCGTTCGGCAACACCGCATGGCAAAGAAGGGGTTGGTCAACCATAGTTTGTTCGCCTAATTTTTATACCCAAAATGTTCTTTACCATCGTGAACTAATTGTGCTTTGAAAATTGGCAGAGAAGAAAAAAAATCCAGTGAGAGTGATCCGTGATAATTCAAGGGATAAGACAAACATCTATGATGACCTATATTTAGTGGAGAAGGTTTGGCAAGAGTTGGGACCACATTATGATTCTAAGTTGGATCGAATTCCTTGGTGGCCTGGTTCTCTTACGGTAGCAGATGATAAATCTTCCTTGTACAATTGGGTGTACCCTCCAACCTTCAAACATGAAATACATTTTGTTAGTTTCTTTATGGTGTAGCTTGAAATTTGTTAAGATCATCTAGGCTAGGAGCTGAAAAAAACAAAAGAATGAAGTAAGATTGACGTGGATATTAAGGGACAACTTCATCTAAGGTGAAAATATGAGTTTCTTTGGTAATTTAAGTTTGTTGGTACATAACAAGTAATAAGTCTGAAAGGAATAATTCTATGTAAATTGTCCATATCTTATATGTTATTTTTTCTTAATATTTTTTAATAAAATTTTTAACACACCATTCTTTCTTACTTAAAATGGTCATAGGACCGATTAATAGTTCACATAATGAGTTGGTATATTAAAAATAAACTTTTGTATTGGTATTAATTAGTTTAAAAGCTGGATTAAAACAAGTTTTAAGTTAATTTAATTATGATGCACTTACAACTGATGCTTCAATGTACAGAAATAGCTATTGAGAAATTGTGTTGAAGTCCCTCCAGTTTAGCTAGACATGATTATTAATCTAGGTATCAGGTGCCAAGTGCTTTGTACTCACCTTCCTTAAGACTATCATAGTTGCTTGTATGAATTAAAGCAATAACACAAGTAGGAACAAAAAGATTTCCACACTGTTTTGTGGTTCTTTAATGTGTGGCAAGGTAGTGAAGTATGGAACCGATTGTTAGGCTTTCAGTATTGTGGAAGGGGATCATTGTTTGTTGTACTACAATGATTGGTTTTCTTTTCAAGGAATTTTATATTTGTCCTGTGATACCATACAGAAACTTCAGAAGCAGCATAACTGTATTCCTGATGAGCACTATGTTCTGACATTGCTTTCGGTGAGTAATATTCTGGTCTTTGCTATAGAACATTCTTCTTTGGTTCTTCGAGAACATATTCCTAATTGGAACTCATCTTTTCCTTGAATGTTCCCCTTTTAGATGCGTGGACTGGAAAGTGGACTTGAAAGGAGAAACATTGACCTATACTGAATGGAACCTATCTGTAACAAAAATGGAAAACAAAGTTGGCATCCTATCACATTCTCCTATGCAGATGCAAGCACTAAGAAGATCAAGCAAATAAAGGTTATTGCACTGCTTCATTTCTTCTCTTAGCTGCTTGAAGTTGAACAGGCATGATATGCTTAGATTCTGTTCCTCTTGTGAGAATTTGAGAGAATTTAAAGCCTTTTGTCGATTCATCCGTGGTCTTAGAGTGCTCTATTTTGTGTGCACGTGAAGGTTGTTACGTCACAAAAGAGCCTCGCGTGTGTGGACTCTTGTTGGAAATTGTTCCTGTTCTTCATTATTGTGGAAAAGAAAAATCCGGTTGTGGCACTTGCCTTTTATGTAGCACTTTTTTCAGCTGCTAGACATGGTTTGCCATAGGTCTCAGCTTTCTAATCTACCAACTGATCAAGTCTTCTGCTGCCCCAATTCCACAGGAGATCAACCATGTGTACTATGAGACCGAGTATCGGACAGAGTGGTGTCGTACTAATTCCACAACTGTCCCTGCTTTTTGTTTTGCAAGGAAGTTCTCCCGAGGAGCTGCCATGGGCTTTTTTAAGTAAGGGCGTTGTGGGTCCCTTCCATGCCTCTGCACTATTAGCCACGCCCCCCTGATGTCCAAAAGTGACGTGTAATGGCTCAGCACTCACGACGGCCAGTTGACCCAAGTTAATTCGAGCAGCAAGTGAAGCACCCCTGGACATACCTTGCACGACTACATAAGAAGATCGGAGACAGATACAAAGACGTAAAATATAGTGCCCACAGTGGTAGCAACACTCAAATCTTTGATTAAGAGAGTCGAAGATCATTAACATCATAGGGCTCAATTCTTCTAAACGTAAGATATAGTTCTTCCCCATTTCAAATTGTCCGAATGAGTAAACAACTAGTAGGTCTTAATCCATAACAAGCCGTGAATATATTCTTGTTCCATGTTCAAGATGATACGAACATATCTTTTGGTGGTCCTATCAATATTGGGAGCTATATAGCCTTTGTCTCGGTGGCACGGCAAAAGTATGTTCACTCTCTCTGTCAGCCCAAGCCAGATAATTTTTTTCATTTGATACTGATGCATATGCAGGATGAGCTTGAGTTTTCAATAATAATATATTCTCGCATATAAGCTAGATATGCGGTCGGCAGTATACGGAATGGGGAAGCAATCGCGGGGTTTGGTGGTAGAGTTACCAAACCCTTAAAGTCTCTTTGCAGGGCGTATGGGTGTGTACATAACACATGCGAATGGACAGCGAGCTTCTGGCCACCTTGCTTTGCTGCAATGAATTGATCCTAACCTCTCTTTTGGCTCTGGTAAATCCGTTGGATGACGATGGCGTTAAGGAATATAAAAGGGAAGACGTGAAGGAATTGCTGGTCAGCGGCGGATGGGTTCAGTACGAGATCTCTAGAAATTATCTTTAGTCGCTGCCCAACAAGCCCCTGCCCATCAGAGTATAGGGAAACATTCCACGCTGCATTGGTCACCAAGATTTTGTTTTGTGGATGTGGGAGCTCTAGTACGGTTTCAAAGGCACTCCTCCACTTCGACGTCAGGTGGGGGTTGTACCATCTGCTCACAGTAGAATGCAATGTCCATAACATCATGGGCATCCAGCTGCCAAAAATGATTTGCGGATCCTCGAAATACTTCCATTCTGTAGACTTGGGGTGTTGGATTTCCCTGTTCGTTCGTTATCCTTTTCTAAACCAAAATGGTCACAATATCATTTACTGTACGGAATGACGAGCTTTGATGTGAAAAAAGAAAAGTTATTTGATTGTGTTTTGAAAGTCACACAAATTTAAATTTGTGATAGTAATTTATTTTTGAAGACGAAATAAAAGTGCATTAATTTTTTATTTTTTTTATAAGATAAAATAAAGTCACTTGATTGCAAATGTATACTTGAAATCGAGCATTGCGAAGTTTATCAGTATCTTTTATTAGTGTGTATATTTGGTGGCTGAAGTTTTCAGCTATCTTATATTATCAGTTATATATTTATATTTGGTAGTATTTGGTAGTTGCACATAATTAGGTAAATTGGGGCTGAAGTTATGGGAACCTGAGATGCACATTGTATTTGTATAAATATAGCATATTGCAATGAGAAAAATACGAAATTTTCCCAATTTCTTCTGGGTTTAACATGGTATTTAAAGCGTGGTTGCTCTGAAACAATACGAACCCTTAAACTATAAATTCTAGGGCAATGGTAGATCAAAAAGCTTCAAGTTCGAAGAGTTAATTCGCCGTTCTTATTGAGCGTGAATGACAACCCAGGCCAATTTAATTATGCACACACAATTCAAAGGACCAAACTACGAAGAATGGGCTAAGGCCACGAGGATTTCGTTGAGGGCAAGAAGAAACAAGGTTTCATTGATGGCACATTAAGGAGCCGAACTAGAACTCAGATGAAATTGATGATTGGTGGACAGTAAACTCCATGATTGTGTCATGGATTTTTAACACCATTGAACTAGGCTTGTGTTCCACAATCTCATACAAGGAAACGGCAAGGAATTATGGGATGATATCCAGCAGCGATTCTCTGTTCGTAATGGCATGCGAGTTCATATTGAAAAGGGAGGTTGCAAAATGCAAACAAAACGGGGATTTGATCATGACTTATTATGGTTGACTCAAGAAACTATGAGATTATTTGAATGATTATGATCCTATGCCTACTTGTTCTTGCAATGGATGCAAGTGTAACTTCGTTACAAAAAACGGCTTCAACAGCGTCAAGAGGATGAGCGGGTGCATCAATTCCTCATGGGGTTGATGAATCATCTTATGGTAATGTCCGTTCAATATCATCGCTTCAGACCCTCTTCCAAACCTTCATAGGGTTTATTCTCAAGTTACAGAGCAAGAACAAGTGCAGGTAATGACTCGAGCAACTCCATTCGATCTGATCTGGTGAGCTTTGCCATGAAAACAGTCAGCCCAGGTCCTCGGAATTCAGGGGGGACCGAAAAGACAATGGAGTAGTTTGCTCTCACTGCCAGAAACTGGGACATAGCATGGACACATGCTTTCGTCTACATGGCTATCCTGACTGGTGGCCAGGAAATTCGACTCAAGGAAGAGGCAGAGGACGTGGTAACCAGGGGTGTGGTCGTGGTGGGTGGAGTAGCACTGGCTAATGTTGCAACAAGGGGCAGTAGGGGCGGCTGCTAATGTTCCCATGGGAGACCACTTGATGATTCTGATAAAGCTGGGTTGGAGACCTTGAGCAAAGATGATTGGGAGACTTTGAAGCTCTCTGGAACACTCATACGAATAATACATCGTTGCTCAGCCAAGGCTTAATGGTAAGGCGTATTTACAACGGATGTTTGACACAGGTGCTTCGCATCATATAATAGGCGAGGAAACTGCATTTGTAGAGCTTCAAGGAATACCTCCTTGTCCCGTGAAAATGTCAAACGATGAATAGTTATGGCAACAAGAGAAGGAACAGTTATTGTAGGAAAATTATTTCTCGAGTGTTTTATATGTCCCTGAAATACGATGCAATTTGATATCTGTTTCAAAATTAGCCCGAAACAAAGTTCATATTTTGAAATTCACTGATCGTTTATGTGTTGTTCAGGACCGCACTTCGAGGATGCTGATTGGAGTGGGTGAAGAGCTCGAAGGGCTATATGTCACACGAGGGAGCTTCTGGTCAGTGCTCATGGAGCCGTTGCAGTCAAAATATGGGTTTATGGCATAAAAGGTTGGAACATCCTTTCTATGCGAGTCATAGAAAAGCTCCTTACAATAGAAAACAGTATCGAGATAAATAAAGGGGTTCATGAACTTGTGATGTTTATTTCCGGGCAAAACAAACCCGTATTCCTTTTTCTGTTAGTGTGACAATAAAGCTGGTGATATCTCATTAAGGGTTCATATAGAGTACCAAGTGTAATCAAAATTTTACATAAAAACTCATTTGTCTATATATTTAGACAACTCAATTCATTTTTCTTGTCAGTCTGTTTAAATGTTAACTTCAAATACATTATTATTAAGTTTCATAAATGCTATTGAACAATAGATTTCTCCAACAATTGTTAGTTGATTTGAGTTTTGTCTAATTACTAATTTAAACTGTTAGTTCTAATTTTGACGGAAAAAAAATTGATTGTTCTCAATTCTAATTTTGTTCCTTGATTAGATATCTACTAGTTCAATTCCAAAAAAAATACAAAATTCAATAGGACTGGTCTCAGTAATGGCTTTACTAGAATGAGAATTAATTCTCTTCGACCGTCAGTTCAATTTGAACCTAAATAGGGGTCACCAAAAAACTGTCACTAATAGCCTTATGTAATATTAATAGGTGATCTGTTTTTGGCTTCTAGCAAAGAACATGTAGACGAGGTAGAAACCTTAATCTCTTTGCATCGTCTTATAAGCCTAAGTTTCAATTCTCTCTTGGAAATATTTCTACATCAATTCTCCTCAAAATTTTATTAATGTCATTACTTTGGAAGCAAGTGGATCGAAGTTTAATATTAAGTTATAAAAATAGTACACCAATCTTATTGATATTAAAAAAATGATAAATATATATCAAACTATTTTGAACATCTAAAAGTTTTCCATTAAAACTTTATTAAATATGAGTATTATTAGAAAAGTTGAAAAGTAAGAAACAACCCTTCTATTGGCTTGTTATTGCTCCTCCAAATGGGATTTGCATGTGGCAAGAGTTCATTTAAGTTATAGCTAGCTATCTAACTACTATATGACCTACTACATGACCTTTCAAATAGAAGTTGGTCCATGTAGGGTAGTAAAGGATTTTTTTTTTTTATGCAATTTTGTTGATTAATTCTAACATATTGAAATTTTCATTTATTCGTCTTTGGGATTAATAACATTAAATACAAGATTTGACATTAGCGAAACATTTTTATCTTATTTCTTTGTTTATTAAATAAAAATATAAAATATAAGAAATCATAAATTAGATTAAAAAATCAAATTAAATTTTTTAATTTGTAATTAATAAAATTTTTATATTTATTTGAACTACAATTTTTTTTGTTTTTATTATTAATTTTATAAAAATTTTATTTTATTTTATTATATAAAATTATTAATTAATTAATTAAATTATATTATATTTTATTAAAATATTTTATTTTTAATAAAAATAAATTTATTTTATTTTTATTACTTTTATATTTTTTATCATAATTTATTTATTAATTTATTTATTTTTTAATTATAAAATTTATTATAAATATTTATTATAAATATATAATTAAAATATAATATATATTATTTTATAAAATTATATTATTTAAATTTATTTAATATTATAAAAATTAATTAATTATATATATATAATTAAATAATTTTTTATATAATACGTTTTAATATAAAAATATAAAATTTTTAATATTATAATAATATAAATTATTAATTAATTAATAATTAATAAAATAAATAATAATTTTTAAAAATATATAATAATTAATAATATATTATAAAATATTAAAATAATTATATATAATTTAAAATATACAAATAAATTAAAAAAATATTTTAACAAATAATTAAATAAATAAAATAATAATAATAATATATTATTATAAAAAATATATATAATATAATGAAAAAATAAAAATAATAAAAATATTTAAACTTATTATCTGCTGGCTGTATTGTTATTACCATTGCGAAGAGACCCTAGCCTGTATTGTTTCACATTCGTTCTATAACCGTCCAACATACTTTCCACGTGTCAGTCATCTGCTGGCTTTGACTCCTGCTCGGTCACAGCCACTCGCCGTTTCAGCTCCGTTATAGTTCGGCTCGTACACTTGATCTCTTACGCTCGACTCTCTGTGTCTCCAGCTGAGATTATCGTAAGCGAAATGGCTGTGTGTTTTTCGGTCATCGATCATTACAAGGTATAATGATCATGAGAATTGATCGTTTTGTGTGCGCGACTGTGTGCGTGTTTGTGTGTGCATGTGCCTTTTTTTTAGTGTGTGTTTGTTTCTCTGGAGAAATGATTCCCGAAAAAAGGAAAAAAGGAAGAAAGAAATTCACTGAATTTTTTATCTTTCACGCTTTAAGCTGTGTAAAGTAGCTTTTGATTAGAAGAAAATAAAGTTTCTCTTTTGAAGGGAATATATATTTTTTGTTCGGACTACTTTTGCATGTTTGCTTAATAATCGTGTTGATTATTAATTATGTTTTGTTCTTAATATTAATTTTGTCTATTTCAGTTTGTTTTATGTGACACAGCCTTTTTTTTGAAAAACAAAATTACTTAAAACAGTGTACTGTTTTACTTTTTTCTCTGTTGCCTGTAGGTTTTTTTTTTTTTGTCTGGATTCTCTTTGCAGCTGAGAAAATTTTGAGAAAAGGGAAAATGAAAAGAGAGTGGTATTATGAAATTAAGATACTGCTTTTATGTTTATGGAAGTTTATTTCTTGTTTAAAGTTGGAGTGTGTATTGCATTATTAACTTAGCTTGTTATTTGTAGAAAAAGTATATAAATGTTAGTTGAATCATTAGCTATAATTCTCTGCAGCTAATTGTGATGCTTTCTACCAATTTTAAATTTGGCTATTCAGCTGAAAAGTGTAAAATGGGCTTTCTTTTAAGGTACTGCAAGTTAACTGTATTGATTTGTCTTGAAGTCCAATACATTGGTAAAACAGAGTATTTAAGCGTTAATGTTATGTCAAATACTGTTTTTTTGATGGTGAGCAAACCTCGGTCCAGTGCCATAGTTTCCATTTGCTCAATGGAATGCGCATAGGCAGATTTGAAACCCAAGACTGTGTGCCTACCTCATACAATTTTCAAATTTCCTTTACCACTATGCTAGCCATCAGTGGTTTATTTTGCATGACATTGGCTTGTTTTTGTCTTGTAGACTTTTTTCTGTTAATTTGTGGAGGAAAAACAATTGATCATTTTGGGGTAATATGCAATCACGTTTAGTGCTGATGATGTTTTGGGGAGGATGGGGTAGTTATCTGATTCTCTGCATTTACAATTTGAGCTAATTTCAACTTCAAGTGAAAATGACTTTTTTCCAATTGACATGCATTATGGCATCAAAAGGTGGGTTTTACTGTGCATATTCTGGAAAGAGGGGAAAAAAGAATGCAATATATATAAAGTATTTGAGTGCTTTGGATGTGAAATTTGGTCAACTTGTGTTCTTAAGAATCCTTTGCTGAATAGAGACAATTTTGATAAAAGTTTTTGTTCAAGGTGAGCTTTAAAATGCCAAACCATGTGCTATCCTAAGTGCAGAGTGGGTTGCACATTCTTATGAACTTAGTAAACTTATCCTTTTTTGCTACATAATTTACTGAACATAATTCTTAGGTGTTTTCAGCTGTTGGTGATGTTGGACATATAATTATTTATTCAAGATAGAGAACAATCACGATTGTCTCAGCTGAAAATTCTTTACAAAGTTGTTTTCTTCATAATGATGTTGTTGGACACTGATTCTGCACACTGTTTTTTATTTTCATGGGTGCACTAGGGTGCATATTTTCATTCTTGGTCATTCTGTGGATTAGGATCTTTCTCTGCTGCAATTTTATGACATTTGATTGGATTGCATAATATGTCCTTGATGGTGGAGGCTTGTTCTAGGAAGTGAGATCAATTAGATAATGAAGATAACTTACCTGAAGTTCTTTCTGGAAGCTATGGCAAATGTGGAAGCTCAAAGTGGTTGGGAAACTCATACTCTAGATCTTCTCAATTTACAGTGGGAAATTGCAATGTCCATCCCTTATGGAATTATGTGTTAAACAAATATGTGATGTATACTTGTCACACTTATGCTGGGTGAGGCTGCCAATTGATTTGTCTGGACTGACTTAGTTTTTATGTGTTTTCCTTGAACAGACATAGAAAAGTATAAGACATTCTTCAATGCTCCAAGGAAACTAAGTCAGCAGATCTTCAATGAATTTGGTGTATTCTCAATGACTGAATCAGTGGTAATTGCTTTGTTGTCCCATTCTTCTTCTTTCTTTCTCCTCATAATTAATTTTACTTTGCAATAGCTGTCAATATACAGTACATAGCATCCTATTTCCGCTAAGTAAAAGAGGGGGAAGAGGATGGCCACAAGATGGGGAGTCATGCAATGTTTTCTAACCTAAAGTTTATTGAGGTACATGAATATTTCCACTTTTGCTATCACATTTCCCTCATCTAGTGGTGCAATCTCTTTGCCTTAGAGTAGCTGTTCATCAAAATTCAGTTTCCTGTTGTCTTGACGCCACACACACAAAAGAGAGGATGAAGTTGAACAACTTACGGTTTGCATAGTGATTTGTTATTGTTTACACAAGCAATACCTTTCCATTTTGATGGTCAAAGTATGCACTTTCATATGAGATTGCATGGACTTCCATATCATATCTTTTAAAATTGTTTGTTGAATGTAATTATATCTGACCCACAGTGGAAAATAACTAGAAAAATAGTTAGTGAGAGAAAATATCGGCTCAATTGGACATATAAATCAACTGACAGTTTGGAAAATAAAGAGAGAGAAAAAATTGCTTTTATTCATTCAATTTTGACAATATTTTTTGACCCTTATGAGCCATTTTCTAGTTCCAGGATGAAAGTATGCATTCATCAAAGTTTTTAAAAGGCATTAAATGACAACATATATGGGATCTAAAGTAGGACAATTGATGTTTTCCTCTTATCTCATTTATAGTGTGAAAAGTCTATTAAGTTCCAACCTCAAAAAACATAGTCATAGTTTAAATTTCTGGCTCTTCCTTCTTTCAACCAACTCTGGGTATTTGCTGTTCTGTCCAAAGCGGTCTGATGTTTACACAATTTTTAATATCCTTGAAGGTCTTTGTCATAGTTATTCCTTTATTTTTAATCATTTTGTTGGTAGATTGCTGCTGTCTGCATTTATGATCAGATTTTGTAGACCTGTCAAAGTTGACAAGTTTGAGTTTTTAGAAGAAACAATGCAATTACAGCCCGGGAATGAGTTCATTACTGTTATTCAAATTGGACAACAAGTTGTATTGGTGGTGGCTTGTACGACTCAAGGTATTTTACAGTTTCCTGGTTTGAAGGCAAATAAAACTTTCTTGTTTATTATATATACTATAATATTTGTTCATATATTAGAACACGAGCAACAATCAATTATGTAGGTTGAGAAATATGATTGTTTTATTCCATGAATTCTTCCTAGAAAATGATATACAATTTCTTTAAAATTTTAAACATATGCAAGTTAGCCTACTAAAGTAAGTGTTGTAAGAGTTAAATTATACTTTTAATAATGTGGCTTCTTCAATTTTTTTTCTTGACAAAGATGTTTAGATGCGTAAGCGTCTGAGATACCTTAGAATAATAAATTGCTGTTGCGCATTTCTTTCTGTTGTGAATTGATATGGAATTTCTGCTGTGATGGGAGCAGTTGTGGTTCTTAAATTGGGTTTGAATTGGCCTGTTATCAGTTGTTGATTGCTTTTCTGTTGTGATTGGACAGACAGCATTGCTCAATCATATGTCGATACAGAGCATGGAAGCACATAGCAGTGATAGAGATGAGGTATATTAGAGAGATGAATTTGGAATGCTGTGTTGATTGATTCGATCGAGAATTTTTGTTGTCCTTGATAATATGATGAAGGGATTTTTTTTTTTTTTCGGCTTAAAGTGATGGTTAAGTCATTTTGCAGAAAATTAATTCTGTACTTGAAGCTGTTGTTTGATACTGACAATGATGTAATTTAACTGTAGGTTTATCTTTAAATGATTATATATTGGTATGAATAATTTTGTTTCTATTGTTGATTTGCAGTGCGAGTTGACATTGATGGTTCCTAGTGGCTGCAATAACTACTGGGGCTCAGACATGTTATGCCTGAATAATGGTGTTCTGTGCTGTACAGTAAGGGTGATCTGGAGGATGATCGGGAATTGTTGGAGAGAAAAAGGAAATTTTTGATCATATTAGTAATAGAGACTACAGTAGGAGGTTAAACACAGTAAACAGACTAAATCTTGATTATAATTGAAGTTTTTATCTCATTTTTTTGTATCTGTAATCTTAGAGAAGGATATCTCGTGTGCTAAGTTCACTCATGTTATATGAAACTGGTTCCATGGCATCAAGCAACATCCCCATAAAAGGTTGATTGACAGCTGGTTCATCTGCAGTTTGGCAAATCTGCTAATCATCAGAATTTATGCTGAAGATAAGGTTTCAATGATGTGAAGTTTCAGAGTGTTGTACTTTAATTGTTTGCTAAGTATGTTTACTTTTATTTGGAATAGTCACAAACNAAGAGAGAGATAGGACTAAATTGAGACTTTAGGAATTGAGGGAGTCATATTTGCAAAAAACTTTTTGGGCTTACTAGTGTTGAAACAAGTGTTCAATAGTTAACAATTTTTTTTGTGTCGAAAAAATTGTTGTTTCACTATTTTTCCATGCAAAATCTTTTCAGTTTTTTTGATCAAGGGGGATAAATAATATCTGGATTTTCAAGAACTTCAGCTGCAAAAAACTCTTTGACCGTGGGGGTGCCGCCTTTGGAAATCTAAGCTTTGGAGACGCACTTGTTGTATCAAATACATGATTGGATGAAAATTTGTTTAGGTGCAATTTTTTTTCCAAGAAACTTTTAAAAAAAAGAAAAGGGCAAAACAGAGATAAAAGTAAAACTTGGGTTGGTGGTTATGTGGGTTTGCTTCTTCCCTTGCAATAATAATTATTGGATTTTCTTGTTTTTTTAAGCCTATTTCTTCTTTTTTTCTGAAGGTTATGAAGTTCCATGTTTTTTTACATATAGTTTTTTCTTTGATGCCATCCTTCATGAGTTTGTTATTTTTTTTATTTTTTTGACTTCCTTCATTGGTAACAATTTCTTAGTCTCCTCAGCAATGAATTGACAACTGTTGCTTTAGCTTTGCATGGTGGTTTCCTTAACATAAAAGGCCTTCCTATGATTTCTTCTTCACTAAGAAGATTTTTCTGGAAATTTTCTTGTTGCTTTGAATTTCCTCCAACTTTGGCCAAATTACTAGTTGCCCTTTTGTACAATGTGTTGAAAGACTTGGAAGTTTATAATAAATGACTATATAATTGAAGCCTGCACCTTTGACAATTTTAAGCTTTTGGATGGAACAATTTTCTTTGACTATGATATCAGAGTTTTTCATGATCAAGGTAATTCATGAGTTTTGGAATTACATCGCACACATTTCTCACCTACAACTTAAAGCTTTTGGTAGAAGGATTCTTAATGAAGATTGTTTTTTGTTATTATTACAGGCACTACTATTCACTTCTTGCAGAAGCTTGCTTTTAAGTAGTTTTGTTTCAAGATTACAACCTGGTAAAGTTGGAAGTAGCTTGGTCCTGTCTTTTTTGATTAGATTTCCTGTTATAGGCAATTTTCTGTTTCTAATTTAATCATGGGTGCCAAATTCTATAAATGACCTAGAAGCGTTAATAGTCTCTGCAGTAATAGGGTTTTTATCTTGATATTTTCAGAGGTTAATGGGGTCTTCCTGCCTGTTGGTATTTTTACCTTTAAAGTGTGAGGCTTTTCTTGTCCTTGGTCCTGGGAGTAAGATTGAATTCTTGGAAGTTTTGAGTATGGTGCTGGCAGTTTTTTTTTAATTCTATTAGTGGGATACTAATAAGTTTTTTCTATCTCTATTACTCATTACTACTTCGTAATTTATCTAATATATACTAAGTGGATAACAAATTTAAATTCGCATACTTAAAATCCCTAAAATTTCAATTCCCCAAACTCTACAAATAAAAATCTAGACGTGCTCAACAACCTTAAATCCTCCCTCCTTGCTTTCCTGGCATCATCCATTCCTAACATCAAAGTCCACCATTATAAGTACAGTTGTATCAATGAAATGAGCTAATCTTACAGTGCTACTTATGGTTTTAGGTGTCGCAGCGCTTAATTGCAGAACTTTGCTTCTTGCGGAAGTTGCAGAGTTTAAGGGGGTACATTTGATGTTGCTATAGAAGAAAGATTGGTGGCTTACTCGTGGGCTGTTGCCCAGAGAGACTCCCAATAGCTGCTAAAGGGGTAAGGTGTTTAAACTTGCAATATTTTATGGTCTTCAACGTATTTGGCGCAATGAAATGTTTGTTTGTGGCTATCCATCTTACCACTTTATTTCTTTCTATGGGAATCCAATAAATTGATGCAGTTATCCATGTTTTTTTTATCTATAGGGGTTCCATCTATCTCTCATGAAATGAGAACTTTTGTGCAAAACAAAAAATATGACAAAATACATGAACTATTGGAATACAAAGAGTTGAGTGCAGAAAGAGTCCCTTCCTTTTTTGTAGAAATTCTAATTCCATTGATCTCACTAAAATCTTGCAGTTCAAATGGAGGAATGGTTGGTTTCGATTCTCTCTGTGCAACGGCAATTACTGAGGGGAGACTGGATCCCTGTCCTCTGCATACTGCATGGCTTAAGGAGTTAATTGTTGTTTGGTCATTCTGTTAAATTGTGCAGTTGTATCTTTTATTTGATTCTTTAGGATTGCCTCTCATGACATTATACTAACTATTCACAGTGTACATTATCGTAACAAAAAATGTGTTCTACCTCGGATATTTGTATTTCGATAAAAGAATCCAATACAAGTTGAGTTCTTGACAAAAACAAGATCCAGCATATGTGTATCTTGTAACTAGCTATCAAAGGAAATATCGATAGAATTTAAAAATTTAAGTGGGCATATTGAGCTTGTCTATTATGTCTGTGTCACTGCGGAAAAACAAAGTCCTTGGCAAGACACGTAGGTCAGATTCTTAGAAAGTACCCTTCAATTTTTTCTTTTTCAAGTCTGTATGGTACTTTTGAAAAATCCACATCTTTTATATAAATACTATCTCTATTAAAAAAGAAAGTGAATAAATATAATAAGTATAAGATAAAAAAAAAATATATCATAACCCTATTTGATGATAAGATAGGTATAAACAAGAGACTTAATGCATCAGCTTAGAAAATGATTCTTTAATTGCAGTGAGGATAATGGTGAACACAAAATAAGAAAATCAGTGGATTAGTGGAACATTGTTTGCATTGATGAAATATTAATATCTACAAGAGGTACCATTTTTTTTACAATTTATTTTTATAAGCAATGTTTTTAATTGTAATTGGTGAAAAGGTATTTTAAATTTATAAAATAGGTTTGATCATATTAACATATAAATTTTCTTTATATTTATAATTTAATGATTTGTTTAAATAGTTAGAAGTAAAGAGAAAAAAAAATAAAAAAATTATTTATTAAAGAAATTATTACATTATATTTCACTTTAAATTTTAATAAAATATAATATATATTTCATTAAAATTTTATTTTATATGTCACTAATGATGAGATCAAACTAATCTAATAAATAATGAGGTTAGACTAATAATTTATATGTTATCGTGTCTCAAACATATTTTAAACTAAAAACTATGTAAATAATTTTTTTTAAAATCTACATTTAAGGTTTTGACTAAATTAGAGTGTAAAATAAATAAATAATTATTTTTGATATATTTATAAGTAAAACTCAAATTTTTATAAATATTTAAAGAAAAATTAATTTAAGAAATTAAGAGTAATTGATTATTTAGTCATATATTATCACAGCAAATATATCTATATATATAAAAAAAGAATCATAATTAATGTACTTTTTTTTCTTTTTTATGTCATATACAAAGACTTTCATTACACAGCGTGCACGATTGTCTTTGTAATTACAAAATTGATTCCTTTTTCATCAATTAGGAAATGAACTCGTGACATATTTGTCAAGATGCATTAAGGATAATAATCTGATATTAATAAATCAAATACCAAGACTTCTCCTTATTTGATTTTTATTTTGTCTAACAACTAAATCGATGTAACTATTGATTTTGTTGGCGTATTGTCAAAGTGATGTTATTCATTTGATTTACCTTTCATTACACAGATTATACGGCAAGTGCTTCTCATTTGGTATACTTTTCATATTGTGAAAGTGATGTTTTCTCATTTTGTAATAATAATACATTTGTCTTTTTAGTATAATTTTCTCAGTCTTGAAAATTGGTTTTATTTTTATATCTCAATTTGTTATATCATCAAAATTTGGAGCATTGCTTGCTATGTTAATTGTGGTATATCATAGGGGTTTTTAGACTCCTACATTATTTTTTATAAGACTTATTTATTTATTTTTTTGTTTATATTATACTTATTTTTATAGTAATACAAACATGAAGTCTTTTCAAACCATATCATTATAGAAATTAGAGAGGTTATAAGTCAAGTCATGGACACCCATTTTCTAAGAAATGTTTCCCTTAGTTTCTTCCTTTCAAGTCTTGCACATGCTTTGGAAAAGTCTATGTCCCATTAGATAATAAACATCAAATTCCATCGTTCATACTTCAAGTGAAATTCTACTATGAACACAAAATTAAAAAATATTCCATAAGTTAACTCATTTTTATAAGGAGAGATTTCATTTTGTAATTAGTGAAAAGATATTTTAAATTTATAAATAAATCTCATTACATTTTCATAAAAATTTTCTTTAAATCAGTAATTTTTACTATTTAGTAAAATTAACTATGTCACTGTACCAAGAGAACCAAAATGGCAAAAAATAAAAATAAAAATTATTATTTGTTAAAGAAATCATAATTAAGTCATGGGTTCCTCTCCCTTGATAACTATAGATAAAGATTGGATTTAGAAATTTAATGCTTAATTTCAAAAAGAAAAAAAAAGAAAAAACAAATCACAGATCAAAATTTTTTTGACATATTTAGAATTAAACTCATAATTTATAAGAAATTGAACAAGGTGGGATATAAATCTTCTCCGTGTCATTTTGTCCAATCAAACTAAATTTAAAAAGCTGATGAAAAAAATAATTATAAAGAAATTAAAAAAAATAACAAAAAAATATTTCTTAGATAATAAATCATATATATGGGTTGTTTTATACAGCAAAATATAAGATATTAATCTTATACCTTATGAAAGGTTTAAGAAGTAAAGAATGAACTAATCTATTTAATTTTAATTACCTTTTTGATCAATTAGGAAGAGACTCATGACTTTTCTTTTCTTTTTAATAACAGTTTTAGAGGGTTCAAAGGCACCACAGGGTTGTTACTGCACCTGATGTAACAGTGATGCTTCTCATTTGGTCTACCTTTTATGACACGGCACGTGGATCTGAGTCTGGCATTACAAAATTGACTCCTTTTCATGTGTTGTTCTATATATAGGTGCCTGGGAAATTACAATGGTGTGTGCAAAAATTAAACAAACTTTTGGGATTTTTCTTTTTGTGCTTGTTAATTTGCCTGACAATGGAGTTCTGTTTTCCCAGGAATCATGTGCTGTGGGTTCTGATCAATTCAATATGCTTAAGGGGTTACGAGAGTTGCCTAGAGGAAGAGAGGCTGGATTTATTAAGTATCAGGGATTACTTCGAATCAAGTGGGGTGAGGACAGAGCTTGTGCTTCCTTCCTGGACTGATAATCTAGCATCTGACTGCTGCAGCTGGGAAAGAGTCAAGGGTCATAGCACCACAGGCCGAGTGATTGAGCTCTTTCTCAATCACGATAGCCTAAAACCATTTTTTGTTTGCATTATACAAGCATGGGGTCCTTTTGGACCACCTCATTGTGGAAATTAGAGAGGTTAAAAGTCAAGACTTAGACCCGCTTTGGAAATTAAAGAGGTTAATAAATCAAATCTTGGACACTCATTTTTTGTTTGCATTACACAGGCATGGGTCCTTTTGGACCACCTTATTGTGGAAATTAGAGAGATTAAAAGTCAAGTCTTGGACACGCTTTAGAAATTAGAGAGGTTATATAAATAAAGTCTTGAACACCCATTTTTTGTTTGCATTGTACAAGCATGGCTCCCTTTGGACCACCTCATTGTGGAAATTAGGAGGTTATAAGTCGAGTCTTGTACATGCATTGGAAATTAGAGAGGTTATATAAATCAAGTCTTGGACACCCATTTTTTGTTTGCATTATATAGGCATGGTACCTTTGGACCACCTCATTGTGGAAATTAGGGAGGTTAAAAGTCTACCTCATTGTGGAAATTAGGGAGGTTAAAAGTCAAGTCTTGGACACGCTTTGGAAATTAGAGAAGTTATATAAGTCAAGTCTTGGACACCCATTTTTTGTTTGCATTATACAGACATGGGTCCCTTTGGACCACCTCATTGTGGAAATTAGGGAGGTTAAAAGTTAAGTCTTAGACACGCTTTGGAAATTAGAGAGGTTATATAAATAAAGTTTTGGACATATATTTTTTCTTTGCATTATACAGGCACGGGTCCCTTTGAACCACCTAATTGTAGAAATTAGTGAGGTTAAAAGTCAAGTCTTGAACACGCTTTGTAAATTAGAGAAGTTATATAAATCAGGTCTTGGACACCTATTTTTTGTTTGCATTATACATGCATGGGTCCTTTTGGATCACCTCATTATGGAAATTAAAGAAGTTAAAAGTTAAGTTTTAGACATGCTTTGGAAATTAGAGAGGTTATATAAGTCAAGTCTTGGACACCCATTTTTTGTTTGCATTATACAGGCATGGGTCCCTTTGGACCACCTCATTGTGGAAATTAGGGAGGTTAAAAGTCAAGTCTTGAACACACTTTGGAAATTAGAGAGGTTATATAAATAAAGTCTTGAACACCTATTTTTTGTTTGCATTATACAGGTATGGGTCCTTTGGACCACCTCATTGTGGAAATTAATGAGGTTAAAAGTCAAGTCTTGAACACGCTTTATAAATTAGAGAGGTTAAAAGTCAAGTCTTGAACACGCTTTATAAATTAGAGAGGTTATATAAATATATCTATTTTTTGTTTGCATTATATAAGCATGATGTCCTTTTGGATCACCTTACTGTGGAAATTAAAGAGGTTAAAAGTTAAGTCTTAGACATGCTTTGGAAATTAAAGAGGTTATATAAATAAAGTCTTAGACACCCATTTTTTGTTTGCATTATAGCATGGGTCCTTTTGGACCACCTCATTATGGAAATTAGAGAGGTTAGAAGTCAAATCTTGGACATGCTTTGGAAAAATCTAAGCTTGCATTAGATCATGAACATCAATTACATCATTTATGCTTCAAGTCAAGGTCTTCTTTGAATACAAAATTAAAAAACACTCCACAAGTTACAACTCATTTTTTAGGTAGATTTTTAGTTTCATAATTGATGAAAAAATATTAGTAGACTTGTTACATTTTCACGAAAGTCTTCTTTATAACAATAATTTTCATGCTTTGAAAGGTTAAATATTTATGTTAAGTACAAGGTAGAAAAAAAAGGAAAAAAAATTAATTATCTGTTAAAGAGATACCAAATATGATGTTTATTAAGATGCTTTAATGATAGTAATTGGATGTTAATAAATTAGATGCAAAGACTTATTCTTATCTAATTCTTATTCTGTCTAGCAACTGGATCCATGAAACCATTGATTTTGTTGTCATATTGTGAAAGTGA
This sequence comes from Rhizophora apiculata, assembly GCA_037832385.1. Classification (NCBI taxonomy): domain Eukaryota; kingdom Viridiplantae; phylum Streptophyta; class Magnoliopsida; order Malpighiales; family Rhizophoraceae; genus Rhizophora; species Rhizophora apiculata. The sequence continues at coordinate 7,853,733 of CM075429.1, read as the reverse complement.
TGTCATTCATTTGGTCTACCTTTCATTACACGGTAAGTGCTTCTCACTTGGTTTACCTTTCATTACATGGCAAGTGTTTCTCACTTGGTCTACCTTTCATTACACGGCAAGTGCTTCTCACTTGGTCTACCTTTCATTACATAGCTGGTGCTTCTCATTTGGTGATAGCAATACATTTGTTTTTTTAATATAATTTTCTAGGTCTAGAAAATTGGTCTTATTTTTATATCTCAATTTTTTGTATTATCACATTTTGGAGCATTGCTTGCTATGGTAATTGTGGTATATCATTTGGTTTTTTAGATTACTACATTATTTTTGACAATTTATTTATTTATTATTTGCATCATACATATTTTTATAGTAATATAGGCATGAGGTCATTTTGGACCATGTCATTGTGGAAATTAGAGAGCTTATAAGTCAAGTTTTGGACACCCATTTTCTAGGAAATGTTCTCCTCTTTCAAGTCCATGCCATTATGGAAATTAGAGAGCTTATAAGTCAAGTCTTGGATACAATTTGGAAAAATCTAAGTCTCCATTAGATCATGAACATCAATTTCATTATTCATGCTTCAAGTCAAGGTCTTAAATGAACATAAAATTAAAAAAATTCCACAAGTCACAACTCACTTTTATAGGGAAAGATTTAGTTTTGTAATTGATGAAAAAACATCTTGAATTTACAAAATATATTCCATTACATTTTCATAAAGGCTCTCTTTAAATTAGTAGCTTTCACATTTCGTAAGATTAAATAACTATGTCAAATATACAGAAAAACAAAAATGACAAAAAAAATTAATTATTTGTTGAAGAGATCACAAAAGATAAAATTTGGATCTAACTAATGGTATTATTTGTAAATTTTTGATTTAATCAATTTTTGTTTGTATTTAGTAAAAGTAAAATGAAAATCTTTGAAATGGAGACTAAGGTTATCTTATAACTAAAAATAAGTTTGAGAAAAATGAATTAAAAAAATAAAAATATATAACTAAACTAATAAAATTTTGGGGATTGAGATAATAAAATATGTGTATTATTGAAATTTAATATTTAACTTCCAAAAGAAAAAAAAAAAAAGCAACTCACATATCAATTTTTTTTGACCTATTTGGAATTAAAACTCATAATTTATAGGAATTTGAACAAGGTGTGATTTGAATCTTGTGTGTTTCACTTTGTCCAATCAAATTAAATCTAGAAAACCAATGTAAAAAAGAATTACAAAGAAACTAGAAAAAAAAAAAAGAACAAAAATATATTTCCTAGATAAGAATTCATAAAATATAAGATATCAATTTTATACCTTATGAATGGTTTTGGGAGTAAAGAATGAACTAATCCATTTAACATTAATTACCTTTATGATCAATTAGGAAGACACTCATGGCTTTTTTTTATTTATTATTCGATAACAGTTTTAGCGGGTTCAAAGGCGCCACAGGGGTGTTACTGCACCGATGTAACAGTGATGCTTCTCATTGGTCTACCTTTTATGACACGGCATGTGGAGCTGAGTCTAGCATTACAAAATTGACTCCTTTTCATGTGTTGTTCTATATATAGGTGCCTCGGCAATTACAATCGTGTGTGGAAAAATTAAGAAAACCTTTCAGATTTTTCTTTTTGTGCTTGTTAATTTGCATGACAATGGAGTTCTGTTTTTCCAGGAAACATGTGTTTTGGGTTCTGGTCAATTTAATATGCTTAAGTGGTTATGAGAGTTGCCTAGAGAAAGAGAGGTTGGGTTTATTAAGTATCAGGGACTACTTCGAGTCAAGTGGGGTGAGCACAGAGCTTGCGTTTCCTTCCTGGACTGATGATCTGGCATCTGACTGCTGCAGCTGGGAACGAGTCAAGTGTAATAGCACCACTGGCCGAGTGATTGAACTCTTTCTCAACAACACTGCTAGCCTGGAACCACAGCGGTTTCTAAATGCGTCCTTGTTTCTTCCTTTTGAGGAGTTGCACAAGCTAGACTTGCATGACAATGGGTTTAGTGATTGCTACCAGAATCATGGTACATATAACGCTTCTTTACTTTTCCTTCTTTGCTTCTTGTTTTCATGTTCACAGTGATTCCAAACCCACACAGATCTGCAGACATAGCTGAGTTAGCTTCTGTTACACAGGAGATTTTTGAGTTAAAAATTGTTTTAATGTCTTAATTGGGAGAGTCATGATTATATATTGGTTCAATTGTTTCTAAGATTAACTTGTCTTGTAAATGCATAAGCAGAAACATATTCATTCTGTATTTATTTAAGGGATTTGTTGCATAACCAAGAAAATTGTTCCTGCAGGTTTTGAGAAGATTTCCAATTTGAAGAAGATGGAAGTCCTAGATCTTTATTGGAACAACTTCCAAAACAATATCCTACTGTCTTTGGGTGAAATTACATCGTTGAGAAGTCTGAATCTGAGTTCCAACAATTTTAAAGGATCTTTCCCGGTTGAAGGTATTCAAATTGTCTTTTATCAAATCTTTTTTTTTGAAAAAAAAAATTTATTTAATTTTTTTAGTTATTTATCATTTTAAATTTCAAATTATAATTTTCATTAATAAAAAACATTTTTAAGTAGTTCTTGGAAAGGAATTTGAACCAAAGCACTACATGATCCAACAAAATTAAACAAAACACCCTCTTAGACATGATCATAAATTTTTTTTTTATATCAATATTTGTCAAATCATGTATGATGTGAATATAATGAAATTTATAAGATGCAAAAAGTTTATTTTATCATATAGAAAAGTTTGACAAAAAGACAATAAATAAAAATAAAAGATCTAACTTATAAGTTGAAACTTTAGGGATATATAATGAAAGGTGTGTATTACTAAAATTCGATTCAACTTCAAAGAAAAGAAAAGAAAAAAATAAAGAGAGAAATTGAAATAATTTGTAATATGTCAGGAAGACTTAAAGTGAAGATTTTTATTCAAATGTGACTACCAAAGATCTATTTTTTTTTTAACATAATTTTCCTTTGGCTAGTCAAATTAAACTTTGTTAATGGTTAACTCATATCATCTCACTATAAAAACTAATATAAAAAGAGAATTATAAAGAGAATAAAAAATAAAAGATCTTTTTCTCATATAAAGTATAAAGTAAAAATTAATTTTGATATTACTCAAAAAAAAGATAAATATAACAACTAAATGGATATAAAATTACTAAAAGTATAGCCCTTTAACTTCAATTTTTGCATTTTGATTGAGGGAAATTGATCCCATAGTCAAAAACTTCTTTATTTCAACATATGCATGCAGAAAATTAGTACATATATGTTTTCATTTCTTGGTGGAACAATTATAATCTATCCTCAGAATTAAAGGCTCTCGAACACCTAGAGACGTTGGATGTAAGTGATAACTATTTCAGTGATCCCCCAAAGGTCCAAGGTAAAGACATCATTCCTTTTCTTTTCCTTTCTTTACTTTTTTTTTTTTAAAAAAAAAAATTTCTTATTATTTTATCATCAGAAAAGATAAATAATAGTGATAATTTTATTAGAAACTTTTGAAACTATAAATTACAAAGTATTTTATAATTTTGTATTTTTCATGAATTTTTTGTATAATTTTTATTTGACTTAATTATACATGTTATTAATTTTTTGTATTTTATAACTTGCGTGAGAATTGGTTTAGTGATTGCTACCAGAATCATGGTACATATTACGCTTCTTTACTTTTCCTTCTTTGCCTCTTGTTTTCATGTGCACAGTGATTCCAAACCCACACAGATCTGCAGACATAGCTGAGTTAGCTTCTGTTACACAGGAGATTTTTGAGATAAAAATTGTTTTAATGTCTTAATTGGGAGAGTCATGATTATATATTGGTTCAATTGTTTCTAAGATTAACTTGTCTTGTAAATGCATAAATGAGAACGCTGTCATTGTAAGTTGCAGAAAAATAATCATTCTGTATTTATTTAAGGGATTTGTTGCATAACCAAGAAAATTGTTTCTGCAGGTTTTGAGAAGATTTCCAATTTGAAGAAGTTGGAAGTCCTAAATCTTTGTTGGAACAACTTCCAAAACAATATCCTACCGTCTTTGGGTGAAATTATATCGTTGAAAAGTTTGAATTTGAGTTCCAACAATTTTAAAGGATCTTTCCCAGTTGAAGGTATTCAAATTGTCTTTCATCAATCTTTTTTTTTTTGAAAATAAAAATTCATTTAATTCATTTAGTTATTTATCATTTTAAATTTTAAATTATAATTTTCATTAGCCAAAAACATTCTTAAGTAGTTCTTGGAAAGGAATTTGAACTAGAGCACTACATGATCTAACAAAATTAAACAAAACACCCTCTTAGACATGATCATAAATTTTTTTTCATATCAATCTTTGTCAAATTATGTATGATATGAGTACAATAAAATTTATAAGATGCAAGAAATTTATTTTATCACATGGAAAAGTTTGACAAAAAGACAATAAACAAAAATAAAAAATCTAACTTATAAGTTGAAACTTTAGGGATATATAATGAAAGGTATGCGTTACTAAAATTTGATTCAATTTCAAAGAAAAGAAAAGAAAAAATAAAAAGAAAAATTGAAACAATTTGTAATATGTCAGGAAGACTTAAAGTGGAGAATTTTATTCAAATATGACTACCAAAGACCTGTGTTTTTTTTTTTACTGTAATTTCCCTTTGGCTAGTCAAATTAAACCTTGTTAATGATTAAATCATATCATCTCACAACAAAAACCAATATAAAAAGAAAATTATAAAGAGAATAAAAAATAAAAGATATTTTTCTCATATAAAATATAAAGTATAAATCAATTTCGACATTACTCCAAAAAAAAAATAAAAAATTAAATATAACAACTAGATGGACATAAAATTACTGAAGCTATAACCCTTTAACTTCAATTTTTGCATTTTGATTGGGGAAATTGATCCCATAGTCAAAAACTTCTTTATTTCAACATATGCATGCACAAATTTAGTAAATATATGTTTTCATTTCTTGGTGGAACAACTGTAATCTATTCTCAGAATTAAAGGCTCTCGAACACTTAGAGACGTTGGATGTAAGCCATAACTATTTCAGTGATCCCCCAAAGGTCCAAGGTAAAGTCATCATTTCTTTTCTTTTCCTTTCTTTACTTTTTTTTTTTTTAAAAATTTTTCCTTATTGTTTCATCATCAGAAAAAATAAATAATAGTGATAGTTTTTTTAGAAACTTTTGGAACTGTAGATGATAAAGTATTTTATAGTTTTATATTTTTTATCAATTTTTTATACAAATTTTATTTGATCTTATTATACATTTTATTGTTTTTTATGTACATTATAAATTTTTTAATAAATAAATAAATTATAAGATAAATTATTATTTTATTCATAAATAAAATCATTACGATATAATTTGTATATATCTAAAATATGACTAATTTTTTGATTTCTTTATTATTTATGATATTTTAGTCAAGACATTTTATGCACGTGTAATAAATTTTGACACCACTTTTATCCAATAATATTAGTAGACTCATAAATTTGGGAAAATAACTATTAAATACTTTGTGTATTTCAAATTTTATGTCATGGAAGAATTTGATAGTTTTGAATCTAGAAGCCAACAATTTCAATAGCAGCGTCCTACCCTTTGTAAGTATGCTTACATCACTTAAGACACTAAATCTTGGCAATAACAATTTGGAGGCATCAATTTTTGCAGAAGGTATCACAATTCTCTAAATTTAATTTGTTTTGTTCTTTTCTTTTCCCCTTGTACTTTTCATCAATTTTTTGTATATATTTTATTTGACCTTATTATACATTTTATTGATTTTTATATACATTACATAATTTTTTAATAAATAAATAAATTATTATTTTATTCATGAATGAGATCATTATGATGTAATTTGTATATATTTAAAGTATAATTAATTTTTTATTTTCTATATCATTTTCAATATTTTAGTCAAGACATTTTATATACGTATAATAAATTTTGACACCACTATTATATATGTGATGTGAATTTTATATAATAATATTAGTAGACACATAAATTTATTTGGGGGAATAACTATTAAATACTTTGTATATTTCAGATTTTAAGTCATTGAAAAATTTGGTAGTACTGAATCTAGAAGCCAACATTTTCAACAGCAGCATCCTACCCTTTGTAAGTACCCTTACATCACTTAAGACACTGAATCTTGGCCGTAACAATTTGGAGGCATTGGTTTCTGCAGCAGGTATCACAATTCTCTGAATTTAATTTGATCTTTTCTTTTCCCCTAGAGTCACAGTACTATGCTGTTGTAATGCACTCTTTTTAATTTCTTTTTGGCAGAACTAGCTTCTTTGGAAAACTTAAAAGAGTTGGACCTGTATAGCAATGAATTAAAGAATCTTGAAGAAATTTTTGATGGCCTGTCAAAATTGCAAAAGTTAGAGGTGTTGAATCTTGCAGCAAACAACTTCACGAATAGCAGTGTTAAATTGTTGGGTGCTGTGACATCTCTGAAGAGTCTCAGTCTTTCAAATTGTGGCCTGGATGGAGTCTTCCCAGCACAAGGCATGTAAAAAGTAACTCAGCCAAACAAATTTAGAATTGGTCTCTCTTACTCAATTTATTTTCCTTTTCATATATGTATATGCAGATTTAGCAAGCTTGAAGAATTTGAAAAATTTGGATCTTTCTGATAATCAATTAACAATGCTACCAGGTATTGCTTGCCCTTCTTCATGGGATTTTTGTGTGTTTGATGAGTGCAAGTGTTGAGAAGCTTCATATAATTCATTAGAAAACTTTGATTAACAAAGAAAAGAGAAGAAAAAAAAAACACCAAGAAGGAGAAAAGACCTTAATCACACAATTAGAAAAACGAAACAAGAAGAATGAGAAGAAAAGACATTCAACCTCATGCACCCCACCTTCGTTGCGGTGCGAGTCCACCGGCAATCTCAAATTGCCCCAATAATCTTTTCTTTTTTCCTTTTTCTTTTTTGTTTTTGACATTTATTTTCCATTTCATATATGTATCTGCAGATTTAGCAAGCTTGAAGAACCTAGAAACTTTGGATCTCTCTTTGAATCAACTAACAATGCCGCCAGGTACTACTTGCTCTATTTCATGGGATTTTTATGTGTTTGATGAGTGCAAGTGTTGAAAAGCTTCATTTAATCCATTAGAAAACTTTGATAAACAAAGAAAAGAAAAGAAAAAACACACCGAGAAGGAGAAAATGCCTTAACCACACAATCAGAAAAATGAAACAAGAAGAATGAGAAGAAAAGACATTTAACCTCATGGATGGCAATCTCAAATTGCCCCCAAAATCTTTCTTTTTTCCTTTTACTTTTTTTTTGACATTTATTTTCCTTTTAATATATATTTATGCAGATTTAGCAAGCTTGAAGAACTTAAAAATTTTGGATCTTTCCAGCAATCAACTAACAATGCTGCCAGGTACTGCTTGCACTTTTTCATGGGATTTTTGTGTGTTCAATGAATGGAAGTGTTGAAAAGTGTCATTTAATTCATTAGAAAACTTTGATAAACAAAGAAAAGAGAAGAAGAAAAAAACACCGAGAAAGAGAAAATGCCTTAACCACACAATTAGAAAAAAGAAACAAGAAGAATGAGAAGAATGAGAAAAAAAGATATTTAACCTGATGGACCCCACCTTCGCTGCGGTGCCAGTCCACCCGCAATCTCAAATTGCCCCAAAATCATTTTTTGCATTTTTTTTTTATTTGAGAAGAAATGCCCCAAACTAGGTCCACCTACTTGGTCAAACGAGGTCCACCTGCAAATGGTCCACACTCACAGCCTTGTCATTTTCTGGCCTTTATCGCATGCTCCCTTCAAGTTGTTGCCAATTCCCTAAATTTATGGCTAGTTCAAATTAATCTCTAACCTTCTTTTTTTTCTCCGTCTTTTCTTTTCTTACTTTCAATTTACCGATAACCTTCACATTTACTAGGAATTTAATATCATGTATAAAGCACCCATGCTTACTTCAGTTGTCACACTAAATAATTCTTTTACCCTCACAGTTTCTTTGAATGATGCCCATAAACTTTTTCCTTCTCCCAATTTGATCAAATTGTAGGCATTTGTTGTTTATAAAAGCATTCATAGCCTTTCCTTGTAAGTAATAAACTTTGTTGGCAATAAATACTGTAAAACATTGATTATACAGTTGCATGGAGGAAGAATAACAAAAATAATTAAGATAAATAGCCTTAATCTCTCCTACTCAATTTATTTTCCCTTTAATATATATTAGTAGATTTAGCAAGCTTGGAGAACTTAAAATTTATGGATCTTTCTTCCAATGGCTTCAATGGTTCCCTAACAATGCTACCAAGTACTATTTGCACTTTTCCATGAGAATTTTGTGTGTTTAAAGAGAATAAGAGTGGAAAACCTTCATTTAATTCATGTGAAAATTGCCGCAACCTTTATTTCCTTGAATTTATTTTTACTTTAAATTTAATTTCTGAACCTTTTCTTTTTTTTTTTCTGTCCTTTCTTTTATTTCATTCAATTTATTGGTACCCTTTACATTTACTAGGAATTTAATATTTTGTATATGCTACCCATGCTAACTTATGATTCCTATAATTTGTATTTTTTAAGTTGTCTTACTAAATACCCCATAAACTTTTTCTTTCTCCAAATCTCATCAAATTTTAGGCACATATTGTTTATAAAAGTATTCTTAACCTTTCCTTATAAATAGAGAACTCTTTCAACAATAAACATTGTAAAGCATTGATTATGCACTTGTATGAAAGATGAATAATTAAAATAATTTTGTGGTTACTTATTAAAAAAAATAAAATTTGATAATATATTAAATAAAACAATAATTTAAAGGTTTTAAAATATAAAACTTATAATAAACAATTGTAATGTTTTCTATTCCGAATTAGTAATGTCATTTTTTCCTACTAAAAAATGTATCATTTTTTTATTTTTATACTTATATATATAAATTTTTCTTATTATATATATATATATATATATATATATATAGACTACCATTGTCCATGTATATGTAGTTTCTCTCCCATTATTCTTTTACTTTTTTGTTGCATATAGCACGAAGCCAAGGAATTGGCTCTTATACAACATATGGATGCTTTGGTCTTGAAAAGTTTATGATTATAACATCGAATATTGTATTTCATCATTGACATTTGACCAATTTAGGACCTTTATGGCTGAACCCAAGGGGAAGCTATGAGTTTTGGCATAATATTTTGTCAAATGCTAAGTTGGAATTGCATTTATTTGAGTTCTTTTACAATTTTAACATGTTTTCTTTACCTATTTGTTTTAATTTTGGGACAGATTTTGGTCAAATGACTTCACTCAAAGCTTTATCTTTAGCTGACAACAATCTAAATGGATCTTTAACTCAAAAAGGTAGTTGCTAACACTTTACCAATGCTTAAAAGTAAGAATCACCTTATGTCTTTTATGGAAAAATGTTACAATATTATACCATCATTTGTTTCAGGCTTGTGTTCACTGAAGAACCTTCAAGAGTTGGATCTCAACTCCAATAATCTTAGTGAAATTATTCCATCTTGTCTTGGAAAATTAACCTCTCTTACACTCTTAGACTTGTCATCAAACAAACTTGAAGGGGACATTTCATCATTTCCAATTACTACTCTCAAATCTCTTGAGTATATTGATCTTAGAAATAATCTCTTTTGGGGTCAATTCTCTTTTTACTCAATTGCTAATCACACAAATCTTGAAGTGTTGTTGTTGTCAAGTGATAACCATAAGCTACAGGTCCAAACTGAATATCCATATGACTGGCTACCTATAGTTCAGCTTAAGGTTATTGAGATGTCAAATTGTAGACTTTACAATGTTCCCCATTTTATCACTTACCAAACTGACTTAAAAGTCATTGATCTCTCCCACAATAACCTTATAGGAGCCTTCCCCATTTGGTTGCTTGAAAACAATACCCAATTGGAGTATTTAAGTCTTAGAAATAACTCCTTTATGGGTTCGTTTGATTTATCCTCCAATTCTAGCTTTGCTATAAAGTATATGGATATCTCAGTCAATCACTTTCATGGAAAGCTTCAACAACATATTGGCAGTATTATTCCAACTATAGCAGTATTTAATCTTTCGGCAAATGCTTTTGATGGTGGCATTCCATTCTCTATGGGAAGCATGCTTTCCCTATCTGTTTTAGATCTATCCAGCAACAAGTTTTTTGGAGAAATTCCAGATAATTTGTTAGCAAATTCCTCTAATTTGGGTGCTTTGGTGCTCTCAAACAACCAATTAAGTGGTCAAGTGTCAAAGATAAAGTCCAATCAAACTTCATTAATGTCCTTGCATCTAAGTGGAAATCAATTTACTGGAACTCTGTCAAGTTGGATCTCTCATTACCCAAGCCTACAGCTTTTGGATATAAGTGACAACTACATATCAGGTGAAATTCCTAGCTTTATTGGGAATCCAAGTTTGGAACATTTGAACATGGCAGGCAATGCATTTGAAGGAACAATTCCATGTGAACTGTTTTGCTCATCCTTTCTTGATATTTCCTATAACAAACTTTGGGGCACTCTTCCTTCTTGCTTAGAATGGTCAACAAATTTACAGCATTTGAATTTAGAAGAGAACAGAATCACAGGTACAATTCCAGAAACATTATTCAACTATTCTAATATGATGACGTTGAATATTAAAAATAATTTTTTGTCTGGTAAAATTCCAACATCAATTGGGAATTTGTTCAATTTAAGAGTTCTCGAACTAAGAGGGAATAATTTGAGAGGTTTGCTACCAGAAGAACTCTGCCAGTTGAATGAACTAGACATATTGGATCTCTCACATAACTCATTTTTTGGATCAATACCAAGTTGTTTTAGCCACATCTCTTTTGGAAAGCTGACTAAAGATGCAATTAATTTTGCACAAGATGAGAGGGATTATGGTTGGTTCATTATATCCTACAATTTCCAAGGTAAATTTGGAAACAGAGGGTTTGGAAATGGAAGACTTAGTTCCTTTGTGCAGCAAGATCAAGTTGAATTGGTGACAAAAGCTAGATCCGACAGATACAGAGGTTGGCATCTTGAATTGATGTCCATATTGGATTTGTCATGTAACAAGTTAATAGGGAAAATACCGGTAGAAATTGGAAATTTGAGCTCGATACTAGCCTTGAACTTGTCTCATAATCAGTTGACTGGCCCAATTCCAAAAACTTGGGAAAATTTAGGGCAAATAGAGAGTTTAGACCTTTCCCACAACAAATTGAGTGGTGAAATTCCTTCAGAATTGATTAATCTGCACTTTCTAGAGTTTTTTAGTGTGGCTTACAATAACTTCTCAGGTTGGCTTCCAGACATGAAGGGACAATTTGCCACATTTGATAACAAAAGCTATGAAGGAAATCCATTTCTTTGTGGGCCTCCATTAGATACAAGTTGCAGTATTGATGTACCAAAATTGCCACCATCTTCTGATGCAAGCAATAGAAAATGGCATGATATCATTGATCCTACGTCCTTCTTAGCAAGTTTCGTGGCAACCTACCTCGTATTCTTGTCGGCTTTTGTGGCTATTCTTTATGTCAACCCTTATTGGCGACAAAGGTTGTTCTTGTTCATTGAGAATTTCATAGACGATTGTCATTTCATGGTTTTTTATACTATTCCCAAATTGTTTTCTAGAGTAGTTAGGAAGCTATATTTTGCTTGATTGTTTTGCTAGATTATGTATTTATGTGGGTAATAGTATTTTATGTGCAATATTGGACATGTAGTTCTTAAAATTTAGTTACTGTCTTCATGTAATTGTGTTACATGTCCTGTTTCTATGAATATTGGATGTTGGGAAAGTGTTGGATTCTAAATAAACAAATTAGATTAAATGTAAATTAAATTAGATACATATTAGACTAGATGTGTGTTAAGTTTCTTGTAACTTGAATATTGCAATGGAGACACCATAAATGCAAAAACAATAAACAATAAACAACAAATATATATTGCATTCATCACCAAATATACATAAACAATAAATATTGCAATGAAACACCTTACCTCTTTAATAATGGTTAGGAAGTGGACAACAACCTCGAAGAAAATACAAAGTACAATCAAATGTAATTCTCTTTTCTAAATCTATTATAGAAGTAGGTTTTGCAAAGGTTGGACACATGAAATCACAAATAACAATGTATATCAATTCATTTTAAGTAATAATAGTAAATTTATAATGAAGGACTATATTAAAAATTGTATTGTAAGAAAGTAGGGAGAGGAAGATTTAAGGTTAATTGATATTTATGATTTATTAGTTTCAAAATTGAAACTATAGGATTTTAAGTATGGAATTCAATTTTTTGCTCAAAAAGAAGTTTGGAATTCATATTTGTGTCACTAAGCATTTATTGAATCAATTATAAAGAGAAATAGAAATTGGAAAATGAACTATATTTATATGAAATTGTTATAATAATAATACAAATGGGCCTTTGCCTCAATGGTAGTGTACCCATTCCATCATAATTAAAGGAAGGGGTTCATAGTTATTTACATTCTCAAAAGTTGTCATGTTCCCAAATAGTTCAAAGTTGAATAGAATGAATTCTAAAAATTGGCTCCACCTCACTAATTGGTTATCCAACCATTTGGTTCACCAATTCTTGGATGGATTTTGACCAATGTGATTTTTGAGTTGTAACCAGACCAAAAACCAAACTGATTACCAAATTTTTCATTCAAGCTAATTGGTCTAGTATGATTCTTGAAACCTTGATTAAAAATTTCTAACTCTTATCTATGATTATTAACACACATATTAGTGGTTATTGTCTTAGCTTCTATTGAGGTCCTCCTTGATTAGTGTCAATATCACCAATATTTAGTTGACGTGATTAAACATATTTTTGAACTAGCTCACCATCAAATAATGTCTTGGTGCTATCTACTAATTAAGAGATAAAAATCTTAACATTACAAGTCTTATAAGAAAGGTAAGTGCAAGTATAAAGGTTGTTCTAAGTATGTGTCCTAGGCATATGTGATAATGGTGTCTAAAATAACTCATTAGTCCCCCTCTTTTAATGACCAACATTAAAGTTTGGATTTGACAAAATATACTAGTAAATTTTTTTGTTTACATTGGTTTTAGTCTAATCACATATAAAGTAAGAGTAAAATGGAAATTCTAAGATGGAAGAAGTTTATTTTTCACTTAGTATAAGTTTGACAAAAAAAAGAAAACAAAAATAAAACGATATAATTTAAAAGTTGAAATTTTAGGGACTAAGGGAATGAAGGGGGAAAAAAGAGAGAATTTGAGATAATTTGTAGAAACTAAAATAAGAAAGAGAATTCTAAACAGTTGTGACTTGTGACTTAGAGAGACAAAAAGACTTTGACTAAATTTGAGAGCCAAAAACGCACACCTTAATCTCTTTTCATTACATTTAGAAATAAACTCACAATTTACAAGCCTTTGAAAGACAACTTAATTTGAATTCAATTTTCTTTATCCAATTAGACTAAACTAATATTGAGAGAGAATCATAAAGAACTTTAATAAAATAAAGAAGTATTCTAAGTTAAATTAATTAATATAGAATTTGGACATTATATATTAATTAGGAATAGAAAAAATTGCCAAAAAGAAAATCTAATCAAAATAGACATAACACTTTTCCACTAAAATTTGATTTTTCTAAGATGTTCTCTTTATATACATATACATGACATTTTTCCTCTAAAAGAGACCTAGGGCTTTCCTTTTCTATACAAAGATAAATTTTTTCTTTTGTCCATGTTATTATAGAAATTAGAAAACTTATAATTTTTTCTCAAAAAATTTTTTTCTCAATTACTTATTCACAAGTCTTAATGAGAACATGAACATTAATTCCACATCATCCATGCTTCAAGTCAAGGTCATCTTCTAACATGAAACTATAAAATGAAGCATTAATAGCTATAAGAAGTTGCAACTCATTTTTATAGCAAGTGTTTTAGTTTTGTAATGGGTAAAAACATATTCCAAATTTACAAAATAAACTTCATTACATTTACATAAAAGTCCTCTTTATATCATTAGTTTTCATAATGTTGTTAGGTTGAATAGCTAAGTCAAACATAGAAGAGAACTAAAATGGCAAAATAAAATATTATTTGTGAAAAATATCATTATATTACATTTCAATTTAAAAGTTGATCAAAATACATTATATCTCATCAAAGAGAAAAATTTGCAAAAACGTTTTTTTAACACAATGTCATGTTGAAAAACAATTTAGCTATTAAAAATTTCTAACTCTTATTTACAATTATTTACATGATAAAAATTTAAGTGTGACAGAAATAAGAATCCTTAAATAGATGTATGGATAATCTAGGAAGGATCTAATAAGAAATGATGATATCTATGTCAAAATAAGTGTACTATCCATGGGAGATAAATTGAGAGAGTTGTGTTTGGATTAGTTTGGACATGTCTAATGTAAACCACCAAATACTTTAATTAAAATGGGTGATGAAACCTTTAAATATATTGTTTGTTGTTAAGGGGAATACTGTAATTTTATTAATATGATAAACGGATATACACAATAACTGAGAAGCACTCATATAATAATTGAGAAGCACCTACAATAATTGAGAAACACCTACACAATAATTTAGAAGTACACTAATAATATAAATTACGTGTCTTTATATAGAGACAGATATCTAAATCTACCCAAATAGTTAAACTTAAATTGAATTCAACTAAATTTCTATTATAATAAACTTCTAATTTATGTTAATTCCTAATTTAGATTAACACCAACATCCCCCTTTAATCTTGATTAGGTGATACTTTGAATCCCAACACCTGCTTCAGCTGACTTCACAACCATTTAATGAGCTTTCCAATGATTCTTATGATAATCATGGTTAGGTCATTATTTCAATCCTTTAATTCCTAATTTAGATTAATACCAACATCCCCCTTTAATCTTGATTAGGTGATGCTTTGAATCCCAACACCTACTTCAACTGACTTCACAACCATCTAATGAGCTTTCCAATGATTCTTATGATAATCATGGTTAGGTCATTATTTAAATCTTTTTGCAACCAATCTTACTTTATATCTCTTTACTTCTCTATTGGACTTCTTTTTAGTCTTGAAGACCCTATTCACATCAATAGCTTTCTGAACTCATGGAATAATAGTAAGCTCCCATGTATCATTCTTTTCAATTGCTTTGATTTCTTCATTCATGGCATTCACCTACTTTATATCTTGAGTCGCCTCATCAAATGACATTAGTTCCTAATCTACAAACATGGCAAAATGCACCATATCCCCATCATCATTAATAATATTATCAGGGATTACCTCATAATCTTGTAATCTAACTGATTGTTGGCAATTTCTCCTTGGTCTTCCATTCTCTTGTAGAGCTTGTGGCGTAGGATTATATGCATCAACTGGTGAGACTTCTCCATTTATAGTAAGGATTGCAAATTGAGTTTCTTCTTCTCCTAAAATAGCAATTAGATGTCTTTAAGAGTTATTTTGCTCCTCAACATTAAAGTTCCAAGGTTTATCTCCAGCAAAAGTCACATTTCTGCTCATAACTACCTTCTTCATCATAGAATTAAATAACTTATATCCTTTTTTCCTATAACCAAGAAAAATTGTCTTTATTTCTTAATCATCTAATTTTGTCCTTGTCTTTACTGGAACGTGAGTATAAACAATAGAGTCAAATACCTTGAGATGCCTTACACTAGGCTTAAAACCACTTCATGCTTCTTCAAGAGTGACATTCTGAATACTTGTTGTTGGAGATCTATTTAACAAGTAAACAACACATAAAACAACTTATACTTAAAATTGATTAGGAACTCCCTTAGCCTTTAACAAGCTTCTCACTATATTTATGATTGATCTGTTTTTTTTTTTAGCTACTCCATTATGCTGTGAGATAAAGGGAATTGTGACTTCATGCTTTATTCCTTGTACTTCACAAAACTCTTTAAACTCATTAGAAATATACTCACCACCTCCATCAATTCTTAGAATTTTAATATGATATCCACTTTGTTTTTCGACATAAGTCTTAAACTTCTGAAAATAATCAAATACCTCAGACTTTCTTTGTATGTAATAAACTCATGTCTTCATAATGAAATCATCAATAAAGGTAAGAAAATACCTATTATTACCATGTGATAAAACACTCATCGAGCCACAAATATCAAAATGGATAAGTTAGAGTGGTTGTCTTGCACACCAAGTCCTTGTCATAAAGGGTTGTCTACTCTATTTGGCAAGAATACATACTTCACAAATTTGATTAGAATGTTGTATCCTAGGCAGGCCTGTCACCATATTTTCTTGTTCAAGCAACTTTAAACTGCAAAAATTTTGATGGACAAAACAAATATGCCACAACTAAGACTCATCTTTGATAATAATACTAAAATAAGTATAAACATCAATGACAATATCAACTTGAAATATTTGATTCTTCGTTAAAGGGGCTTTCAAAATAAGTATACCTCTCTTATTGATAATTGAGAGATAGTTATCACGTAATTGCATGTTATACACCTTTTCAAATAGTTAGCCCAAACTAAGTAGATTGTTTCTCATGTTGGGTACATAAAACACATTTGAGATGTAATTATGATCTCCATTCTTCAATTTAATAAAAATTCACCCTTTTCCCATCATTGGAACACTTCTATCATTAGTAAACTTAACTATAGAGCAGATTGACTCATCAAAATCAACAAAGAGCTCTTTTTTCCCACATATATTGTTGTTCCCACAACCTTGTATGGGTTGTAATTGTTGTCAACTAGGTTTAAGTGTGCAAGAAAGTAAAGCCACATGGAAGGGCAAGAAGGTAAAAGCCACATAGAGGGGCAAGAACGTAAAAGCTACATGGAAGGGTAAGATAGTAAATTTGTTGCAAGTAAGCCCTATCAGGGTGTCATGAAAGAGTATATAAAGGTCATTAGAAGACAATAAAAAGACGTATCAGCTATTGAGAAAAATAGATAGAAAACCTAGGCACACCACCAGAAAGAGAGAGAAACCCGTGAGGAACGGCACACCACCGGCAATTTGAGCAGCGGCACACCACCGGCAATTTGAGCAGATCGGCACACCACACCAACAGTCGGCAATTGAGTAGATCGACACACTACCGGCACACCAGCAGTCGGTAGTTGAGCAAATTGGCACACCACCGGCACACCAATAGTCGGCAGTTGAGTAGATCGACACACTTTCGGCACACTAACAGTCAGCAATTGAGCAAATCAGCACACCACCGGCAAGAGAGAGAAACCGGTAAGGAACAGCACACCACCGACAAGAGAGAGAAACCCGTGAGACTAGAACGGGTAGCTGGACGGTGAGAGATCCGACAGAAAGAGATCTGATCGACGGTGAGAGATCCGGTGGAGGGTAAAAGATCTGGTAGAAAGAGGTCCAGTCGACGGTGAGAGATCCGACAGAAAGAGGTCCGGTCAACGGTGAGAGATCTGGCAGAAAGAGATCCGGTCGACAGTGAGAGATCTGGCAGAAAGAGATCCGGTTGACGGTGAGAGATCCGGCAGAAAGAGTCTAGTCGACAATGAGAGATCCGGTAGAATAGGGGCTGGATGGAAAAACAGAAATGTGAGGTGAGCTGTGAGACAAGGAGACGGGTGAGACCGTAAGACGATGAAAGCAGGAGCTATGTGAGACAACCTAAAGAAGGAATTCGATGAAGCATCAGAAAGAACTCAACATATTTCCAAATTTCTTTAAGAAAGGTTAGAGAGCATTGCGGTGAACTTCTAAGTGGTAGTGGAGCAGCCTTTCAATTCAACAAAGGTAAGACAAGCTAGAAGAAGGGTAGATACAGTAAGTGACACTCTTTGTATTCTACTTGCTTAATATTTGCAATAGTGAAAGGAGCAGAGAATTATGACATCCATTGTAACTGGAATTCTGAGGTATAGTGGATGGTCTTGGTAAGGGAGAGTCCCTACCACCGTGGATGTACGTCACATTGACGGAACCACGTAAATCTCGTGTGTCCTTAATTTGCTTTACATTCTGTATTTTGAATTGAGTTGTGAACGCAGCTAAAGTATCAGTCAACTCATAACCTAACGAAGGTCTAAATAAGAACATCTGAATTATCTATTAGGTAAAGTGTCTGAAAGGTGACTTTGGGGACTATTATGATTAGTAGGTAGCAATAGATCTACCTTAGTCAAGTTTGACAAAGAGTTCACTTTTAAGAAGAGGTTGAAGTTGTTCACTTACCTGTGAATTGCGAATTGTGGTGATACTGATTCACCCCCCTCTCAGTATCACAAACTAGTAGATCCTAAGGAGAAGTCAGGAACTTCAATTGGTATCAGAGCACAGGTTCACCAATTTGAAGCTTAACAGCTTGGCGTACTAATTTGAAGGGATCTAGAAGTTTGACTTGTTTAGCATACTGAGAAATGGAAGCCGGTACCAGCACTAGCACTACTTACAGCAAAAAGGTTCCAATCTTCAACGGAACCAACTATCATATGTGAAGAGCAAGAATGCAAGTGGTATTTGTAACCATGGGCATGAATGTGGTGAAATGCGTACAGGAGGGTTTTGTGGTTCCAGAAGAAGGTAAAGACCCAACCCTAAAGGAGTTAAGGCAATTTGAGATAAATGGGAAGGCCTCAAATGTCATCATTTCAGCATTGATAGATGCTGAGTATGCTAAAGTTATGGACTGCAAATTTGCCAAGGAGATATGGGACAGATTGTAGAAATTCTATGAAGGTGATGGCAGAATGAAGGAGGCTAAGCTTCAAGTGTTCAAGGAGAGATATGAATCTCTCAAAATGCAGAAGAATGAGACAGTTCAAGAGTTCTTCACCAGGGTTATTGACGCTGTAAATGACTTGAGAAGTCATGGGAAGAACAAAAAGGACTCATCGATTGTAAAGAAAATTCTGAGAATTCTGCCTGAGAGGTTTGCCTCAAAGGTGGCAGCCATAGAGGAGAGTAAAGATCTCAATTCTATGTCTCTGCATGATCTTCAGTGCAATCTCATTGCATATGAGATGAGAATAAAGTCGACTGAGAGCTCCTCAACGTCAAAGGTATCAAAGGAGGCAGCTTTCAAAACTATGAAACACTTAAAGACAAAAGAAAAGGAAGAATCATCTAGCGAGGATAATGATGATGATGAGGAAGAAAGTGAAGGTGAAGTATTGGCTTACTTCACAAGGAAATTCAAAAAGGGGTCTAAGAAGGGAAAAGGACAGTTGTCCTTGAGATATTATCGTTGTGGGCAGACTGGACACTTTGCTTCTCAGTGCAAAGTGAAACTTGATGATGAAGATAAGGATGGTGATGATGAGCAGAATTCAAGATGGAGAAGATCATCATTCAAATCAAAGAAGTCCAATAAGAAGATTGTCAACCCACAAAGGAAGACGAAAGGCTCATTCAAGAGTTATGTGAGTCAAACAAAAGAAGCTGATGAGGAGGAAGATAAAGACTCATCAGATGAGTATGTCTTTATGGCATTAGCACAAGGTGGTAGCTCAACCTCTGAAGAGGAAGAGGAAGTTGATGAAGAAGAGCTAGATCTTGAAGCTGAGCTGGAAGCAGTTTCAAAGGAGATAATCAGAAGGGGCAGAACCATAAGAAGGTTGGAGACCCATATAAAACAAGTTGAAGCAAAGTTTGAGGAAGCTAAAAGTCAAAACGATAAAATAAGGGTTGAGCATATTGACTTGAAGAGAAGATTTGAGGAACAGATCAAAATATGTGAAGACCTTACAGTAGAGCTTGGCTGAAGGGCTTCAAAAATTGAAGAAATGGAGAAAGAGTTGCTGAGACTTTAGCAACAACTCAAAAGTAGCAAAGAGAACTTGTAGAAGCTTGAAATGATAGGAGAAATAAGTTCTGAAAAAGGAGAGAAGAATGTAGAGAAAGTGCAGCAATCTGAGGCTACATTGACTAAAGAAAATAAGAATGTGCCACATAAGTTGAAAGAGAAGGTTGTGACTTAGAAGAAGATAACTGAGAATAAAGAAGATCTAAAGAAGCAACCTAGGGTGGCAAACAAGAAGGAAGAAAAGAAAGTTAGGCAGCAAAGGGCTACAGCTGAATAGAAGAAGGAGAAGAAGGTGACTGAAATGGAAGTCACACAAGCAAAGAAGCCAGCTACTTTGCCTACATAGCAAGTGATGAACAAAAGAAGACAAGCAGTGATCAGACCTAAGAAGAGGCAGTTTCAAGGTCATTACCTTTATTATGGAGTTTGGGGTCATAAGGCAAGTAACTGCTGGTGGAGAAGGCTAGTATATGTCTCCAACTTAAGAAGATACGATGCTACATATAGGGAGAGACAATACAGAATTCAGAAGAGAATGCCTGTCGTGAGTTCTTGCACATATTGTAAAAGGCAAGGACATGCTGACAAGGATTGTTAATGGAAGCCCAAACCAGTGGTTTCAAAGAACAAGTTTGCTATATTGGCAGACTTGGAACAGTGTGAAAGGTGCGGGCAAGATGGCTATAATGCTAAGAGATGCATTGAGAAGGCATTTAATGGCACAGTGAAAACAAGCGGTGCAGTCAAAGCTGAGAAAAAAGAGAAAGCTATCTTCCAGCCAGTTCAAAAGAAGGAATATAAAGTTAAAAGGGAGGTGGCTAACATAGCTGAAATTGCACTCAAAACTTACTACAAAGATAAGCAGTGGATCCTTGATAGTGGATGCACTTCGCACATGACGGGTGACAAGAGTAAATCATCAAAGCTAAACAAATCAAGAGAAGGCAGAGTCAAGTTTGGCAATGATGATTCAGTCAACATCAATGGTCAGGGGTCAGTAAAAATTAGAAGAGGAAAGCTGAAAGATGTTCTGCATGTTGAAGGACTCAGATATAATTTAGCATCTGTCAGTTAGCTATGCAACGAAGACCATAAGGTAATATTCACAAAAACAGGTTGCTAGGTAAAGAGTAAATAAGGCAATACTGTTGCAGCCAGGAAGAGAACAACTGGAAATTTATATGTGATTGATGAGGACAAGACAAGCAGCTGTTTACTCACCAAAGAAGAAGAAAATCAACTCTGTCATTAGAGATTGGGACACTTATCATAGAAGAACATGAAGAAGCTGACCACTACTCATGTAATCAGAGATATTCCCAACCTCAGGAGAGAGAGTGAGTATGTTTGCTTAGCATGCTCTAAAGGAAAACATGTCAGAAAGCAGTATAAGACCAAAGAGTTTAGTTCTGAAGCAGTGCTTGACATTGTGCATATTGATTTGTATAGGTCGATGAGAACAAAAGGGTTGAAAGGTGAGAGGTACTTCGTCTTGTTTGTTGATGATTATTTCAGAAGGACCTGCATCATGCACCTCAAACACAAGTCAGAAGTTCTGAATTACTTCAAGAGATACAGATGATTGGCTGAAAATGAGAGTGGAAGGAAGATCAAAGTATTGAGGTCAGATCAAGGCACTGAATTTACAAATGAAACTTTTGAAGATTACCTTGAGAAGCATGGTATTCACCATCAGATGGCAGTAGTGAGAACACCTCAACAAAACGGGGTGGTAGAGAGGAAGAATAGAGTTGTGGTTGAAATGGCAAGAACTCTACTGCTGGAATCCAAACTTCACACAAGATTTTGGACAGAAGCAACATTTACAGCCATGCACCTACTGAATAGAGTTCTACTAAGGCCCAATACTGATAAGACTCCATATGAGCTATAGAGTGGGAAGAAGACAACAGCCAAATATCTCAGAGTCTTTGGTAGCCCATGTTTTATGAAGAATAAGGAGCAAAACTTGGGAAAATTCAACGCTAGGTCTGATGAAGGCATCTTTGTGGGATACTCAGTAAAGACAAAAGGTTACAGAGTTTTCCTGCATAAGTTGGGAAAAGTGATCACTTCCAGTGATGTGAGAATAGATGAGAACTAGAAAACAATGCAGAATGGAGAAGCTAAGGACAATAAAGAAGATGACTTCAATGTAGATGAAGAATCAGACCAACTTGAAGAAAAGGAACAAGAAGTAAGTTCAGACTCGAAGAAGAGTGAGTCTGAAGATGAAGAAAGAGATCCTCTTGCAACTAAGATGGTGCAAGGAAAAAGGACAAAGAAAACATGGACCAGTGCTCATCAAGGAGATCAGATCATAGGTGACTCATCAGCAGGAGTTACAATAAGAAGAAGAATTGTGGGAGCTACTGCTCTACTCTCACAAGTTGAACCTAAATCTGTTGAAGAGGCTATTCAAGATAAAACCTGGGTCAAAGCTATCATTGAGGAGTTGGATCAAATTGAGAAGAATGATACATGGGAGCTAGTTCCAAGACCCATTAATAAGAATGTCATAGGAACAAAGTGGGTGTTTAGGAATAAACATAATGAAGATGGCAAGGTGGTGAGGAACAAGGCTAGACTGGTTTGCAAAGGCTACACTCAGATAGAAGAGATAGATGTTGATGAAACTTTTGCACCAGTAGTAAGGTTAGAGACTATCAGAATGTTCTTAGCTTTGGCAGCATACAAGATGTATAAAGTCTATTAAATGGATGTGAAATCTGCCTTTCTAAATGGGCTCCTGAAAAAAGAAGTGTATATTGAATAACTCGATGGAGTACAAATTAGTGAGGATAAGACATATGTGTGTAAGTTGAAGAAAGCCTTGTATGGTCTTAAGCAAGCTCCAAGAGTATGGTACAGTAGGCTGGATGCGTACTTGAGAAGGTTGAACTTCAGAAGAGGAACGGTTAATAATAACTTGTATGTGTTCAACTCAGAGAAAGGCCAGCTGATAACCATAGTATATGTGGATGACATCATCTTTGGAGGGGATCACTCTAAGCTATGCCAAGATTCTGCATAGAATATGAGTGAGGAATTTGAGATGTCATTGATTGGAGAAATGACGTACTTTCTTGGATTATAGATAAAGCAGTGTGAAGAAGGTATCTCTATTTCTTAGACGAAATATGTCAAAGAGATGTTGAAAAGGTTTGGCATGGAGGATAGCAGATCTGTCAGTACCCCTATAACAGTGGGCTGCAAGTTAACAAAAGATCAGGAGGGAAGGAGTACAAGCCCTACAGAGTACAGGAAGATGATAAGGAGCCTTCTGTAGCTTACGGCGTCAAGGCCTGATCTTATGCAAGCTATGTGCACTGCCAATAGATTCCAAGTTGATCCTAAGGAGTCTCATGTGTTAACAGTGAAAAGAATCCTAAGGTACCTCAAAGGAACACTAAAAATGGGCTTGTGGTATCCAACCATGGATTCTGTTAAACTACAAGCATACACTGATGCAGATTGAGCAGGAAGTATAAATGATAGAAAATCAACTAGCGGTTGCAGCTTGTACTTGGGTTTAAAGTGTATTGCATGGTTAAGTAGAAAGCAAAACAGTGTTACTTTGAGCACAGCTGAGGCTGAGTATATGGCTGCTTGTGTAGCATGTACATAGGTGATATGGATGCTAAGACAATTGGCAAACTTGGGTGTTGAAATGAAGTTACCAGTGAGTGTACTTTGTGATAATCAAAGTGCTATTGATTTTAGCAAGAATCCGGTTCAACATTCGAGGAGCAAGCATATTGACATCGATATCACTTCATCAAAGATCAAGTGGAATAAGGTACAATTCAGTTGGAGTATGTTGGCATTAAAGATCAAATTTTATATATTTTAACTAAACTTCTGTTCACAGAATTGTTTGAAAAGCACAGATTGAGTCTATTTGTGCAAATGCCTCATCAAGCCTGAAGTTCAGGTGAATCCTCCATCTCCACTTTGTGAGTTTTTTTCAGATTTGTAATTGGTTAGCAAAAGGGGAGAGAAGCAACAGTGCAAGGGGAACTGTTAAGAAAGGGGGAGTGCATATTTAAGGGAAGTTGAAACTGCTGCATAGTGGTTTTTGTTATGAGTGTTGCCAACAATTACAAAGGGGGAGATTGTTGTTCCTACAGCCTTATATAAGTTGTAATTATTGCCAACTATGTTTAAGTGTGCAAGAAAGTAAAGCCACATGGAAGGGCAAGAAGGTAAAAGCCACATAAAGGGGCAAGGACGTAAAAGCCACATGGAAGGGCAAGACAGTAAATTCACCACTAGTAAGCCCTATCAGGGTGTTATGAAGGAGTATATAAAGGTCATTGGAAGACAACAAAAAGATGTATCGGCTATTGAGAAAAACGGATAGAAAACCTAGGCACACCACCGGCAAGAGAGAGAAACTCGTGAGGAACAGTACACCACCGGCAATTTGAACAGATCGGCACACCACACCAGCAGTTGGCAATTGAGCAGATCAGCACACCACCGGCACACCAGCAGTTGGCAGTTGAGTAGATCGGCACACTACCAGCACACCAGTAGTCGGCAATTGAGTATATCAGCACACCACCGGCAAAAGAGAGAAACCAGTGAGGAACAACACACCACCGGCAAGAGAGAGAAACCCGTGAGACCAGAACGGGTGGTTGGACGGTGAGAGATCTAGTTGACGGTGAGAGATTCGGCAGAAAGAGGTCCGGTCGACAGTGAGAGATCCGGTCGACGGTGAGAGATTTGGCAGAAAGAGATCCGGTCGACGGTGAGAGATCCGGCAGAAAGAGTCTGGTCGACGGTGAGAGATCTGGCAGAAAGAGTCCGGTTGACAGTGAGAGATCCAGCCAAACAGGGGTTGGACGGAAAAATAGAAACGTGAGGCAAGCCGTGAGACAAGGAGACGGGTGGGTGAGACTGTGAGACGGTGAAAACAGGAGTTGTGTGAGA
The DNA here is from genome assembly GCA_037832385.1 of Rhizophora apiculata. Lineage (NCBI taxonomy): Eukaryota > Viridiplantae > Streptophyta > Magnoliopsida > Malpighiales > Rhizophoraceae > Rhizophora > Rhizophora apiculata. The sequence goes on along the minus strand of CM075429.1, from coordinate 7,828,880 downwards.
CAACCTAAAGAAGGAATTCGGCAAAGTATCAGAAAGAACTCAACGTATTTCCAGATTTTTTCAAGAGAGGTTAGAGAGCTTTGCGGTGAACTTCTAAGCGGCAGTAGAGCAGCCTTTTAATTCAACAGAGGCAAGACAAGCTAGAAGAAGGGTAGATACAGTAAGTGACACTCTTTGTATTGTACTTGCTTAATATTTGCAATAGTGAAAGGAGCAGAGCATTAAGACATCCATTGTAACTGGAATTCTCAAGTATAATGGATGGTCTCGGTAAAGGAGAGTCCCTACCACCGTGGATGTACATCACGTTGACGGAACCACGTAAATCTCGTGTGTCCTTAATTTGCTTTACATACTTTATTTTGAATTGAGTTGTGAATGCAGTTAAAGTATCAGCCAACCCATAACTTAACGAAGGCCTAAATAAAAACATCTGAATTGTCTATTAAGTAAAGTGTCTGAAAGGTGACTTTGGGGACTATTGTGATTAGTAAGTAGCAATAGATCTACCTTAGTCGAGTCTGAAAAAGAGTTCACTTTTAAGAAGAGGTTGAAGTTGTTCACTTACCTGCGAATTGCAAATTGTGGTGATACTGATTCACCCCCCTCTTAGTATCACAAACTAGTAGATCTTAGGGAGAAGTCGGGAACTTCATATATGATTGGTACACTCAGTGTCAAGGAACTAGGTATTATAGTTTGCTTTTTCAGTAATTGTAATAATCATCATAAGTGCTTCATTTCCACCATTTGTATCTCCATCTTATGCATAATGAATTATCTGATTATACTCTTGAGACTTGCACTCACTAGCATAATGACCATACTTGTGACAAAAGTAACACTCAATGTGAGACCTGTCATGCCTTCCTCTACCACGACCTCTTCCTTATCCTCGTCCTCAATTTCTATACATCTAGTTTGATCTCCTTTGGCCATTGTATTGATTGTCATCATCTCCATAATTATTATAGTAACCTCTTTAATTTCTATTGTTATAGTGATTATTACCATGTCCTCATCCTTTTCCATAGGAAGAACCTTGCTTCTACTTTGATTGATCACTTTGATTGCTTTTGTTAGGAGCCTAACTTTGAAGTGCTTGCTCTACTATCTTCTTAATGCACTTCTCATTCATGCATTATTCAAGAGCTTATAATGTACCTATTAGTACATCAACTGACATCTAGGACAAATCATGTGCTTCTTCTATAGTAACCACAATGTGCTCATACTGTGATGTGAGTGTCCATAAAATCTTTTCAACTTTCACCTGATCATTCAGCTACTTTCCATAGCTTCTCATTTGATTTGTTAAGGCAAGTACTCTACTTATATAAAGTAAAATTGGTTTTCAAGCTTTCATCTGCAAAAGCTCAAACTAGCGTCGTAAAGTTTGGAGTTTCACTTTTTTTACTTTATCTACGCCCTGTAATGATATCATTAAGATATCTCATACTTATTTTGATGAGGTTACTTTGATAATCTTCTCAAAAATTTCATCATTCACCCATTGTGGATGAAATGAAGTATCTTTTTATCCTTTTTTTATAACTCTTGGTGAGCAACTTTCTATACTTCTATGATATCTGCTGTGAATTTTGTAACTTCATTCTCCATAATATTCAACAACTCATTATAATCAAATAAAACTTTCATCTACATACATTATTTGTTATAATTTTTTCCATCCAAAATGGGAACTAAAATAGGGATTGTGTCGTTTATGTTGAAATTCATAATTTTTCTGATTTGGTTTTCAAACTTTTATTATTTGTAATCTAACCTTTAAATTTTTTTATTATCAATCTACCCCTAATTTTTTGTTATTTTCAATATGACACCCAAACTTTCGTTATTTTCAATCTAGACCCTGAACTTTTATTATTTATAATCTGACCCCTTAACTGCAATTCACTATACTTTTCTCTTTTAATCACCGTCGAGCAGTCTCCGGGAAGAACAAGATGCCCGCTCCAATTCAGATCACCACCGAGCAGATTCTCCGGGAAGTTCGCGAACGACAAGAGGCGGAGAGGCGGCAGAGGCAGCAGCAGCAGCAACAGCAGAAGGCGGCGGTTCTGAAAAATTGTGCTGCAGTGGAGGCAGCAGGAGTGGAGGATCAGATTTGGCACGTCAGATGGAATACCAGCATGTGGATCAAGTACGTGCAGTGGGTGGAATCTCAGAAGGATTTCAACAGGGCGCATTCCGGGAACAGGTCCGTGGAGCTCAATTATCAGAATCACTCTCCGTGGCTTAAACACGTGCGCGGAAGGTTTGGCACCGGGCTGTGATACACTGTTGAAGAAATTATACTGACTCCCGTGTAAATATATAAATTTTATTAATATAATAAAATAAATATATAATATTAAAAAATATATAATTAATATAAATTACGTATTATTATATATAAATAAATAAATTTATTTATTTAAATAATTAAATTTAATTAAATTTTTATTATAATAAAATTTTATTTTAAATTAATTTTTAATTTGAATTAATATTAATATTTGTAGTATAAGTATGAATTTTTTTATTAAAAAGAATTTAAGATAATTAAATTCAATCTTAAATTTCAAATCTTGATCCTAAAACTTTAAAAATAGTATTTACGGAACTAGCAGCAAGGATCAATTAATGTTAACTAAGGGTTCTCCCGTTTCTGTTTAACTTATTTGCACGCGGTTATGTCTTGCTATTTTTGGTAATTATGCTAACAAGAACAACAATACTATTAGTGATAGTAGTGTCATCGGGCAGCAACAACAACGCCAGAAACAACCCCTCTGGTGGTGGCAAAAGTGGCAGCGACATACAGGAAATGCTGTTCATGACCATTGGCGATACTAATAAGACAAATATTGATGAAGATCTGCACAAAGGGCAGCTTGTTAGTTATTGTCTTGGTGCATGTTTAGGGACTACCATTAAAATAGATATCAATTTTGGAGAATTTTTTTTTTCACTTTTGATTTGCTCTTTGTTAGGACATATTCTTCTTTCTCCAATTGCATTGACCTTTTGCTTTTGATAGTTGGAATTGGATATTTTACTTTCATGGGCTTATAAATTGGAAAAAAAAATTCATATCATAATGAAAATGCATGGCCACTGGTTTGGTAGATGATTCATGCTATGTAGCTAACCAACATGGATGAAGCACCCCAGAGACAACTTGCCTGTGAGGCATTCATGGAGATTAAGAATTAGATTGATCATTGCCTAATGAAGGTTGTCAATGAGCATGTGTGGAGCCTCAGTGTGTGTTTGAGTTGGAGTTACCAAATCTGTTAGAAACTTTGACAAACCTGTTTTTGTGACGATGACCAATGTACCCCCTTTGTGCCTTAGCATGTAGCTCATCCATAAAACCTTATGATCACAACAAGATTTTAATTCATTGCACATGCTTACATGTGCAAATCTTCATTGTGATTGTTGAATTTTGCATGAAGTATTGATGAGTTGGTGCTGCTGAATCATTGTTAAAATAAACTACTTTTCTATTTTTGGTGTATATATATATGTATTGCTTGTTTCATTTTGAAATCATTGTCATATGCATGAATATTGATTGGAAAATTAGAAAAAAAAAAAGGTTAATTTTGTCGGAAGTTTCAAATACATTGTTAACAAAATCCTCTAATTTGAAATATTTGATGCTTTTAACAATGAATTTAGTAGTCAAATGCCAAACACAAAATCCAATATAACTTCACTATGAAACTAGGTGAAAATTAGTGGAAACTTCATATCAAAAAAAATTCCTCACTTCATTGGGAATGTGAGTTTAAAACAACTAAACATGGCAAATAATGCATTTGAAGGAATAATTTAGTGTGAATTGTCTACAGCCCCGTTTGGCAATCTTACAAAATAAAGTACTATAAATAAAAGTAATATAAACAAAAGTACTGAGATCAAAAGTGTTGTTACTCAAAATTACGTATTGTTTGATAATAGTAGTAAAAATACTATGAAAAAAATTCAGTAGAATTATGAATAAAAGTCATCTCTATCATTCTATTATCATCGTAGAATTCATCTTGTGAAATTCTCACAATATCAAGAAAGATATCAAGTGTTAAAACATTGGGATGTTGATCAAATCTCTCAAAAGTTGGATCACTTACAGATTTTTAATGAATATTGTTATGTAAAGTTATTGATGTAATAGTAATATCTCTTTGCACGTGAAATGAATAACATGACATTAAATATAATATCTTCCATCTTCTCGAATGTCCCCTCAAGGTAACTTCTTAACGAGGAATGCACACAGTTAAACATTTCTTTATACATCTTTTAGGCAATCAATCATTCTGAAATTCAAGTAAATGATATCTTATACTTTTATAAGGTACAAGATATCCTTTTAATGATGGATATTTGGTATCAACAAAATAATATTTGCCTATGTTAGTTCATATAAATAAGGAATTTTGCAATGAATAACACATTATGCAAAATATTTATTTAAAAAAAATACATGTTATGATCAGGACATAATATTGTTGATGGTAGTGGGAAATTAAGTTCTAAATCATTAAAAATGCACACATCATGTGTTGTAACCTCCCATCCAGCTATCACAAAAGTAAATTGCATATCAAAACTACATGCTGCCATGATAACAAGTGTTGGTAGGCCCTTTCTTCTAATAAATCTTATCAAACTGGTGACTGTCAGGTCAAGCAGCCCCTTGGGGCCACTTGATTTATTAACCTCAAATCCAACACGCCATAAAAAGGTCAAAAGAAAACGAAAACAAAGCAACATCAACAAACAATATAGGTTTTAACGCAAGCAAATGCTTACGTGCCAAGCGCATAGAGCACCCACTAAGTAGAACCAACAAAGTTAGGAAGCCCGCGAGGAAAGAAAAGTAACTGAGATAACAGTATTAATAACATTGACAAGAACAAATAAATCGGCCCATAAACACGTGTTCAACAATTTGCATGACATATGCAAAGAATCTAATCAATTAAACCATTAAAGCTGAATGTACATATGCGAAGATATTTACTGAAGATCATGGGGAAAAAGCATGATTCAATTAAGATAGTTTCTTTGATTTGGAATAAAATGGCACACCCATATTTTGAAGAGAACAGTGGAACAAATACAATGATATTTACCAAGGAGACTAACCTTTGTACCATAAATATGTGACTATGCTTCACTGAGGCTAACATTTATACGAGGTAAAAAATAAAAAATTACATTGCAAATGATAATGCTTTGTGTAATGTATGTAATGTACCTTTCCTGTTCTGAAGACTGCTAAATTGTGATTGCTGTCGTTGGCTGAGGCATTCCATGGCATATATGAAAGCTTGAATCCCTGTTTAGCTTTTGGATCTTCGTTGTATATACTAGATCTTGTAGTCCTTATTTGTGTGAGCTTCGAGTTGTGTGGGCTGCTGCTCTTCAATGTAACGTAACGCTGCTCCTCTCAAGCACAACCATGTCTGGATATAAGTTTGGTTTTCTGTGGGGTAGGGGCAGAAAAAAGAAGAGGGCAGACATTTGACAAGGAGATGAGAAGGGGAAAACAGAAAAGAACCACAACTAGCCTTTTGAAGTTTAGAGAGGAATGACGTAATTGTCAATCATGAATAAGCATATAGCTGATAATCTAATGCATGTTGTGCCATCCATAAATTTCCTTATTACTCCTCTTTTAAAGTTCAAGTGCAAGGGAACAAGTTGCATTTTGCTCTTCACTAGTAGCATTAAAGCATAATTTGTGTTGACTCCAACAAATAGTTGCTCTTGATTTTTAGCTGAGATTTAGCATAATCTCTCTCCCTCTCTCTCCCGGTGAATTCCTTTCTTGTTTATTCTCCTGTTTTAATTTGATTCTTTCTCTTTTTCTGTCCTTTTATAGTCATTAGCATCCTGTTTTGAAAACAGAGCTTGTAATTTTGCCTATATATGTCAGTATTTCTGGATGCCTTCTTCCTTTGCTTCCCTTCAGCGATAGGCTCTATTTTTGACAATTTGATGGGTTCATTTTCTGTTGTGTACAGAAGTTGTCGCAGAAAGGGGAAGATGGAATCCTTTGAACATATGTGTGCATTGAAGAAATGACTAAAGCAATCATCAAAAGCCTTAATGTGCAAACAATTCAAACACCTACCTCCTACTTCCTGAAATTCTTATCTAGGCAAATTATTCCCCTGTCAATATGCATACGACTTGTGTACGGTCCTTGTATGTGTGAATTTTTGCTGACCAGCCTGGACTCTGGTTTTTAGGGAACATACTTTTCCAATGCAACATTAACTGTACATCCATTTGTAATGGAGATCAAATGAAGTGATGCTATTATATGTTTTCCTAGAATGAAAACAAATTCCTGTGTCTGCTCGCTGCTACTTGTACTTCTCTCTCTCTATGCTCCTGCCTACCTTTTCCTCTTACCTATATTCCATTTCTTATACTCTTGTCTCTGCAAGCATGTAAAAATTTTTATATCTTATGAATGATTTCAGGGGAGGGGAGGTGTGCTCTGAAATTCTGGACAATGAATTAGAAAATATAAAAGAAGATAAGTTAGAAAATGTGGATCTCTTGGATCCTCTTTGTTGCAACAGTATTGGGGGTGGAGGTGGCTCTGGAGTTTTGGAAAGAGAATACAGTGAAGAAGATGATAGTGGTGAAGAATATGATAACATCCAAAGGCCTGCTTTTCTTGTGTCCAGAACACCTAATGCCATGTAGGCAGTGGGAGGATGTATTTCTTGTGGATTTTAGAAAGCTAAGATCGGTATTATTCTGAACTCAATCTCTCGGTGCATTTCTAGTCTAGATGTTGAAATGAACGAGAAGTACAATTTTGATTCCAAATTGCACACAACTGACTGCATTTTGTGCTGTTCATTCAGCTTCAGTGTTTGACGCATGCAGCAGTAAAATTTCTCCTAGACAGCAATCAATGGTTATTTTTCTTGAGACAGATATTTCCTCTCCTCAGCTTATTGAACGTAATGTTCTCGAAAAGTTTAGTAAACTAAGTACTGATAAAGTTTGTTTTTGTAAACCTACTGCCGATTCCACTGTGGAGGGAAAAAGCATTGGCCAGGCACTTCTATTGGATGCTGAAGAGGGCAAAACACTTTGTTCTCTATTGGATGCCGATTCCACTGCATTCATCCTACTTATTCCTATGTTCTACCACCAATATTTCTTCTTCCAAATTCAGAAATGTTATCATTATGTGCAGACGCTTATGCATATATGATAACTTGCTAGACATAAGCTAAGACCGCTCGGGTGATTTGGAACAACCTGACAGGCAACTTGGATTGACCCAGTTGCCATCCCTAAAGTGGGGCCTTCTATATCCATCTCCTAACATCAAAAGTATAACAAGTCGGAAGTGCTAAAGGTAGGAAATTATAATTCCACGCATTGATCCCACTGAAGATTGAATTAACACAGATATGAAACAATATGCAAAAATCACATTCGTTTCTTTCTTTCATGAGAAGACAAGCTGGTAACAATTGAATCATTTATATCATCTTCATGCAATAAGAACTAAAAATTTCTTGGTATTTGATCAGCCAGTGCTTGACGATGACTTTGCAAAAAAAAAACCGTCTGTACCCTAGTAGCACTTATATTCTAATTGCACAGCTATGAAGCCACTACCCCAATTGGTTTTTTCACCAGGAATCACCAGTGGCCCTATTTGCACCATAATTGCTCCAATTTCACAGAGGCATCCTTCTGCCTCGGCAGCGATCAAAAAACTGCAGATAAATGGAGAAAAAAACAAAACTAGTCAAAGTGTAAGAATAGAAAGTCTGCAAAACTTTGCACTTTAGCTTTTCTTCTGTAATTGCATTCAAACATAACTAGAATTTGCTTCTCTGCACTATTTCATCATAATATTGGACTATACCTTCATTTAATACTTATCCATATGGTGTTTACAAGCATTGTCCAACAAGACTCCCTTCTCTCTTCCAAATTCAAATGACTAAGATGATTCTGAAGCCAAGGCCAAACTTCAAATAGTATTGAAGTTGAAAAGAAATCTCACATAGCTAAAAACAAGACTTCGAGTTCTAAGGTAAACATACCGATTGGAGAATTGGCTGTTGGAACACCCAACCAAGAACAGGAATCCTCTGCATAGAGACTGCAAGTGTTGGCCAGAAGCCACTGCACAAAATTTCCATCAGGATGTTTGACTGTGGAAAGTAAATTAAGCTCTAAGATATCACTCGATAAAGATCCAACAGACCTGAAGAGGACGACAAACCCATATGCTTCCAATATCATGCCAATAATTGGCCATCCAATGACAACAGAGAAGAAGCCAAAACCAAATGAAACAATTCCCTGAATGATCATCACAGCAAAAAGGGTAAAGACAGAACATCAATCAAGCATGACTGCTGCAAAGTGCACAAGCTCATGGCAGTGGAAGTTATTTTTGGAGAGAGAGAGAGATATTCCACCTTCAAGTTTTGTTGTTTTGTGAAGAATGGCAGGGTGGACTTTGGTCCAATATTCATACTCACACCTGAAATAAAGAGGGTCTGCCGGAAAAATGTACCAAAGAAAGTGATATCAGAATAAGCAAATAAAATATTATTAGTTTGTGCATTCATGACAGGGCACTTATATTTCCCATTGCCAGAAGCCCCTTGTCAAAGAAAAAAATAATTCCCAGGAAGGAGAAAAATATGCCAAATACTGTCAATCCTGGCCCAATCTCTGTTTCATTTCCACCAAGGACCACAATGCAAGAACCCAGGCTAAGTTGATCCAAATCAAATAATGCACTGTCTTCGTTGAACCAAAATCTCTTTGAACAAGCAAGCAAATGGGAACTTAATACCAATCAACGCTAATGTCTGTTGCCAATAGGACTCAGAACAAGAAAGCATCACAACATAAGAAATATATTAACCAGCCAAACCGATTGGCAACATAAGCGACACACCAACAATGACAATAACAAGAAAATCTAAATCAAATGATATCCCAAAAGCCCTGGGCTACCGGGGTACTACCACTCCTATATTCCTAATTTGCTCTAAAAGTGCATTGTCATAAAAGAAATTATTGAATTTGAAGTTATTATTATTTTCATACTCTAATTCTTAGGTTCCAATACAAAAAAAAAACATATTGTTATCACATTATGGTAGAGATGGAGAGTTGCAAAAAGTAGATAGTTTTCAATTTCAACGTGCACATGTGTGCACTAATAATGATCCTTGGTGAGAGAAGTTTTAACGAAAAACACACGCAAAGAGGAAAGAGACAGGAGGAAGAGAGGGAGACTTACCACTTAATAGATAGTAAGCTCCCTTTCCTTTAAGAAAAGAAAATACTAAGATAAGTAAGCTGAAAATAAATGTTGAAAGAAGGAAGGCTCCTGTCTGCCAGTTGCACAGCATTGCTTTTCCTACTACTGGTGTTCCAAAGCTGCAATGCTAGCAAGACTAAAAATAACAATAATAGCCCCACTTCTTCATGCAGTACTATTAACATCAGTGGCCCTTTCATCTGAATACCAATCCAAGCAATTGTGGAGACATGAAATACAATCTTTCTTGTGAGAATAACTCGACAGTAGTGTTGTACAGGAAAAAGTCAGCAAATAAAAAGTTCTGCATGCAGGAAATTGACTGCAACAGCAACACAATCCAAGTGGTGGATGCTGGTGTTGACAAACATGATTGTTCCTCTCTTCCTCGTGTTCCTTTAAGCTTTACTTATTGCTACACCTACCACAATTATACTCCCTATGTGCAGCATAACTCCATTATTGTTTTCGTCAAATGCAAAAATCCAGAGAATTCTCCTCCCTACATAGACGGAAGTGCTTATTAGAGAAATGGGTCGTCGGTGACAAAGTCTGCTGATGAGTCCTCTTATCATTATGCGATCATCAGTGGACAAGACACTGAGACAGAAGGGGCAGGAGAATAAAATTACTGCATTTGTAAGAATTTTAAATATTAGAGCTAATACAACTCTATGCTGTTCTACTGCAGAAGCAGATTCATATTGTACGTTAATGACCGTTCCCCATTTGTGGTTTTATTATAATTGTGTAGTACTGGAACTTTATTATAATAGTACAATGCACAAATTTTATGATGATAATACAAGATGTGAATTCGTACTTAAGATGCGTGTAAATTAGTGCATTTTATATAACTTTTCCCAAAATATTATCCTTCAAGTTTTGATAATAACATGTCAGTCATGCTTATAAGAGGTATTCTTTTATTAGTCAGAATTTGATGTTTAAATGCATGTAAGATTTTTGAATTTGATGCCTAGTTGCATATGGGAAGTCAAAAATGCATCTAGTAATAGGGTTTAAACCTTTTTTCTTTTCTTTCTAATTCGATGGGCTAAAACCATAATATACTCCCTAGACTTTAATTTAATTCAAAAGTAATGGGTGAAATAATAAAGAAAGTTGGGTTACGGTAATTTCAGCAATGACTCAGAAACAGAATTAATTTTCTACGAAGATCAGCCAAGATGAAAGCTACGGCATGACATATCTTTCTTTAGCCAATAAGATTTCCACAAGCAATATTTTTTACAGTCACTTAGACCTCCCCAGGCCATGCATTTTCACAATCACTTAGGGAATTTTTTTTTTTTTTTAAGTTGCTCACATGTGGTCGTTCGATTTATTTATAAACATTATTTGTAGATGCATGATTTTTCAAAGAAGAAATGTGATTATTATGTGCGTAAAGAAAGCAGAAGAAGAATTCTGACATCAAATTCAGAAAACATATCATCGTTCAAAACAAAACATAACTCTAAATCCCGGACATTCAGGCAAAAGGATGGGCAAAAGGACAGACCTTTCTTGCAGCCTGCATGACAGCCTCTTTGGTCATAAGCCTTTGTGACTTCAGTCCGGTGTTGTATCGGGAAGATTGAGGACAATACGAACAATCCTCACTACACCAACCAGTCTTGATAGATAGAAGAGTACATTGCTGCACTTCTCTGAAGTTATGTGCATGTCTGTGCACTTAAGCCTATTTCACAAAATGAAAGCGAAAATAAATAAATAAATAAATAAAAGCAAACAAGAAATGAAACCCAATTAACCTCACAACCAAATTAACATGAAAAAGGATGAAAGACAAACAGAAAGACAGAGAGAGAAACAGACTCCATGGAAGAGGAGATCAATGAGAGGGGAGTCATAGCCGTCCTTGATCTCTTGACGGGTCCAGTCGTTTCGTGGGCTTTCTCTGATTGATCCCTCTGCTTGAATTGTGGCAGCCGAAGATGAATATTGGCATGAATAAAGCAATGAAATGCAGGGTCCCAATCGTTGAGCATTGGGCTTAAAGATTGATCTGATCCAAATCTTTGCCGCACTTTTCTTTCTGAAATCAAATTGGGTTTCTTTTTCTTCGTTAAAAACCAGGCGAGAAGACGACCTCAAGAAACCGAACACTGTCGCTTTCGTCTTTTTGAAGAAAGAAGATACAGGAGGCTGCGTGAGCAAAGAGCGTCAGTCACCCGAGCGTCAGTCACCCGAGCGCTCGCGCGCTGTGTTCTCTTTGTCAAACGACAAGTCGTCTACGGAAGAAACGGGATGCAACGGATGACCGACATGTCGGTTGAACGGACTAGATTTCTCCGACTACCGACCAGTCGGCTTCCAAGACTCAAAACAGCTTTTTACACAGAAGCGCGAGCGCGCACAGAGAGAACGAGAGAGAGAGAGAAATGAGTGAAAGAGGGAGCAACATAAACTCGGTGTTCTGCGAGGAGGCGTACCATCCGATACAAGCCGGAAGCATCGACGGCACTGATACCCTCTCTCACGACAACGCCGTCTACCGAGCTGTCCTTTGTTCTTCTCTCTGTCCGTTCTTCCTAATTTCTTTTTTTATTTTTGATTTTTTTTTTTTAACTTTCTTTTATTACATTTTATAATAATATTTTTCAACTTCACAATTTCCAATTTTCGGCCGATGACCCCGCCGGCGACTCCAAACTGCTTGGCGATCCATACTGCACCGTTTTTGCCTCCCGCCTCTCTCATCTCACAACGGAAGAAACGCTTCGCAAGGTAATATCTTCAGAATTACTTGTTTGTTCTTTGCCAATAATTGGTTGCTGCATACACTTAATGGTGTGTTGCTGTTGATATTATTCTTAGGCTATGAGCAAGTACGGTCATGTGAAGAATTGGTAATTCTCTTTTTTCCGTTTAACTTTCAATGCTTTAAGTTCACTCAATGCATGTCAGGTAGAAGGATAAGTGGAATTAATGAGCTATAGGTCTCCCAGGCGAAATGTCTGGAGTTCAAGTCCCAGTCACAACTAATTAAAAAAACAAAACAAAACAAAAACAAGGAGAAAAAGATAAGCAGAACGAGGGAGGGAGGGAGTGAGCTCGATGCATTCAAGCTATGCTTCTCGTTGGTGTTGAGACTCCACATTTTGGTAGCTATCTTTGATTTTTGTTCTTATTTTTCAAAATGATGCTTGTGGTTTAGATAAATTGTATAAGCACTGTACTCTCTTAGGCTTTTTCTTTTTTTTGTCTTTTTCTCTTTTGTAAATTTTCCAACTATATTCTTTAACTTTGGATGTTATTTTTGTCATGTTATGCTGGTGTTCTGTGCGAACTTTGTCTAAACAAGTGTCTTCTTTGGAACTTATGGTGGCAGTAACTGGCATCTCGCATGACTATGCTTTTGTCAAATATGAAACAGGAAGAGAGATGTGCCGTCCATACAAGGCTCGGATAATCTGTTGTCTGCTAAACGTTTGATTTTGTATCTGTATGATTCAAGTATGAATGAACCCAACAAAAGAGAAAAATTACTATTATTAATCTCAATATTAATTTTAATGTTAGCTGTCATTATGATATAGTGAAGTGGATGAGGACAGTTTTCAGTCTCTTGGCTGTTTACTCAGTTTGGATTATATTGCTTGGTGTTAGCCATCTATAAGGACTTTTGCCTGTGTAGAAAGGTGATTAAAATTTCAGAACAATTTAATCAATTGACAATTAGTTGGAAACTTTAATAAATTAAGAGACTTGTCCATTGGCAGTTTCCTTTTTTTCTATGTTACACACAAAGGTATCGACAACACCACCATGCTCATATAATCACAAATATTCAGATAAAGACAATTGACACATCTTAGACAATTGACATTTTTTTAAAGAATTTAGCAGAATAAAAACATGGATGTTAAGTGTTCCATTTGTTCCATAAGTGTGAACATTATCATATGAGGAGTTCAGTCTAAGTGCCCTATCTTGGTGTAGTCTGCAGCAAAAGAAACAATTGATGCTGATCTCTGCAGCATTTGTGTGATTCTATAGGATATTCATCATTCCTATATTGATGACTCTGAAATTGTAGTTGATTATAGCCCAGTTGATGCCAGGATGGCTTCCAAGAAGGTTAGGTTAGACTACTCTATCAAAACTTTGGTTCCAATCAAGACCAGGATAAAGTATTTCATTTTCCAATAGGTGGAGGCCTGGGTGGCAATTCAAATACTTTATCCCCTGTTCTCCCCCCAAAGCTGTAAGACAAAATGGTATTGCTAACAAGTCTCTCCATCTCATAAGTTAATTTAAGTTACTTTAGGTCATCTTCTTTCTTTCCTTTATCCTACCACCTGGCCTTCATGGCTCATCCCATCAGTGCCTCTGCAAACAATAAGAGACCTGGCCAATCTAACTCCCCCAAACAAAGCTGCAAACAATTCGGTGGTTGGATAGCTAAGCATCATCTGCGATATTGGTTTCCTAGTTTTGATTTTGTGAATGAATATCTAACTAATTACTAGTCTTACAACTCGAGGAGAAATGGTTCAAAATCTAGGTATGATTATATGTTCAACATTTGTTGGCTAATCTTGCTTAGAATGAAATCAAGCTTAGGTTCAACTGTTATCCAACAGTCTTGTAGTTTCAATTGACTCAAATGTTGATTCAAGCTAACAATCAATTTCACTTACAATTGAAAGTAACAGAGAAAGAATAGGAACTAACGAAAAAATTGGTGAACCAAAATATCAAAAGAGAAGGAGAAAGGAAAAAAGAATGGACCTTGATCTTGTTTATGGGTTTGGGGCTGTTTTCTTTGAAAGGTCTGACATCGTACCTCCAGTAGCACTCTTTGTACTGCAACTTAAGCTCCTCCATTAATGCCCAAGCGTGGTTTCTGTGACCTTTGGACAGCTGCTTTAGCTTGTGAGACCAGCGCTTGAGGAGCTCTTTGCAGGTGATGTGGGTGGTGGATGAGAGAGCCTTGTCAGTGGAGCAGCAGAGGTGGGGTTTTCGTGGTCGTTGGATTGTGGGGTGGTGGGGTTGATGGTGGTTGGATTCTTGGGCACTTTTGATGATGGCTGGCACTGGTGGTGGTGTTTGGCAGCCGCTGTCATGGCAAGAGAGAGAGAGGAGTGGAACCAGAAACACAGGTTGGGGGTGGCTGTTCTCTGTCCTTTTTTTTCTCTTATTTTAGATGACATGGGAAGAAAATGGCTCTCTCTTTGGCCAGCAGTGGAAGAGAAATCCAAGAGTAATGCAGGATAATTACTTTAAAAGTATTGCTCGAGTATTGTAATTTTTTATGTCCAAAGAAAGTGACCTTCAATTCTAAAATTAATCACAAAGTATAGCTAATTCGTTGCTATCATTATGTATAATGTTAGCATGTTCTTGAAATCTAATAGAAATCATACTTTATGTGTTCTTTATTACATGTGAAGATCCACCAATCCTCTCATACAGAAGGGATGTTAATGATTCTCAGATCTGCAATGTGCACTAGCAAGCCTCCTTTTAACTGATTGATTCAGTAGGATCAACCGCTGAAGGTGAGATAGATAACTGATCATGATTTCCTCCTCCTCCATCCTTTATGGGTGTTTCCTCTGGGTACAGAACTGGCTTTCGTGGCAATTCTAGGTTTTCCACATCTCCTTCAAGCATTTCTACCACTTTATTCATAGATGGATGGTCATCAGGCTTCATTTGTATACACCATAACACTACTACTATCATCTTCTCAGCAATCTTACTTTCCGCCTCTGTGGCAGCTTCATTTCCTATAGCCTTTCCATTAAGTAGTTGGTCGTAAACCCAGAAGGGAAAGTAGATTTGGCTGGAATTTTTGGCTGTTGCATCCGTATTCTCCCTCTTACCTGTGAAAGTTAATCTTAACTCTTAATTAACCAACAGTCAAGAAGAAGTTAAACTAATTAAAACTTATTTGATATATTTCAGTAATTTCCTAATTTAGATGTGGTTCCATAAGTAATTTTATTTGTACTAATTAATTGTGTGAGAAATTTTGATTAATAAAGTTGAGATTAAAATTGTTCCCAATATTTTAAATTTAATACTAGTGATGTTAGAATTATTACTACTGATTTGGTAACAATAATAACAGAAAAATTATTGCAAATTATTTAGCAACATTACCTGCCATCTCCAGTAATAGCATTCCAAAGCTGTAGACATCAGTTTTATGGGAAACCCTCCCAATGTTTTTGTAGAAGAGTTCAGGTGCCATGTATCCTATTGTCCCTCTGGCCACAGTGAGTGACGCAATGCTATCATTTCTTGGATACAATTTAGCAAGCCCGAAATCAGCAACCTTTGGCAGGAAATTCTCATCAAGTAATATGTTATGAGGCTTGATATCAAAATGCAGGATTTGCATATCACAGCCACGACGCAGATATTCAATGCCACGAGCCACACCTAGGGAAATCTTATACAGCATTTCCCAGCTTAAACTGACAGTCTCCTTTCCAGGAAATATGAAGCCGTTGAGGGATCCATTAGGCATAAACTCATACACAAGAGCACGCTTCGATCCCTCGACACAAAAACCAATCAGTTGAACCACATTAGTATGATGAATCCTTCCAATTGTGGCAACTTCACTGATGAAATCCTGTCCATTACCCTTAGGCTGGCCCAACAATTTTATCGCAGCAAGGCGCCCACTACGGAGTTTTCCTTTGAATACTGAACCGAAGCCTCCTTCCCCCAACTTGTCCTTGAAATTTCCTGTCATTTTCTTAATATTTGAGTAAGAATATCTGACTGGCATAAAGTTGTTCTGACTTTGTAGAAACTCTTCTATAAAATCATCTGCTGATAGATGTCTTCGACGCCACTTGTAGATCAAAAACACAATCACACATGGAGTCCCACACACAGCCTTTGTTGCTTGAAGTAATGCTGCATAAAATATAATTTTATTGAAACATTATAGAAAGATAAAATCAATTGATTGCAATATGTACTCTTATTAGTGGTGAATATAATTTCACAATATAATTAATGATAAATTTTTTAATTTTTAACTAATTAACTTTGTAAAAATTTTTATTTTTCAAGAAATTTATGAAATATAAAAAGGTTATTTAAATGTATAAAATTTCTACGTTATATTATTTGAAAAATCATTAAATTTACCTCATATTATAAAATAATTATATTGTTATACATGACTTACAATATAATATCAAATATTTATTTTTTAGATGAAAATCATATTAATTTACCTAAATCTTTATATTTTGTTTTATCATGAGTTTTATGTATACCTATAATAAAGAGTCACATGTGTTTGAAATTTTTTTCTTTTACCTTTTATTTCCCTCTTTTTTTTTCTACGAAAAAGTTAATAAGAAAATTTATTATAATAAAAAATTATTATTTTATATATGTTGGAAATGCAAACAAATACAAGTATAAAAGGAAAAAAAAGATTTCAATTTTGTGTAATACAAATTATTTAATAGTTATAGTAAATGTTAGTGTATTATTCATTTACTTTTATTTTTCAGAGACAACATTTGTATATTACTTTAACATTCAAAGGATTAAAAAGTTTTAGGAAAATAATATTTATCATACAAATTAAATGTAGCCAACTTTTTTAAATTAAAATATATTTGATGTCTGAATATAATGATTTTCAATATATAATGGAATTCTTTACATTTAGTATTATTATTATTATTATTATACACAGAGAGAGAGAGAGAGAGAGAAGCAAAATTCTTACCAAGAAGCATGATTGTAGAACTTGAGATAACTGAAGAAAACAAGTAATCATTTTAAGTATTGATTCAATCGTATAACAATAACATGCAAAATGAAAAATGATGGGTTAATTATCTAACTTCAATGTTTGGAGTAATTTCCATGTCACCATCCTTTCAATTTCAATGTTACCATTTTCCCTAATTTGCTCTAAAAGTGCATTATTGTCAAAAAATTTATTGAATTTGAAGTTATTATTATTTTTAGACTCAAGTTCTCATATTATAATACATAAAATGCATACTATTATCGCATTAACCATAATAAAGTAGTGGAGAGAGGGAAAGACTTACAGAAAAATAGGTAACAGTTGTAAAATTTGGTAGTAAAGACATTTCCTTAAAGAAAAGAAAATACTAAATTAGTACAAAGAGTAAATTGTGTTAATTAGGCAAAAAAAAAATTAATTAGAAGTTTGAACTTTTAAAATTAAGAGTTTATTAGCAAAATGAGTCATAATAATCTCTGATTTTTATCAAATCAATCTTACAATCTACTTGTATTGTAATTAATGGTAAATATAATTTAGTTGGATTAATTTCAAAAATTTAATAAATCTACCTTGCACAAATTTTTTAAGGAACTTAAAAATAAAATCATTTTATTGTATAAAATTTTTCACATTACATTGTGTCAAAAATAATCATATTTATGTAAAGTTATTTTTAGTTTCACAAAAGATTATTCTAAGACTAACCTATATTTTCTAATTACCTCTGATTATAATAAAGTAAATATATTGTTACACAAAACTCTCAAAAGAGCATTAAGTGTTTATATTGTGTATGATAATGAGGTTAATGTATCCAAAGTTTTAACATCTATGTTACCACATGTTTTATGCATGTCTATAGTAGATACATGCATTTGTGTTTCCTTTATGTTATTTTTTTATCTTTTTTCTCTAAAAAACAAAAAATATCAAGAAAATTTGTTATGGTTAAAAAGCATCTAAATTGTTTTGTATTCATTTGAAATTCAAAAAGAGAAGAGTCAAAGAAAAAGAGCCAAAAATAATTTTAATTTTGTGTAATATATTTTATCCAATAAATACAACGATAGATGTTGGTGTATTATTCATTTATTTTTAATTTTCAGGATAATCATTAGCATGTTGCTTTTAACATTCAAAGGATTAGAAAATCTCTAAGAAAATATAATGAAATTCTTTACATTTATCATTATTTATTAGAAAAATAAAAAAGGTAGAATTCTTACCACAAACCACAATGGCTGAGACAACTAAAGAAAACAAGTGATTATTGTTAGTATTAATTTGACTGTATAACAATAACATACCAAACAGAAAAAAAAAAAAAAAGGTTAATTATCTAAATTCAATATTTGGAGTTATTTCCATTCCATGTCACTATCCTAGCAATTTCAATGTTACAACTTTCCCTAATTTTCTGTAAAAGTGCATCATCATAAAAAAAAAATTATTGAATGGTTCAATTATAGAAAAAACATACTATTGTCACACTAGTCATGATAGAGAGAGGGGAGACAAAGAGACTTAAGTAAATTAACATATCATGGATTATTATTATTTGCATGAGAAAAGCAGAATTCTTACAACTAAGTATCTTCAGTCTAAATGAGATGGCTGCAAAAAGCGAGTAACTATTGTTAGGGTTAATTCAACAGTGTAGCAATACCATACAAAAAATATTAATCGAGTAATTCTCTACCACCATTTTCTCAATTTCAACGTGCATGTGTGTAGGCCAATAATGACCCTTGTTGAGAGAAGTTTTAATATCAAAAACACACGCAAAGGGGAGAGAGACAAGGAAGAGAAAGAGAGACTTACCCCTTAATAAATCAAAAATTTGATTTCCTTTAAAAAAAGAAAATACTAAGATTAGTATAAAAAGTGAATCATATCAATTAGGCAAAAACAAATGATTAGAAGTTTGAACTTTTAAAATTAAAAGTTCACTAGCAAAGTGAGTGATAATAATCTCCAATTTTTAACAAATCAACTTTGCAATTGACATGCATTGTAATTAATTATGAATATAAATTAGTTAGATTAATTTTTGATTTCTATTAAATCAAACCTGCAAGAATTTTTATTTTTTTTAAGGAACTTACAAAATAAAAAAAAAAATTAATCTTAATACATAAAACTTTCAAATTATGTTGTTTGGAAAATGATTATATTTTCATAATGTTACTTCTAATCTTAAAAAAGATTGTTTTGAGATAAACTTATTTCTTTTAATTACCTTTAATTATAATGAAGTATCTATATTATTACACAACACTTTCAATATAACATCAAGTGTTTATCTTTTGCATTAATGTACCCAAATTTTTATCTTTTGATTTACCATGAGTTTTATGCATATGTGTGGTAAATAGTTGCATGTGTTTGGATTTTCTTTCTATTACCTTTTATCTTTTTTTTTTTCAAAAAAAAAAGTAACAAGAAAATTTGTCATCTTTAAAAAGCATCTAAATTGCTTTTGTACTTGGTTAAAATGAAAAAAAAAAGGCGGCTTAATTAAAAAGAGTCAATATAACTTATCAAATGGATGCAACAATAGATGTTAACATATTACTCATTTACTTTTGTTTTTTAGGATCATTATTCTCTTATACTATAAACTGGTGAATCGATCATGATTTTTTTAATTCCATTGCCTTTTAAAATTAGTGAAAATTTAGAGATAAAAAGTTTCAAATATAAGTTGTAGGAAATATAAATGATAATCTTTGCATCATTTTATAACATTTTTCATTTCTCTCTTTTTTAAAATCATGAATCATAAAAATTAAAAAAATATATTTATATAATATATTTATTTACAGTTGAAGGAAAATATGTAAAATTATATATTATATTATATTAATAATTATTTTTTTAATTTAAATTATCTTAATTATATTAAAATATTTTATTCTTTAATATAAAAATATATGAATTATTTTAGAATATAAATATATAAATTATAATATATCTTATATTAAATTTATTTGATTTAAATCAAATATATTAATTAATTTTTTAATTTTATTATACATAAATTACAAATATATATATAATTACATTTTATTTTTCTATATATATATATATATATATATATATATATAAATTTTATATATTTAATATTAAATACTGATTTTACAAATTTAATTTCAGTTAAACTTGTTAAATTAATTAAAATTTAAATTTTAAAATATTTCAATTTATTGACTAGGTTAATTTTTAAAACATTAATATGTTTATTATCAAAATATAAAGATTCTCAATATTTATCATTATTTTTAAATTAAAAAAAAAAGCCAATTAAGATCTCTAATGAAAACAAGTAAATATTGTTAGTATTAATTTGTCTATTTAACAATAGCCGATGGGTTAATTATCTAACTTTAATATTTGGAGTCATTTATATGTCATCATCTTATGTACTACTTTCCTTATTTGCTCTAAAATTGCACCATAAAAAAGTTATTAAATTTGAAATTATTATTATTTGCAAACTTTGTCTCTTGTGTTCTATTAGAGATAAAACATATTATTATCACATTATCCACGTTAGAGTGGCGGAGAGACAGAGAAACTTAATTAAATGCAGTTAACATTCTAAATTTAAGGAATTGTTTGATAACATCATCATAACATATCATGGATGAGAAGAGCAAAATTCTTACCTCTAAGCTGGTCCAATCCTTTAGAGATGGCTGCAGAAAATGAGTGAGCAACCGTTGTTAGGGTCAATTTCACATGCATGTGTGCGGGCCAATAATGATCTCGTTGAGAGAAGTTTTAATAACAAAAACACACGCAAAGGGGAGAGAAAGAGAGACATACCACTTAATAAATTGGATACTCGGTTTCCTAAAATAAAAAAAAAAAAGAAAAATACTAAAATTAGTATAAATAGTGAATCATATTAATTAGACAAAAACAATTAATTAGAACCTTGAACTTTTCTAGCAAGATGAGTCATAATAATCTCTAATTTCTATCAAATCAATCTTGCGAATTTATTAGCTACCTGGTGCACAGTCGGAAAGGTTGTATTCATTCATGTAGCAACCATATCTGCATTGGACCTCACACCATCGCAGCTCAAACCCATATGCCAGTTGCCTGTGGATTTCCAGAAAAGATTTGTTTGTGAAGCGCTGCGACGACAAGGACATCATCTCTATGGTGCAATGGTCCATCAATTCCCCTACAGTGAAGCTCTGACTGACGATCGCATAACGATAAGAGGACTCATCGGCAGACTTTGTTGCCGATGGCCCATTTCTCCAGCAAGCACCTCTGTCTAAGTAGAGAGGAGAATTCACTGGATTTTCGCATTTGACGAAAACAATAGCAGAAGAAGACTCCACAATCAGATTATAAACGTCGAACAAATGGTTGTGGTCGTTGAAGCTGAAGGAGATTAATCGAAAAAGAGCAACAAGAGAAACAAGGTTGAGGTTGAGGTTGTTGAAGCCGTTGTAGGCTACTGGAACACGAGGAACAGAGGAACAATCATGTTTGTCAACACCAGCATCCACCACTCGGATTGTGTTGCTGTTGTAGTCAATTTCCTGCACGTAGAACTTCCCATTTGCTGGGTTTTTCGAGTACAACGCTACTGTCGAGTTGTTCTCACAAGAAAGACTGTATCTCATGTCTCCACAATTGCTTGGATCGGTATTCAGACGAAAGGGGGGACTCATGTTAACATTACCGCATGAAGAAGTGGGGCAATTATTGTTATTCTTAGTCTTCCTAGCATTGCAGCTTTGGAACACTAGCAGTAGGAAAAGCAACGCCATGAAACTGGCGGACGAGAGCCTTCCTTCTTTCAACATTTATCTTGGGCTTTTTATCTCGCAAGATGAGCAAGACACTAAGACAAAAGGGGCAGGAGGATACAATTCCTGCATATGTATGCATCTTAAATATTAGAGCTAATACACCAAAGTCATTTTTCCAGGAAGGTTGAGATTGATTGTATATTTCCCGTCCCATGGTCCAAACAATGGTCTCAGTGGACCACGAGAAATTATTTCAAATTATTCGTTTGGAATCTTTACAAAAGTTTGTGGAAAAAAGGTATGGAATTTAACATTGATACGTCAAAACATAGTTTGGCTTGATCCATTGGGATGCATGTTGACGCGAAACATGGGGGGTCACTGATACAGGTGGATCATTGAAATGCTCAGCCAGCCAGCAGATGGCAATTCCGTGATGAAGGGTGTAGTACTACTTGCTGTGGTCCCTGCTTTGCAATGTCAATCACAATTTCGAAGGCTTATGACCATTTCCCACGCAGACTCGCATTGGACTTGCACATTTGTAGTTCTATTATAATAATAGAAAACGAAAATTTTATTATAACAATATAACAGCTTCATTTTATAAATTTTATTATAATAATATATAATATAAATTTATATATAAGGTAAAGTCTAAATTAGTATATTTTATATAATTTTTTTAAAATATTATAAATTTTTTAAAATGAATAAATTAGAGGTCTTCCTTTATCACCACTATAATTTAATGGTTAAATACACATAATATTTTTGAATTTGATGTCTAATTGCATATGGAGGTCATAAACACATCTAGTAATAGGGTTTAAATCTTTTTTTTTTCTCTAAGCTGAAACTATAATATAGATTCTAAATTTTAATTTAATTCAAAACTATTAGTTGAAATAATAGAAAAAGTTAGACACCGGCAGGGTGAGTTCGGAAACACAATTAATTTTCTGCATAGATCAGCCAAGAGGAAAGCAACAACATGACATTTCTTTCTTTAGCCAATGAAATTTCCACAACCAAGACTTTTCACGATCACGTAGACTTTTCGCCCCGACATGCATTTTCAAAAGCGTGTCCAACATAAATGCACGATCATTGTGGAAATTAAAAATTTCAGTCCTTGAACATTAAAATAATTAAAATTTTGAACATTTAATTGAAAATTTTAAGTTTAAAATCAGAATAATAGAGATGAAGCCTCGGCCATTTTGCTAACTTTTTGCCTAAATTATACACATCTTTTCATCAATTTTTGGTGACTAAAGTCGACATACAAGACACAATATTGCATGTCAGTCAAAAGAATTTGATAAAAATGTTCAAAACCTTAATATTACTAATTAGTAAAGCTAGACTAGTATAAATAAGAATTTGAAACATCTGAGTGTATAGTGTCAAAAGCTAATATATGTCATTTTGATTTAAAAATAGGTAAAAATATTTTTATACAGATTGAAATATTCAAATTTTACAAACTAAGTTAATATAAATATCGTTGATTTACGACCTCCTTTTAATCAATGTTGTTGATGCTGCTCTTGATTTGGTTGACTATTTCAGCAACTCTTAAATGGAAACCTTGAATGCTTTTACTTTCTTTCATTGAAAGCTTATCAAATTGTCTTCGCATATTTTGAAGTTTCAAGCCTTTGAATTCCTTTTGTGATATTTCTCATGCATTTTTGGCTTTTGACACCAAACATTCCAGGAAAAATATTTTTGCTCACGGCCTGCTGGATGATCCTCATTGCACTTGCATCTCTCTTGACATTTTACTTATAGTCTCTCATCTCCTATTCGACCTCATTGTGGAACTCTCTTCTACTGGTAGTTATTGATAATAATTAGCGACTACCACAAAATTTGTGAGATAAAGATCATCTTCTTTCGCGAGCTTCAATATTCATGGAAATCTCCATCAAATATTAAAACTTGACTTTGAGTTTATATGAAGATGGTAATAGGATTATCTGTGGCCATGATTTTACTAGGACGAGAGTGCACAATTTTTGATAGATGAGTCAAATTTGTGAGGAAAGGACTAAATTGAGACTTTAGGAATTGAGGGAGTCAATCTGCAAAACTTTTTGGGCTCACTAGTGTTGAAACAATGTCATACAATTTTTTGTATCCAGAAATTGTTGTCAATTATTTTCACGCAAAATCTTTCGGTTTTTTTTTTTTTTTTTTATCAAGGGGGATATAATATCTAATTTTCAAGAAACTTCAGCTGCAAACTCTCAACAGTGTGCCCCTTGGATCTAACTTTGAGATCACTTGTTGTGTCAAGTGCATGATTGGATGAATTATTAGGTGGCAACTTTCGGAAACTCTAAAAAAAAAAAAAGAGGGCAAAACAAAGTGAAAGTATTTGTGTGGATATGTGGGGTTGCTTCTCCTACAAATAGTTATTGGATTTCTTGTTTTTTTAAGCCTATTTCTTCTTTTTCTAAGGTTATGGAGTCCATGTATACATATAGTTTTCTTTGCCATCTTCATGAGTGGTATTTTTTTGACTTCCTTCATTAGTATAATGTCTTAGTCTCTCAGCAATAAATTTATGACTGTTGCTTAGCTTGCATGGCAGTTCCTTAAACATGATGGACTTCCTGATTTCTCTTCCCTAAAGATAATTTTCTGGAATTTTCTTTTTGCTTGATCCCTTAACTTTGACCAAAATTACAAATTACCTTTTTACAATGCTGTTGAAGATTTGGAGTATAATAAATGACCTATATCTTGAGACTTACCTGACAATTTAAACTTTTGGGTGGAATGGTTTCTTGACACGGTATCAGAGTCTTCATGATCAAGTAATAATGAGTTTGAATCATGCTCGCTCATATTTTGCATGAGGGGGTGTGTCAGAGTATAACATATAATCCATATCTTGGGTCTCACCTAACAGCTTAAAGTTTTTGGGTAGAATAGATTCTTAATGAAAATTGTTTTTGTTATTATTGCAGCACTACTGTTCACATCTTGCACAAGCCTTGCTTTCGTAGTCTTGTTTCAAGAGTCAACCTGGTAGTTGGAGTAGCTTTGCCTGTCCTTTTTGATTAGATTTCCTGTTAGGCAAAATTTCTGTTCCTAATTAATTAAGGGTGTCCAAATTCTATAATGATTAGAAGTGTTAATAGTCTCTACATATAGGGTTTATACGATATTTTCAGAGGTTAATTTGGGGGTTTTCTGTCTGTTGGTAATTTTCACCTTTAAACTGGGAGGCTCTCTTGTCTTGTCCTAGGAGAAAGATTGATTTTAGAAGTTTTGAGTATGATGCTAGCAGTTCTTTAATTCTATTAAAGGGATACTAATAAGTTTTTTCAATTTCTATTGTTATTCATAATTTATCCAATATATATAAGTCAACTCTTGGACACCATTTTTCGTTTGCATTATTTAGGCATGGGGTCCCTTTGGACCACCTCATTGTGGAAATTAGAGAGGTTAAAAGTCAAGTCTTAGACACATTTGGAAATTAGAGAGGTTATATAAGTCTTGGACACCCTTATTTTATTTGCATTATATAGGCATAGGTCCTTTTGGACCACCTCATTGTGGAAACTAAAAAAGTTATACAAGTCAAGTCTTGAATACCCATTTTTAGTTTAAATTATATAGGCATGGGGTTCTTTTGAACCATCTCATTGTGGAAATTAGAGAGGTTAAAAGTCAAAACACGCTTTGGAAAAATCTAAACTTGCATTAGATCATGAACATCAATTACATCACTTATGCTAGGTCTTCTTTAAACACAAAATTAAAAAATATTCCACAAGTTACAACTCATTTTTGTAAACAGAGTTTTAGTTTCATAGTTAGTGAAAAAATATTAGTGGACTTGTTACTATAGCTGGCATAGATAACACAAACCATTACACCAAACCCCAAGCCTTAGGCAAGCCCTTGTTGAATAGATGCTTTATATGCAATTTTTAGCTTGTTATATTTTTCAATGGCATTCTTCTCTCCTGTGAAAGATGCAACCTCCATAAGTACAAAATGTATTCATCAAGATACATATATGAGCAAGCAAGTTATGTGTTGATCTGCTGATCCTTTGGCCTACCATTCTGATGCCTCCTACTGTTTGTTCTAAAACATTTCCAGCTTCTGTGTAAGCAACTTTTCTGCAGATGGAAATTTCTGAAACTAAAAAATTCCTAGTTCCACCCACAACCACAAGTAGAGGAATGCAGAAAAGCAAGACTACAGCCAGATGCCATCCTTTTATAAAAGCAACCAAAAAGATACCTATGAATGTTGATGGTAGCTGTATAAACTTTCCAACCTGTGATGAAAGCATTGATTAAGATGCATGTAGCATGCTGACAACTTGCTAGCAATGAAAATGAAGGTAGAATAACAAAAGACACCATAGAATTCTTTGGAAGCACGACATGACATATCTTTTCACCCATGGCATCCTGTATGAGAGCAGTGTCACTAGACATTCTTCCAATGACTTCACCGGTTGTCTTCATATCAAAGAAGCCAATGTCTTGTCTTAAAATTGTTCTCAAGTACAGGCCTCCAATGCAAGCAGCTTGTCTCTCTCCCATTACCATCCAACATGAAACCTCTGCAATCAGACATAACAGTAACAACAAACTTAGTGTGCAGCAGACGATTTTTCTGAAAGGGTCAGTGATCTGTAATGCCCAAAATTACACCCTGACCAACGGGACAAGCCAGAAGAAAACAAAGATACTAGCATCAAGGTAAGCTTCTAAGAATCAGCTCCCAATACATAAAAATCTTGAGTCAGAAGCATAATTCCAAATCGCCTGTATTGTCCTAGAAATCATACTTGGTTGATCTAAAATTTCACGTTGGCTGGTAAACCAGCAATCCTGCTTGTATTTGTCCTGTTCACATGCCAACAGAACTTACACCGTCGGCATACACGCATGTATAGAATACTCAGCAGGATACTATAACTAGGGAGAGTGAATTCAATTTTAAATACTGACTCTAGCCTAACAAAGTTGCAATATGGCATAGAAGGAGATTTAATCTGAACTTACATAGAAAAGCAAGGATGAACACATAAGCAGCCAAGTACACCAGCTGTAGTACACCAGAAAGAGCACTCTGAGTTAATAGAACAGGAAACAAATTGGCCGGATTGATCAAAATTTTCACCAAGGAAAAAAAGTAATTTTGTTGCAATAAATATTAGGTGACATAGTGAGATGTAAGAGCACTTTTGAAGTGGCTAGGCCATTAACATGTTGAACACATGGGAACAAAGTTGTAGGACCAAAATCAGACTTAATGAGCCAATGTTAAGATCTTCAAGCACATAAATACTGCAGCCACTGTCTTGGTAACCAGATACTGCTGATGCCCATTTACTCAACAGCATTGTTCTAGTACAAAGAGCTTAAACCACTGGATTGATTATAAGCCTAGCCTCGAAGACCCCAATCTCACAGTACCAATAAGACAATATCAAACATACAGTGGGTAATAAGGTGTGTATTCACAATTTCATGGCAAACTTCATACTTGGAGGATAGCGTACAACTTGTACACTAATACCGTCCCTCTCATACGGACAATCTAAGGGACTTGCCATGAGATTGGCTTGTGGGACCTACTGCCTAATAGAAAAAACACAAGGAATTGGCAATGCAAAATACAGGATGGTCCAATCCATTAAACCCAAAACGCTTAATTCCAATCATAAAAGAAGCAAAAACACAAAAACTCACCTTGCCGACTTCACGAACAATGTGTGTTCCTGCTATGCAACCGAACGAATTAATAAGTTGGGCCAAAGATGATTGTCATGATAGGCTGAGTCACGCCATTGCCGATGGCACACAAAGACCCAGTAACCATCAAAACCACGTTGAGCTGGTCAGCGAAAGTGAAGAGCTTGTAAAACGACACTTTCTGCACATCCCCTTTTCCAGCCTTTTCGCCATTAACGCGCCCCATGACTTGAACGAACGATATCTTATAAGCTTTCACTCTTTGGCTTCTTAGCTTCAACCTTAAATAAAAGAAACATACAATAAGTAACATCTTTGCAATATATTGTTTTATATGTTAACAACAAATATATATATATATAGATAGTTAATAATATGGTATTTGTTACAAGAATTATTAAGATTAATAAATGAAATGATAATAAGATATAACTACAAGTGGAAAATTTGCTAAAATTTGGCCTACATTAAGTGTGCAAATAATAAGTCTTGAGAGTTAAGCATCGGAAGGTGTGACCCTGTCTTTAACCAAAATAAATCTTCATTTGTGTCTTGCATGATTAGAATAAGAGAAAAATGATGAGTTTTGAGATCATTGTAAGTTCACATATTTAAAATTAAAAAAAACTTACTTGTAAAAATAAAAATAAAATTATAAAAATATAATAATTTTTTCACATTTTCAAAATAAAAAAAATTGACTATAATATTATTTTTTTTATATAATTTTATTCTTTAAATATAAATTCAATTAACATAAAATTGAGATATCACAAATTGTAATATACAGTTAAAGATTCTAATTATTTATACTCACATTATAAAAATTGTTAAATTGTAACTCTTTTATTTATTTTTTAATTAAAAATTAATTCTTTTTCTAACAGTTGCAGAGGCTAATTCCCTAATAAGTCTACTACAAGGTAGGGAGCTCAGTCATCTTGCAAAACAATTAAATTTGTTGATAGAATTGTATTAAAACATTTTAGCATATGATTTACTTTGAGAAACAGTCATGTGAGTAAATGATATGGACATGAGTCTTTTCACATTGGCTTTTCATGATTTTTAAAAGATGAAATATTTCAATACTTGGAGAGTACTACTTATTCAGCCTTGTTTGAACTCATTGCCAACTTATTACTTATTGTTGTTTCAGTTACCTCGAGATGTGGAGGAAAAATTAGAGCAGTTGAAATGTCCTTTCTTCTGGGGAGAGAAGGAAAATAAGAGGAAGATACATCATGTATGTTGGGGTGTGATTTGCAGGAAGAAGGGATGGGGAGGGCTTGGGTTAAGTCGACAAAGGGACAAGAATGAGGGCCTGTTAACCAAATGGCTTAGGAGAATAACAAATGAGAGGAATGAATTATGGGTGAGGATCTTGAAAGGTAGATATGGGGCGTCGAATAAGTGGCCCTTGCAATGGAATATGCAACGGATGATTTCTGAGGCAGAACAAGTGCTCAAAAAGATGATCCTCAAGGGCATAGAGCCAAGTGTTTTCACATACGATGCTTTGACGAATGGCCTATGTTCACACAATTAAATGGATGGTGTTGTTAAACTGTTCAAAGTAATGCAGGAGAACAGATCATACATTGACGTTATCACATTTACCATCCTTATTGATGGCTTTCTTAGAGTTGGCATGTATAAGGTTGCAAGAGTTATGTTTTCTATTCTATCTGTCAAAGGATTTTGCCGGCATTCTTTCATATAAATACTCGATCAAAGGACTATCTAAAGGAGGGCAGCTCAATGATGCATACAAGTTGTCTAGGACCATGCGTATGCATGGCTTGTTGCCAAATGAGCACTCTTACAACATAATGTCCATTGTTTTCTAAACAAGGAAATATTAAGTGCACTTCTTCAAGAAATGGTTTATGAGGGCCTCTCTGCAGATTCAACCACGTCGAGTTTGTTGATGAATTTGGTTTCTTACGGCAAGACTGGAGGAATTTTTGTTTGAAGGCTATTAATGTTGCTGTGCTTTCTACTCTTGGTATTCCATGGAATCAGGGTTGCTACTTCTCTCGATGGTGATGACTTTACATCAGTTTTCTCTTTAATTCATCTTATCATTTGAGCATTTCCCTTTTTTACTTTGTAGACAATGGTACTGTTAATTGATCTTTCTTTTATACATCTGAGTTTATTGTGCACTACTATATCAATGCTTGTAGCTTATTTTATACCATTATTAGCCCAAAAAAAGGATTAGAATAGAGAGGAAGTTTTATATTAAACATATTTTATACTATTATAAATAATTTTGGTAAGACTTATTATTAGTATAAATTTATATAATTAACATATTTAATTTTTTTTTTTTATATATTTTTGACTGGAGGAAAGATTATATAGCTCGGCAAGAGAGAAAGGAGGGGAACGAATTCAAACTCCCGTTGTCTCCCTTAGAGTCTGTAGATAAGTTATATTAGGTAAATGGTATCAAATTCATTTAATTACATTATCAGTTTTTTGGTATAATTTTTTTTTAACTGTTATTATAATATTATTATTTATTATTTATTGTCACTATTTATTTATTTTTTCTTATTAATAATTTTTTTTTTAAACAAGATCTTTGTCAAGAAAAAAAAAAATAAGAGAGAAAAGAGAAAGTATTGATAGGGAGAAATAGAAAACAAAGAAATAATAGACAGTGAAAATGAGAGAAAATTAATAATAAGAGTAAGAGTTAAAAGAAATAAAAATGGTAGACTGAAAATGAAAAACAAAAGAAATAAAAAAAAAAAAGGAGAGAATAAAGAGAAAAATAATTTGACCTGCAGCAGGGCAAGGCGGCCGTGAGCCTGGCAGAATGGATGACTCCGGACATAAATTGTGGTGGGAACAAAATTAGATTTTTAAAATAATAATAATTTAAATGATAAAATTAAAAAATAAAAAAATTAGAAAAAAAATATTTTTATATTTTAAAAAATAATAAAATATATTTAATAGGTAAAATAAAAAAAAATAAAAATTTATAATATTTACTATTTATTTATTTAAGAAAATAAAAAATTTATAAAATATTTTTACTATCTAATTTTTTATTTTTTAATTAATATTAATTAAAATTTATACTTAAAATATTTATAAAAATATATAATATTAATAATAATTTTAATATAATGTATTATTTAACTTATGCAATTTATATTTAATCCTTTTTTTTGTAATCCCATGTGATACGGCAGCCTCCCCAATAACTATCGGCAATTTGGCATATTATTTCTTGTACATACTAAATAAGGGGAATTGACGATTGACCCGAAGTCAGTCTTCTATTTCTAAGAGACAAAACATCCGTGTACTATTTTCCTGTTCAAAGTTGTTTTCTTGTGTAATTTCTTGATTGACAGGTACCGAAGAGAATGACCAATACGGTTGTCATTGGAAGACTATATCACAATCTGAAAATTGCTATTAGCATCTTTCATTTTTTCCACTGGTCTCTCAACCCCAGTCACAAGTTTCGCCTTATTTATTTATTTATTTATTTATTTATTTATTTATTTATATTTTCAGTTTACTTTTTTTTTTCTCTCCTCGTTGGCAACTCCCTCATTTATTCATCATTATTTTTGTAAAATAATATATAAAAATACTTTTAATAAAACATATAATAAGTAAAAATTATTACAATAATTAAAAAAATTTATAAAAATTAATTTAAATATTTGATAAAAATATAAATATATATTAAATTTTGTTATTTTATAAAAAAAATTAATGATAATATTTTTATAATTTAAATAAAATTAATTCTGAAATTTTAAGAAAAACAATCATAAATATGTGTCACACCAAAAAGTGCAGTAACCCTCATCTAGTACACGTAAAACTACATATTACCACCTTGATGGCTTCTGGGTTCATTTGCATTTTCTTTCAAGTTTCAGTTCTCTGATTCTTGGTAAGGAGTCTCCTGTTATATCCATTACTTACATCATTATTAAATTAGATATTAAATATTCAATAATTCAAATTTAATATAATTTTAATATAAATTTATATTAAATATATATTAATAATCTTATTTTTAATTATAATATTTTATTAAAATATTTATAAATATATAATTAATAGTTATTATAATAATATAATATATTATGTCATATTAAATTAACCAAATTTAACCAAAGACCATTTTACAAAAATTTTGATGTTAAAATATTGGCACCTTACCTCGGTTCACAAGGAGCGTGGGGTAGAACCACTGACATGACATAAAATTCCTTTGGCTTGTTTTCTGTTTAACTTTTTCCCGTCCTTTTCTATTTCTTGCCGTGATAGTGGGAGGCCGTAGTCACGTAACACTCAAGTGATCTTCGAATTGTTGGTAACAATTAATACTTCTTGTATTTATTTATATTTATTAAAAAAAAGTTAAAATAAAAATATTCATAAAAAAGAGTAGAAGTGTAGATGCCATGATTTTTAATGATCTACTACCCTCCCATTCCTCCCTGCCCATTCAAACCTGAGAAAACAGTTAGGCATGAGATAAAGATCATCTTCTTTTGCGAGCTTCAATATTCATAGAATTCTCCATCAAACATTAAAACTTGACTTTGAGTTTATATGAAGATGGTAATAGGATTGTCTGTGGCCATGATTTTACTAGAACGAGAGTGCACAATTTTTGATAGATGAGTCAAATTTGTGAGGAAAGGACTAAATTGAGAATTTAGGCATTGAGGGGTCAATCCGCAAAACTTTTTATGCTTACTAGTGTTAAAACAGTGTCATCCAATTTTTTGTATCCACAAATAGTTGTCAACTATTTTCACGCAAAATCTTTTGGTTTTATTGATCAAGGGGGATATAATATCTGATTTTCAAGAAACTTCAGCTGCAACCTCTCGACAGTGTGCCTTCAGATCTAACTTTGAGACCACTTGTTGTGTCAAATGCATGATTGGATGAATTATTAGGTGGCAACTTTCAGAAACTTTAAAAAAAAAAAAAAAAGGCAAAACAAAGTGAAAGTATTTGTGTGGATATGTGGGGTTGCTTCTCCTGCAAATAATTATTGAATTTCTTGTTTTTTAAGCCTATTTCTTCCTTTTCTAAGGTTATGAAGTCCATGTTTACATATAGTTTTCTTTGCTGTCTTCATGAGTCGTTTTTTTTTTTGACTTCCTTCGTTGATATAATGTCTTAGTCTCTCAGCAATAAATTTATAACTGTTGCTTAGCTTGCATGGCAGTTCCCTAAACATGAAAGGCTTCCTGATTTCTCTTCCCTAAGATAATTTTCGGGAATTTTCTTTTTGCTTGATTCCTTAACTTTGACCAAAATTGCAAATTACCTTTTGGCAATGTTGTTGAAGATTTGGAGTATAATAAATGACCTATATCTTGAGACATACCTAGCAAATTAAACTTTGGGGTGGAATGGTTTCTTGACATGGTATCAAGAGTCTTCATGATCAAGTAATCATGAGTATGAACCATGCTCGCTCACATTTTGCATGAGAGAGTGCGTTGGAGTAGAACATATAATCCATATCTTGGGTCTCATTAACAGTTTAAAGTTTTTGGGTAGAATGGATTCTTGACGGAGATTATTTTTTGTTATTATTGTAGCACTACCATTGACTTCTCGCAGAAGCCTTGCTTTTGTGTCAAGGGTCAACTTGGTAGTTGGAGTAGCTTTGCTTGTCTTTTTTGATTAGATTTCTTGTTAGGCAAATTTTCTGCTCCTAATTAATTAAGGGTGTCCAAATTCTATAATGATTAGAAGTGTTAATAGTCTCTACATATAGGGTTTATACAATATTTTCATAGGTTAATTTTGAGGGCTTTCGGCCTGTTGGTAATTTTCACCTTTAAAGTGGGGGGCTCTCTTGTCTTGTCCTAGGAGTAAGATTGATTTTAGAAGTTCTGAGTATGATGATGGCAGTTCTTCAATTCTATTAGAGGGATACCAATAAGTTTTTTTTAATCTCCATTGCTGTTCATAATTTATCCAATATATATTAAGTGATACAAATTTAAATTCCATACTTAAGATCCTAAAATTTCAATTTCCCAAACTCTAATAAAATCTAGACCTCAACAACCTTAAATCCTCCCCTCCTAGCTCTCCTGCATCACCATCGCTAACATCTAGTCCGCCATTATAAGTTACAATTGTATCATGAAATGAGCTAGTTATGGCACTATTTGTGGTTTTAGGTGTCCAGACTTATTGCAGAACTTGCTTCTGCAGCAGCTGCAGAAAAGGGGGTTACATTTGATGCTGCTATAGAAGAAAGATTAGGTGCTTACTCCTGGGCCGTTGCCCACTTCCCAACAGCTGTTAAAGAGGTACAAGTGTTTCAGCTGCAATATTTATTGTTTTTGCATATTGGTGATGAATGTTTGTTTGTGGCTATCTATCTAACCACTTATCTCTTTTTATAGGAGTTCAATAAATTGATGCAGTTATCCTTGGTATTCATCTAACAGTGGTTCTATCTATCTCTTATGAAATGAGAACTTCTGTGGAAAACAAAATATATAAAAAAATTTGAGGTATCGTTTAGTTTAGTGGATTATAATACATGAACCATACATCATATCTTATCGCCTATCCCACAACATTGAAGTCTCATAAATGGAGATATATTTCAAATAGATGAATCATACAACATAGTTGAATATAATACATGATTAATGAGTATTCATCTAATTGTTAGATCACTATCTTGGTCATTATACTTTACATAAATATTTGAAGAAGATTGTTTCTTCAAATTTTGATGTTGGGAGCCTTATCTCCTCGGCTAGTACCTATTTCTTTGCCATTGTCTCAGGAGAATTGTGCCTGGAGTCTAGTTGCCATTGGAATACAAAGAGTTAAGTGCAGAAAGAGTCCCTTCCTTTTGTATGGCTAGATGAAAATAGAAATTCTAATTCCATCTTTCTCACTAAAATCTTGCAGTTAAAATGGAGGAATGGTTGGTTCTATTCTCTCTCTGAAAAGGCAATTACTGAAGGGAGACCAGATCCTTGTCTTGTACATACTGCATGCCTCAAGGAGTTAAATGTTGTCTAGTTATGCTATCTTTTAATCGACCCTTTTTGGAGTGCCTCTCATGACATTATACTAACTATTCACAGTGTACAGTATTGTAAAAAAAATGTCTTTGTACCTCGGATATTTGTATTTTGATAGAAGAATCCAATGCAAGTTGAGTTGGTGATGAAAACAAGATCCAGCATATATGTTTAGATGGATTTGTCTTGTAACTACATGACAAAGGATATACCAATAGACTTTAGAAATTTAAGCGGGCATTGAAATTGTCTATTCTGTTTGTGTCATTGTTAAAAATGGAGTCCTTGCAAGTTAAGTCACGTAAGAAATTACTCCCCAGTTGCCTCCTTTTTAAGTCTTGGTTGTGCTTTTGAAAAATCCAAGTTTTTTGTTCGAAAATAAGTATTAGTTTTATCATTTATTGATCAATATTTATAATATAAAATGATTTTTTTTTAATTTTGTTTAGTTTTTAAGTAAATTAAATTAAATTTATATTAAATGTAAGTGAAAATTTTAAAAAATAAATAAGATTTAGTTGAAATAAGAAAGAAAAAATAAATTTATATAATTTAAAATTATATATATAATATTTTTATAAAAATAAATAAATATAACAAATATCAAATGAAAAAATCTCAATAGTTAGATGTTCATAAACAAGAGACTTATGCATTCAACATAAAAAGTAATCATTTAATTGTAGTAATAGTAGGTCAAGGTCATCTTCTTTGAACACAAAATAAGAAAACCAATGGATTAGTGGGACATTGTTGCATTAATGAAACATTAATATTAATCAAAGGTTGTGTATTTCTTATAACTCATTTTTACATGCAATTTTTTCAATTGTAATTGTTGAAAAGCTATAACAACTTTACAAAATATGCCCATTACATTAACATTAAAGTCTCCTTTATATTTATAGTTTTCATGATTTGGTTTGATTAAATAGCCAAGTCAAATATAAAAGAGAGTTGAATTAGAGAAAAAAGTAAACAAATTATTTGTTAGAGAAAACATTACATTATCCTTTACTTCAATCTTTGATAAAATATTATATATATTTCACTAAAATTTTGTTTCACATATCATTAAGGATGAAATCAAATTAGCCTATTATATAATGAGATCAAACTAATCAATTTATACTTTATGATGTCTTAAACTTACCTTAAACTAATGCATGTGACAATAATTTTTTTAAAATATACCTTTGAGATTTTAAGAGCAAAATAAATAGGTATATTTTTGGTTTTTTGGTATATTTATAACTAAAACTCAAATTTTATAAACATTCAAAGGAGGTTTAATTTATCAAATTAAATTAATTAATTATTGTGTTATAACATCTCACAATATATATATATATCAAAATATAATTTATGTCTTCACTCTTCTTCTTTAGGAATGCTACTAAGTTGAATACAAAAACTTTTTCTTCTCTTCTAAATCATATACAAAGACTTTTATTACATGGCATATGCAATTGACTCTGTCATTACAAAGTTGACACCTTTTTGATCAATTAGGAAGGGACTTATGACATGTTTAGCAAGATTTGTTAAGGATAGTAATGAGATGTTAATAAATCAAATATAAAGATTTTTCTTCTCATTTGATTCTTATTTTGTCTACCAACTGCACTAATGTAACCATTGATTTTGTTGTCATATTGTGAAAGTGATGCTTCTCATTTGGTTTACCTTTCATTACACGGCATGTGCTTCTCATTTGGTCTACCTTTCATTACATGACATGTGCTTCTCATTTGGTCTACCTTTCATTACATGACATGTGCTTCTCATTTGGTCTACCTTTCATTTCATGGTATATGCTTCCCATTTGGTTCACCTTTCATTACATAGTAAGTGCTTCTCATTTGGTCTACCTTTCATATGTGAAAGTGATGGTTCTCATTTTGTAATAATAATACATTTGTTTTTTTAATATAATTTTTTGAGACTTGAAAATTGGTCTTATTTTTTATATCTCAATTTGTTTTATCATTACATCTTAGAGTATTGCTTGCTATGGTAATTGTGGCATATCATTGGGTTTTCTAAATTGCAACATTATTTTTGACAAGATATATATATATATATATATTTGCATTATATATATTTTTATAGCAATATAGGCATGGAGTCCTTTTGGACCACGTTATTGTGGAAATTAGAGAGATTAAAAGTCAAGTTTTGGACATGCTTTGGAAATTAGAGAGGTTATAAATCAAGTCTTAGACACGCTTTAGAAATTAAAGAGGATATATAAGTCAAGTTTTGGACACCCATTTTTTGTTTGCATTATACATGCATGGGTCCTTTTGGACCACTTTATTGTAGAAATTAGAGAGGTTAAAAGTCAAGTCTTGGATACGCTTTGGAAATTAGAGAGGTTATATAAGTCAAGTCTTGGACACCTATTTTTTGTTTGCATTATACAGACATGAGATCCTTTTGGACCACCTCATTGTTAGATTAGAGAGGTTAAAAATCAAGTCTTGGATACGCTTTGCAAATTAAAGAGATTATATAAATCAAATTTTGGACACCTATTTTTTGTTTGCATTATATAGGTATGGGTCCTTTTGGACCACCTCATTGTGGAAATTAGAATGGTTAAAAGTCTTGGACACGCTTTTGAAATTAGAGAGGTTATGCAAATCAAGTCTTGGACACCCATTTTTTGTTTGCATTATACAAGTATGGGGTTCTTCTAGACCACCTCAATGTGGAAATTAAAGAGGTTAAAAGTCAAGTCTTAGATACTTTTTTTTTGTTTGCATTATTCTAGCATGGGTCCCTTTGGACCACCACATTGTGGAAAATAGAGAGGTTAAAAGTCAAGACTTTGACATGCTTTGGATATTAGAGTGGTTATGTAAGTTAAGTCTTGGACACCTATTTTTTTGTCTGCATTATATAGGCATGAGATCCTTTTGAACCATCTCATTATGGAACTTAGAGAAGTTAAAAGTCAAGTCTTAGACACGCTTTGCAAATTAAAGAGATTATATAAATCAACTCTTAGACACCTATTTTTTGTTTGCATTATATAGGTATGGGTCCTTTGGACCACCTCATTGTGGAAATTAGAATGGTTAAAAGTCTTGGACATGCTTTGGAAATTAGAGAGGTTATGGAAATCAAGTTTTGGACACCCATTTTTTGTTTGCATTATACAAGTATGAGGTTTTTCTAGACCACCTCATTGTGGAAATTAAAGAGGTTAAAAGCTAAGTCTTGGACACTTTTTTTTTGTTTACATTATTCTAGCATGGGTCCCTTTGGACCACCTTATTGCGGAAAATAGAGAGGTTAAAAGTCAAGACTTGGACATGCTTTGGAAATTAGAGCGGTTATGTAAGTCAAGTCTTGGACACCTATTTTTTGTTTGCATTATATAGGCATGAGATCCTATTGAACCATCTCATTGTGGAACTTAGAGAGGTTAAAAGTCAAGTCTTGGACACGCTTTGCAAATTCGAAAGGTTATATAAATCAAGTTTTAGATACCTATTTTTTGTTTGCATTATATAGGCATAAGTCCTTTTGGACCACCTTATTGTGGAAATTAAAACGGTTGAAAGTTTTGGACATGCTTTAGAAATTAGAGAGGTTATGCAAATCAAGTCTTGGACACCTATTTTTTGTTTGCATTATACAAGTATGAGGTCCTTCTGGACCACCTCATTGTGAAAATTAGAGAGGTTAAAAGTTAAGTCTTGGACACTTTTTTTTTGTTTGCATTATTCTGGCATGGGTCCCTTTGGACTACTTCATTATGGAAATTAGATAGGTTAA
Organism: Rhizophora apiculata; assembly: GCA_037832385.1. Lineage (NCBI taxonomy): Eukaryota > Viridiplantae > Streptophyta > Magnoliopsida > Malpighiales > Rhizophoraceae > Rhizophora > Rhizophora apiculata. The sequence continues at coordinate 7,790,409 of CM075429.1, read as the reverse complement.
AAGTCAAATCTTGGACACGCTTTGCAAATTATAGAGGTTATATAAATCAAGTATTGGACACCTATTTTTTGTTTGCATTATTTTGGCATGGGGTCCTTTTGGACCACCTCATTATGGAAATTAAAGAGGTTAAAATCCAAGTCTTGGACACACTTTGGAAAAATCTAAGCTTACATTAGATCATGAACATCAGTTACATCATTTATACTTTAAGTTAAGGTCTTCTTTGAACACAAAATTAAAAAACATTCTACAAGTTATAACTCATTTTAATAGGTAGAGTTTTAGTTTTGTAATTGGTAAAAAAATATTAGTGGACCTGTTACATTTTCTTGAAAGTCTTTTTTATAATAATAATTTTCATGATTTTGCAAGGTTAAATATTTATATTATGTACAAGAGAAAAAAAATGATAAAAAATTAATTATTTGTTGAAAAGATACCAAATAAGCCCACTACATTTTCATAATTTTTTTTTTGTATCAGCAATTTTCACTATTTTGTAAAGTTAAATAACTATATCAAATGTACAAGAGAATAAAAATGACAAAAAATTTAATTATTTGTTAAAAAAATCATAAATAGGTCATGAGTTCTTCTCTTTTGATAATTGAAGTTGAAGTTTGAATCTAGTTAAAGATACTGGTTATAAATTTTTGATTTAATTGGTTTGCTTCTAATTACATTGAAAGTAAAATGAAAATCTTTGGAGTGGACTAAGCTTTCTTATAACTAAAGATGAGAAAAAGGAATTAAAGAAAAAAAGACATATAACTAAAATGAAGAAACCTTGGGGATTGAGATAATATTACAAAATTGACTCCTTTTGTTGTCATATTGTGAAAGTGATGTTTCTCATTTGGTGTACCTTTTTATGACAGGGCATGTGGAGCTGAGTCTGGCATTACAAAATTGATTTATTTTCATGTGTTGTTTTATATATAGGTGCCTCGGTAATTACAATGGTGTGTGCAAAAATTATAAAAACCTTTTCAAATTTTTCTTTTTGTGTTTGTTAATTTGCATGGCAATGGAGTTCTGTTTTTCCAGGAAACATGTGTTGTGGGATCTGATCAATTTAATATGGTTAAGTGGTTATGAGAGTGGCCTAGAGGAAGAGAGGTTGGGTTTATTAAGTATCAGGGACTACTTCGAGTCAAGTGGGGCGAGGACAGAGCCTGTGTTTCCTTCTTGGACTGATGATCTGGCATCTGACTGCTGCAGCTGGGAACGAGTCAAGTGTAATAGCACCACTGGCCGAGTGATTGAGCTCTTTCTCAATAACACAAGCCAAGGAACAAAGCAAATGAAATCAAAAGGAAAAGAGTGATGCCAACATCACTAATTATTTTAGTAATAATCACATACACATAAATATTAGGATAAGTAAATGGAAATTGGTTTATAATGATTTAAGTCAATGAAGTCAACTATTTAAAAAAAAAAGTTATAATTTTCTTATATATATACCAAATACCAAAAAACTATTTTTCAACAACTTTTAGTATTATAATTAAATAATAAAAAATAATTTATTTTTATTTCAAATTAAATTTATTTACATCAACTAAAAATTTATTGTTATAAAATTTTATTTTATAAAATTTTGTTATTTTTATTTTATTATTATATTTTTAAGTATAATTTAATTCATTTTAAAATTAAAATTCTCGTGCCCGTTTGGGTTTAGTTTGTCAAAATGCGTAACGTGGTGTGGAGGCTGGTCTTCATAACGTGGCGGGTGGACGGTTCTGCCTTTTGTCTTTACGTTTGAAGACGGGCGTATGAAATCAAAGCTCCATTAAACCAATGCAACGCCGACGTCTGATGGGCTCTTCTTACCTTTGGTGGGGCCAGACCCAACCGGAAGAAGACTTTCACAGTCGTCGGTTGTTTTGTTTTAGTCAAAATATCCGGCTGTACGCGTTTCTTTTGATGCGCTGAAGAGTCACTCAAGCCTGATGCAGCGGAAGACCAACCAGTTAGGGTCCCAAAATGCTACTGGTCAAACTTTATTAAAAATACCAAAAGAAAAATGCTATTTATTTTTTTCATAGCGGACAGGGTTTATTTAGATCTAATATCTCGATGTAAAAAAGAATTACAAAAAAATCTAAAAAAAATTAAAAAAATATTTTATAGATTAGAAATTATATATACCAATTATTCGTAATTAAATATAAAATATCAATCTTATACCCTATGAAGTAAGGAATGAACTAACTCATTTAACTCTAATTACCTTTTTGATTAATTAGGAAGAGACACATGTCTCTTCTTTTTATTTTTTTTTTGATAATAGTTTTAGCGGGTTCAAAGGCACCACAGGGGTGTTACTGCACCGATGTAACAGTGATGCTTTTCATTCCGTCTAATTAAAAGTATTAAATGTAAATTTTTGATTTAATCATTTTTTATCAAGTAAAATGAAAATCTTTGAGACGGAGACTAAGGTTATCTTATAACTAAAGATAAGTTTGAGAAAAATGAATTAAAAAAATAAAAATATATAACTAAAATAATAAAACTTTAGGAATTGAAATAATAAAATATGTGTATTATTAAAATTCAATACTTAATTTAAAAAAGAAAAAAGAAAAAAAACAACTTACATATCAATTTTTTTTGGTCTATTTGGAATTAAAAATCATAATTTATAAGAATTTGGATAAGGTGTGATTTGAATTTTGTGCATTTCACTTTATCCAATCAAATTAAATTTAAAAAACTAATGAAAAAAAAATTACAAAAAAATTAAAAAAAACAACAATATATTTCTTAGATAAAAAATTATAAAATATAAGATATTAATTTTTATGAACGGTTTTGGAAGTAAAGAATAAACTAATCCATTTAACTCTAATTACCTTTATGATCAATTAGGAAGAGACTCATGGCTTTTTTTATTTATTATTCGATAACAGTTTTAGCGGGTTCAAAGGCGCCACAGGGGTGTTACTGCACCGATGTAACAGTGATGCTTCTCAGTGGTCTACCTTTTATGACACGGCATGTGGATCTGAGTCTGGCATTACAAAATTGACTCCTTTTCATGCGCTGTTCTATATATAGGTGCCTCGGCAATTACAATGGTGTGTGCAAAAATTAAAAAACTTTTGGTATTTTTCTTTTTGTGCTTGTTAATTTGCATGACAATGGAGTTCTGTTTTTCCAGGAAACATGTGTTGTGGGTTCTGATCAATTTAATATGCTTAAGTGGTTATGAGAGTTGCCTAGAGGAAGAGAGGTTGGGTTTATTAAGTATCAGGGACTACTTCGAGTCAAGTGGGGTGAGGACAGAGCTTGCGTTTCCTTCCTGGACCGATGATCTGGCATCTGACTGCTGCAGCTGGGAACGAGTCAAGTGTAATAGCACCACAGGCCGAGTGATTGAGCTCTTTCTCAATAACACCAGCCTCGAACCATATGTCTTTGCTAGTGATGTTCAAAGAATTTGGTTTCTAAATGTGTCCTTGTTTCTTCCTTTTGAGGAGTTGCACAATCTAGACTTGTTTGATAATGGGTTTAGTGATTGCTACCAGAATCATGGTACATATCACGCTTCTTTACTTTTCCTTCTTTGCCTCTTGTATTGGTGTGCACAGCAGTTCCAAACCCACACAGACTTGCAGACATAGCTAAGTTAGCTTCTGCTCCACAGAAGATTTTTGTGTTAAAAATTGTTTTAATGTCTTAAATCGAAACCTCATGATCTTATATTGGTTCAATTGTTTCTAAGATTAACTTATGTTGTAAATGCTTGGATGAGAACATGGTTATTGTAAGTGGCAAAAACATAATCATTCTGCATTTATTTAAGGGATATGTTGTATAAACAAGAAAATTGTTCCTGCAGATTTTGAGAAGATTTCCAATTTGAAGAAATTAGAAGTCCTTGATCTTTCATGGAACAACTTCCACAATAATATCCTGCAGTCCTTGGCTGAAATCACATCTCTAAGGACTCTAATCCTTAGCGGCAACAAATTTGGAGTATCTTTCCCAATTAAAGGTAGTATACAACATTGTCTTTCATCAAACATTTTTTTTTAAATTCATTTAATTCTTTCATTTATTCATCCTTTTAAATTTCAAATTATAATTTTCATTAGTACAAAACATTGTTAGTAGTGATCCAAAAAAATGAAACGAAACACCTTCTTAGACTTCTCTCATAGACATGTTTCAAATAACTCATGAATTCTCCTCTCTTGATGTCAAAAAATTAAGTTTGAATATAACTAAATATGATTGTAAATTTTTTTTTAGATCAATCATAGTCAAATCATGTATGAAGTGAGTAAAATGAAATTTATAAGATGCAAAAAGTTTGTTTTGTCCTATAGAATAAGTTTGACAAAAAAATTGTAAACAAAAATAAAAAATCTAACATATAAGTTGAAACTTTAAGGATATATAATGAAACGTGTGTATTACTGAAAATTTAATTAACCTCAAAGAAAAGAAGAGAAAAAAACAAAGAGAGAAATTGAAATAATTTGTAACATGTCACGAAGATTTGAAGTAGAGAATTTTATTCAAATGTGACTACCAAGACATCATGTCTCCACACTAATGCCTATGACCATAATTTCTTTAAAATCTATAGTTAATACTTTTTTTTTTCTTTTAAGTAAAACATTTTAGAATGTGATTAAATTAGAGAGTGACATAAATGCATATTAGTTGTTTTTTAGTATATTTTGAATTACTTGCATTTTGTAAGCATTTGAAAAAAGTTTTTTCCTTTTTTTAAATTAATTTCTCTTTGACCAGTTAAAATAAACCTTATTGATAGTTGAGTCATATCATCTCACTACAAAAACTAATATAAAAAGAGAATTATAAAGAAAATAAAAAAACACATAATTTCTCCAATATAACATAAAGTAAAAGTTAATTTTGTCTATACTCAAAAAAGTAATAATAATAAATAAATATTATAACCAAATGGACATAAAAATTGAGTGAGAAGAAAAGCCTTAGCATTTGTAGGGTTTTAAATGCTTGACTGGAAGCTAGATTAATTTTCATCTATTGTTCTATATATATGTATGTGTCTTAGAAATTAGACTATAGTGAGTGCAAAAATTAAAAGGTACACTTCTTTTACTTTTCCTTCTTTGCCTCTTGTTTTCATGTACACAATGGGTTCCAAATTGACATGTTGGAAATGGTCACTGCAAGTGGTAGAAACATACTTATTCTGCTTCAGGAGATTTGTAGTATAACCAAGAAAATTATTCTTGTAGTTTTTGAGAAGATTTCTCATTTGAAGAAGTTGGAAGTCTTAGATCTTTCATACAATGCCTTCCAAAACAATATCTTACAATATTTAGGTGAAATTACATCCCTAAAAACTTTAAACTTGAGATGAGATAGTCTTGATGGATCTTTCCCATTCAAAAGTACTCACAAATATATACAATACCATCTTTCATCAAACATATTAAAAAAAAAAATTAATTCTTTTAGTTACCCTTTTTTTTTTTTTGAATTGAAATAATTTGTAACTATTAGGTAAGATGGAGAATTTTATTTAGTTGTAACTACCAAAGACTTAAAGTCTCCACACTAACACATATGACCATAATTTTCTTAAAATTTATGTTTAATATTCTTTTTGGGTAATACATTTAAGACTTTAATTAAATTAGACAACAATATTAACATGCATCAAAATTTTTAAGTATATTTTGAATTAAAACTTGCATTTTGTGATCAATTGAAAAAGATCTAATTTTTTGACTTAATTTTTCTTTTACCAATCAAACTAAAAGTTGTTGATTATTGAGTCTTATCATTTCAAGGAAAAAAATCAATATAAAAAGAGAATTATAAAAGAAAATAAAAATAAAACACAATTTTCTTGAATGTAGTATAAAGTAAAACTTAATTTTACTATACTAAAAAAGGAAAAAAAAATAAATATAATGACCAGTGGATACAATATTACTGGAGGTATAATCCTTTAACTTCATGTTTTGCATTCTAATTAGGGGAAATTGATCCTATAGTCAGAAACTCAAATACGAATTGACTCTTCCAAGTTATTGTTACTTATTATAATGGTGTGAAAACTTATTTATTTCAACATATGCACGTACAAAATTAGTACATATATGTTTTCATTTCTCTGTAGAATATTTGTAATTTGTCCTCAGAGTTAAAGGCTATTGAACATCTAGAGACATTGGATTTAAGCTTCAACTATCTTAGTGAACTCCCAAATGTGCAAGGTAAAGACATCATTCCTTTCTTTTTATTTCTTTAATTTCTTTTTGTTATTTCTCCTTTTGTTTTATCATTAGAAAAGATATATAATATTGATAGTTTTTTAAGAAATTTTTGGGGCTATTGGTTCTTTCCTTTTATACAATAATATTGGCAGACTCATAAATACATTTAGAGGATTAACTATTAAACACTTTATGTATCTCAGATTTTAAGCCATTGAAGAATTTGATAGTACTGAATGTAGAATACAACAGATTCAACAGCAGCATCCTACCCTTAATAAGTACTCTTACATCACTTAAGACATTGAATCTTGGCCACAATTATTTGGCAGCGTCTGTTTCCATTTCTGCAACAGGTATTGCAATTCTTTAAATTTAATTTGTTTTGTTCTTTTCTTTTCCCCTAGAGTCATAGTACTATGCTGTTGTAACACACTCTATTCAATTTCTTTTTGGCAGAACTAGCTTCTTTGGAAAACTTAGAACAGTTGGACCTGAGTTTAAATTTTCTAAAGAATCTTGAAGGAATTGTTGATGGTCTGTCAAGATTTCAAAAGTTAGAGGTGTTGAAACTTGATGGAAACTACATCACAAAGAGCATTGTTAAATCATTGGGTGCTGTGACATCTCTAAAGAATCTTAATCTTTCAAATTGTGCCCTGGATGGAGTCTTCCCAGCACAAGGCATGTAAAAAGTAACTCAGCCAATGAAATTTAGAATTGGTCTCTTTTACTCAATTTATTTTCTCTTTCATATATATCTACAGATTTAGCAAGTTTGAAGAACTTAGAAATCTTGGATCTTTCTCGGAATCAACTGACAATGCTACCAGGTACTGCTTGCTCCCTTTCATGGGATTCAATTCATGTTAAAAATTTGATTAACAAAGAAAAGAGAAAAAGAAGAAACAATCATAAAAGGAGCAAACACCTTAAACACACTATTAGAAAAAAGAAACAAGAGGAATGCGCAGAAAAGACATTTAACCTCGTGGACCCCACATTAAATCATTAACATCATCAAAGTAAACATTACAAAACCTTCGTTATAGTGCTAGTCCACCAACAATTTCTACAACTTGTCTTTGACAATATAGTTTTTTCCCCTTAAATTGCCCAAAAATATTTTTTTTATCTTTTTTTTTAGAAGAAATTAGTCTTGCTTACTCAATTTATCTTCTCTTTCATATATATTTACAGATTTAGCAAGTTTGAAGAATTTAGAAATTTTGGATCTTTCTTCGAATCAATTAACAATGCTGCCAGGTACTGCTTGCACTTTTTCATGGGATTTTTATGAGTTTGATGAGTGAAGGTGTTGAAAAGCTTAATTTATTTCATTGGAAAACTTTGATTAACAAAAAGAAAAACACGAAGAAAGAGAAAATGCCTTAACCACACAATCAAAAAAGAGAAACAAGAATAATGAGAAGAAAAGACATTTCATCTCATGGAATCCTGAATTTTATTTTTTAATATTTATTTTTAATTCAAATTTAGTGTATAATCTAATCTTTTTTTACCTATTCTTACTTAAGATACTTAAAATGATTATGTGGCTACCTTTTTAGAAAAAAAAAAAAATGTTAGTTTAATAAATAAAACAATAATTCAAAGAAATTGGTTAATATATGTATTATTTTTTATTATTCTATATATGTATTATTTTTCTTTTTATATTTGTATGTATTAATTTTACTCATAAAAAAAATTCTAGACCATCATTGTCTATATCCATGCAACTTCTCTACCAATAATTGGCTCTTATGCAACATGCGAATACTTTGGTCTTTAAAAGTTTATGATTGTATTATCAAATATTGTATTTTATCATTGACATTACATGAATTTAGGGCTTCTATGGTCAAGCCTAGCACAAAGCTATGAGATTCAATATAATATTTTGTCAAATTCACAATTTGAATTGCATTTATTTGAATTCTTTTATGATTTCAACCTATTTTCTTTATAATTTGTTCTATTTTGGGGACAGATCTTGATCAAATGACTTCACTCAAAGCTTTATCTTTTGCTAGCAACAATTTGAATGAATCTTTAGCCCAAAAAGGTATAACACTTTGCTAATAGTCAAAAGTAATAATCACCTTTTGCCTTTCATGGATAATGCTACATATTTTATCATCTTTTGTTTTAGGTTTGTGTGCACTAAAGAACCTTCAAGAGTTGGATCTCAGAGGCAATAATCTTAGTGGAATTATTCCATCTTGTCTTGGCAAATTGACATCTCTTAAATACTTAGACTTGTCATCAAACAAACTTGAAGGGGACATTTCATCATTTCCAATTGCTACTCTCAGATCCCTTAAGTACATTGATCTTACAAATAATCTTTTGGGGGGTCAATTCTCCTTTTACTCAATTTCCAATCACACAAACCTTGAAGTGCTGTTGTTATCAAGCAATAACCACAAGCTAGAGGTCCAAACTCACTATTCATATGACTGGCTACCTACATTGCAACTTAAGGTTATTGGGATGTCAAACTGTAGACTTAACAATATTCCCCAATTTCTTACTCACCAAACTGACTTGATAGCCATTGATCTCTCCCACAATAACTTGACAGGAACCTTCCCTATGTGGTTGCTTGAAAACAATACCCAATTGGATTTTTTAAGTCTTAGAAATAACTCTTTTGTGGGTTCATTTCATTTATCCTCCAATTCTAGCTTTGCCATAAAGTATATAGATATCTCAGACAATCATTTTCATGGAAAGCTTCAACAACATATTGACAGTATTATTCCAGCTGTAGAAGCATTTAATCTTTCAACAAATGCTTTTGATGGCAGCATTCCATTCACTATTGGAAACTTGCACTATTTGACCATTTTAGATTTATCCAACAACATGTTTTTAGGAGAAATTCTAGACACTTTTTTAGTAAATTCCTCTCATTTGGGAATTTTGGTGCTCTCAAACAATCGATTTAGAGGTCAAGTGCCAAAGACAAAGTCTAACCAAACTTCATTGTTGAGCTTGCATCTAAGTGGAAATCAGTTTACTGGAACTCTGTCAAACTGGATCTCTCATTACCCAAGCTTAGGGATTTTGGATATAAGTAACAACAACATATCAGGTGAAATTCCTAGCTTTATTGGAAATATGAGTTTACTACATTTGAACATGGCAGTAAATCAGCTTGAAGGAACAATTCCGTGTGAATTGTTTACATCTGGGTTATACACTCTTGATATTTCTTATAACAATCTTTTGGGCACTCTTCCTTCTTGGTTAAAATGGCCTTCATATTTACGGCTTTTGAATCTGGAAGGGAACAGATTCACAGGTAGAATTCCAGACACATTATTCAATTCTTCTTATATGATGACATTGAATATTGGAAGCAATTTTTTTTTCTGGTGAAATTCCAACATCAATTGGAAATTTGTCCTATTTGAGAGTTCTTCAACTAAGAGGAAATAATTTGAGAGGTTTGCTACCAAAAGAACTCTGCTTGTTGAATGAACTAGATATATTGGATCTCTCACATAACTCAATTTCTGGACCAATACCAAGTTGTTTTAGCCGCATCTCTTTTGGAAAGGTGACTAAAGACACATCTCATTTTGCACAGTCTATTGCATGGCAAAACATGCCTTTGACACTATCCTATAATTTTCGAGGAAAATTAATCAGAGTGTATTCTATGAAAGTATTCTCATATACATCAGTGCAACAAGCTCAAGTTGATTTGGTGACAAAAACATTATCCAGTGTATACAAAGGCTGGCATCTTGAATTGATGTCTGGATTGGATTTGTCATGCAACATGCTAACAGGGGAAATACTGGCAACACTTGGAAATTTGAGCTTGATATTGGCCTTGAACTTGTCTCATAATCAATTGATTGGCTCAATTCCAAGAACTTGGAAAAATTTTGGGCAAATAGAGAGCCTAGACATTTCTTACAACAAATTGAGTGGAGAAATTCCTTCAGAATTAATTAGTCTGCACTTTCTAGAGGTTTTTTGTGTGGCTTACAATAACTTTTCAGGTAAGCTTCCAGACATGAAGGGACAATTTTCCACATTTGATAACACAAGCTATGAAGGAAATCCATTTCTTTGTGGACCTCCATTAGATACAAGTTGCAATACTGACATACCAAAATTGCCACCATCTTCTGATGCAAGCAATGGAAAATGGCATGACATCATTGATCCTATGTCCTTCTTATCAAGCTTCATGGCATCCTATGTCATATCCTTATTGGGCTTTGTGGTTGTTCTTTATGTCAACCCTTATTGGCGACGAAGGTTGTTCTTGTTCATTGAGAATTTCATAGACGATTGTCATTTCATGATTTTTTATAATATTCCCAAATTGTTCACTAAAGTAGTTAGATAGCCCAATTTTGCCAAATTATTTTGCTAGATTATGCATTTACGTAGGTAGTAGTACTTTAAGTGGCAATATTGGATAGGTAGTTCTTGAATTTAGTTACTATCTTCATGTTGTTATGTTGTATGTCATGTTTCTATGACTATTGGATGTTGGGAAAGAGTTGGATTCTAAATAAACAAAATAGATTAGATGTAGATCAAATTAGATTCACATTAGACTAGATATGTATTAAGTTTCTTATAACTTGAATATTGTAATGTAAACACCATATATACATAAACAACAAATAAATATTGCATTCATTGCCAAATATACATAAACAATAAATAATGCAAGGAAACACCTTACCTCATTAATCATAGTTAGGAAGTGGGCAACAACCCCAAAGAAAACGCAAAATCTTTTTCTTCTATAGCAACATGAAATGTAATTCTCTTTTCTAAAACTATTACAAAAGTAAGTTTTGCAAAGGTTGGACATATAAAACAACCAATAGTAATGTAGATCAGTTCATTTCAAGTCATAATAGCAAATTTATAATGAAAAAAAAAATGTTATAAGAAAACAGAGTGGAAGATTCAAGGTTCATTGATATTTATGATTTATTAGTTTGGGAAATTGAAACTTAGGATTTTAAGTTTGGAATTCAAATTTGTGTCATTAAGCATTTATTTAATAAATTATGAAGAGCAATGGAAATTAGAAAATAGAAGTATATTTATACAAAATTGTTATAATAATAATACAAATAGACCTTTACCTCAGTGGTAATCTACCCAATCCCTCATAATTAAGGGAAGGGGTTCATTGCTATTTGCAGTCTCAAAAGGTGTCACATTCCCAAATGGCTCAATGTTGAATAAAGTGAATTTGATAAATTGGCTATAGTTCACCAATTCTTTGATTCATTTTGACCAAAGTGATTTTTGGGTTTTAATTAGACCAAAAACCAAATTGAATTACAATTTTTTCAGTCAAGCTAGTTGGTTTGGTCTTCTCAAAACCTTAATTAAAAATTTTTAACTCTTATCTACAATTATTAATAGTGACTATTGTCCTTAGCTTTTGATGAGAACCTCCTTGATTAGTGTCAATATAAAAAATATTTAGTTGTTGCAATTAAATATATTTTCAAGTTAGGCTAACCATCAAATAATGTCCAATTGCTATCTACTAATTAGGAGAAAAAAATCTTGACAATACAAGTCTTGCAAGAAAGGCAAGCTTAAGTACAAAAGTTAAGTGTCCTAGGCATATGTCATAACAGTTTCTAAATTAACTCACAAGTACCCCTCTTTTGATAACCAATAATAAAATTTAGATTTGACAAAATATGATCAAAAATTTTTTGTTTACATCAATTTTAGTCTAATCATGTATGAAGCAAGAGTAAAAATGGAAAATTCTAACATGGAAGAAGTTTATTTTTTCACTTAGTATAAGTTTGTCAAAAAATGTAATTAGAAATAAAAAGATATAATTTAAAAGTTGTAACTTAAGGGGCGAAGAGAATAGAGAGAAAAAAAAAAAGGGGGAAAGGGAATTTGAGATAATCCACAGAAAGTAAGGTGAGGAAGAAAATTCTAAACTTGGGGAAGACTTCAACTAAATTAGGGAGCTAAAAAAACCATGTCTTAAGGTTTTTTTTTTTTTTTTCTGTTACATTTAGAAATAAACTCATAATATACAAGCCTTTGAAAGACAATGTGATTTGAATTCAATTTTCATTATCCAATCAAACTAAACTAATATAAAGAGAGAGTTATAAAAAACTTAAAAAAAAAGTTCTTCAAGTTAAATTAATTAATATATGATTAGGACACCATAGATTAATTAGGGATAGAAAAATTTGCCCAAAAAAAAATCAATCAAAATAGATACATAATTTTTCCTTTAAATTTTGATTTTTCTAAGATATTCTCTTTTTATATATATACATAACATTTTTCCTCTAAAAAATACTTGAGATTTTTGTTCTTACATAAAGTTAAAGTTTTTTATTTGGTTTTTCCTTTTGTTCATGTTACAATAGAAATTAGAGAACTTATAAGTCAAATAGGTCAATGAGGGGAATTTTTGAGAATTTTTTTCTTAATTACTTTTTTACAAGTCTTGGACATGCTTTGGAAAATCCTAAATCTCCCTTAGAACTTAAACATTAGGTCCACATCATCCATGCTTCAAGTCAAGGTCATATTTGAACATGAAACTAGAAAATGAAGCATTAATGGTTATAAGAAGTTGCAATTGATTTTTATAGCCAATGTTTTAGTTTTGTAATTAGTACAAACATATTCCAATTTTCAAAATAGACCCTATTATATTTACATAAAAGTCCTATTTATATCATTAGTTTTCATAATTTCGTTAGGATAAATAGCTAAATTAGATATAAAAGAGAACTAAAATGGCAAACTAAATTAATATTTGTTAAAAAAAATCATTGCATTTCATTCCAATTCAAAGGTAGATCAAAATACATTAATCTCAACAAAGAGAAAAATTTGCTACAACTTTTTATCCCAATGCCATGTTTTAAGAACAACTCAACTATTGAAAATTCCAAACTCTTATATACAATTATTAACATGACAAAGATTTGAGTGTGGCAGATATGAAAATATTTAAATAGATATTTATGGTTAGTAAAGGAAGGATCAAATAAGAAATGATGATATCCGTATCAAACTAGGTGCAGCATCCATTGGAGATATATTGAGAGAATCATGTTTGTGTTAGTTTGAACATATATAACATAGACCAGCAAATATTCCAATTAAAATAGGTGATCAAATCTTTAAAAATAGTATTTGTGGAGTTGGCACCAATCTTTTGTCAGGAAGGATTTAGAATAATTAGCTTCAATTTTGATTTTCAAGTGCAAAGCTGGCACCAAAGATCAATTAATGTTGATTAGGGATTAATGTCTCTAATTTCCATTTTACTAATTTGCATGCAGTTTTGTGTTGCAATAAGAGATCAATTGTGTGTGAGAATTAGCCATGGCTGAAAGGAACAACAAGACTACTAGTGATAGTAGTGTCATTAGGCAGCAAGAATAACAACGTTAACAACCCTTTTGTTGGTGGCAAAAGTGGCAGTGACATATGGGGACATTATACATGGCCATTGGTGATGCCAATAAGACAAATATTGATGAGGATTTGCACAAATGGCAGCTTGCTAGGTGTTGTCCAGGTACATGTTTTGGGACAACCACTATAATTGATATTAATTTTAAAGTATATTTTTTTTTCTCACTCTTGATTTCCTCTTGTCATGACATAATCTTCTTTCTCCAATTGCATTGGCCTTGTCAGTTTGCTAGTTTGAATTGGAATATCTTATTTCCATGGGCATAAAACTAAAATAAAAAATAAAATTTCTTATCATAATGAAAATGCAAGGCCATTGGTTTGGTTGATGATTCAAGCTATGTAGCAAACCAAGACAATTAGGTGAATGTACCACAGAAAACGTGATCTTAGAAACATTTTTGTTTTGTTATTGTTGTTGTTTATTTTGGTTGTCATGGTTATAACCATATAGTAGGAAGCCTTTCAAACTTGCAGAAATCATGGAGGAGCCACACAAATTACAAAAGACTAGTGATGAATCGTAGAATATATCAAATACTGATATGGACCAAACACCCCAAACACGACTTGCCTGTGAGGCATTCATGGAGATTAAGCATTAGATTGATCATTGCCTAATGAAGGTTGTCAATGAACATGTGTGTAGGCTTCGTGTGTGTGTGTTTGAATTAGTGTTACCTTATTTGTTAGAATCTTTGACAAACCTATTTTTGTGATGATAGTCAATGCACCTCACTTTGTGCCTTAGGTTGTAGCCCATGCATAAAACCTTGTAATCACAGCAAGATTCTAACTCATTGCACATGCTTACACGTGCAAATGGTCAATGTGATCACTAAATTTTGCATGAAGTACACATTGGCAAGTTGGCGCCATTGAATTATTGTCAAAATAAATTGCTTTTCCATTTTTGGTGTATCTATGTTTATACTACTTGTTTAATTTCAAAATCATTGTTACATGCCTGAATGTTGATTGGAAGATTGGTAAAAAAAAATAAAAAGTAAATTTTTTCAGAAGTTTCAAACATATTGTTAACAAAATCCATTATTTTGAGATATTTAATGCTCTCAAACAATGAATTTAATGGTCAAAGGTCAAAGACAAAGTCTAATATAGTTTCACTATAATACTTGCAACTAAGTGGAAATCAGTGGCAACTTCATATCAGGTGAAATTTCTCACTTCATTAGGAATCTAAGTTCAGAGAAATTGAACATGGCAAATAATGTGCTTGAAGGAATAATTTAGTGTGAACTATCTACGATCCAATTTGACAATGCTGTGAGATAAAGTGTTATAAACAAAAGTGTTAAGAATAAAAGCACTACTACTTAAACTTACATGTTATTTGGTAATAGTATTAAATTATTATGAAAATAATTTAATAGAATTACGAATATAGAGTAAAAATGCTAATAAAATAGGTGTTAGTATATAAAATGGCCATAAAGAACATGATTCAAAATTTATATTATTTTTAGAAATATAATTACAATTTCTCTATTTCAAGTTATATATTTAATATCAAATATATTACTGAAAATTTGTAATAATCATTTTATTATAATATATTATATTACATGAATAATGAAAAATATTATTTTGGATGACAATAATTAAAGTAATTAATCTATTATTAAATAATTGTTTCAAAATAAAACTTAAAGAATAAATGTTATATCTATGAAATACTAAAAAATATACTAACTTTACATTAAAAAATATCAAATAAAGTTTTTAAGATAGACCTAAAAAAAAAAAGTAATGTATAAAACTAGAAACAATTTGCTTTTAAATAAAAGTCATCGTTGTCATTCTACTATAATTGGTCATTCTACTATCATTGGGGAATTCATTTTGTGAAATTCTCTCAATGCCAAGAAAGATATTAGGTGATAAAACATTAGGATGCTAAGCAAATCTCTCAAAAGTTGAATCACTTATAAATTTTTAACAAATATAGTTATATGAAGTCATTGATGCAATAACAATATCTTTTGCATGTGAAATGAATAAAGTGGCATTAAATAAAATATCTTCCATCTTCTCTTCCATAATCCAAATTTCCTTTCAATGCAGCTTCTTAATGAGGAATGGACATAATTAAACATTTCTTCATGTCCTCTAGGCAATCAACCATGTTGAAATTCAGGTAAATGATATCTTAAACTTTTATAAGGTCCAAGTGATCCTTTTAATGATGGATATTTAGCATTAACAAGATAATATTTACCTATTTAAAGTCATATAAATGAAAAATTTTGCAATGAATAACAAGCTATGTAAAATATTCATTTAAAAAAAATATACATGTTATAATTAGGACATGATACTTGCTCGTGGGTGTGAGAAGTTAACTAAAAATACTTGTATCATGTGTTGTACCCTCCCATCCAGCTAACATGAAAGTAAAGTCCATATCAAAACTACGTGACACTATGATATTTTGTGTTGGTATGCCATTTCTTCCATTAAATCTTATTTGATCTTACACAGGAATACAAGCATATACATGTGTTCCATCTATTACTCCAACGCAATCTTGTTATTAGAACATACTAATGATTATATTTGAGTGAAGTACTTGAATTTAGCATACAATCCATGTAAAAAACAAAGTGTAGTTTTTTCTATAATACTATTAAAATGAAAAGTGCCATAAAATGTGACATATATCTACTATCATAAGGAATCTCTAGTGGGATATCTCTAAAATCAAGATCATATAGTTTGATAACATCTTTTACAAGTGATAATACTATCAATAAAATTTTTGTGAAACATCTACTAATTGTTTTTCTTAAATGTTGAAAACGTTTGCCCACTGATATAATTGATTCTATCAAAGAAAGTGTGCATAAAAGCATACATACTTTCCTAAATTGAAGATATTCTCCTCGAAGGTTTTAATCCATGATTCAACTGTAGATTAGTGCATAATTGGAGTGATGTTTCATTGTCCATTCTAAAAATATTTAAACATCGTACTTCATGCCCTTATATTAATTATGTCACCCATTTCATTCTACTTTGATATGAAGTCATACAAGTTGCCACTATATCCCCAAACATAACATTTAATTTAATTTGAAGCTCACAAACACAATTTTCAAATAAAAGTTACAATAAATCTTAAATAGAAGTCACAAACATATTTGTTGTATGTCATATTTGCCAAATGTCATATGAAATAAACACCACAAACATTTCAAACTCAAATAAGTATTAAACACTTAATTTGGAAAATATATTATGCTTTCTCAATTATTGCAGATGTTTTCTAGGCATTCAAAATTTTATAGGCAGCAAAAATTAAAACCAATTTAGTCCTAGAGCGAATGACCGGTCAAGAGCAGGTGGACTTGGTGTGCTGCCTGCTTGAAAGCTAGTTTCTGATGCCACATTAAAGCGTAACCAAAAAGATAAATATATTTGGAATATTGCTTAACGTAAAAGAGAATGCATAAAATCTATAACTAACTAAAATTCATCAACTTGAATGGCAGTGACTAATGAATCAGTGCATATTAACCACAAATGTAAATTGCAGTCCATCGTCTACTTCCTGTCAACACATGCATGCGGTGCACACGAGGACCAATAACGCAAACTGGCGACTGTCCGGTCAAGCAACCCCTTGGGGCCACTTGATTTATTAACCTCAAATCCAACGCGCCATAAAAAGGTCAAAAGAAAACAAAAACAAAACAACATCAACAAACAAAATAGGTTTTAACACAAGCAAATGCTTACGTGCCAAGCGCATAGAGCACCCGTTAAGTAGAACCAACAAAAAGAAAAGTAGCTGAGATAACAGCATTAATAATATTGACGCGAACAAATAAATCGGCCCATAAACACATGTTTAACAATTTGCATGACATATGCAAAGAATCTAATCAATTGAACCATTAGAGCTGAATGCACATATGCAAAGATATTCATTGAAGATCATGAGGAAAAGGCATGTTTCAATTAAGATAGTTTATTTGATTTGGAATAAAATGGCACACCCATATTTCCAAGACAACAGTGGAAGAAATACAATAATATTTACCAAGGAGACTAACCTTTGTACCATAAATATGCGACTGTGCTTCACTGATTGCTGCAAAAGTCCTACAGGACCTGAATGGACCTGAATAAACATAAACGTTTGACTACATTATTAAAATAAACTGAGAAATCTAAAGTTAAATAGATGAGAGGTTTTCTTACCAAAGGAACTCTTTAAGAAGTTTCCCATCGAAAACTCTATTGATTTAGAGATCTCGTAAAGGCAGAAAAGATTACCAACCCAAAAAATACCACTAAATTTAGCAAAAGATTAGTGTCATGCCCAGATGCCTACACAAAGTCAATTTATAGAATTGACATTAGAGAATATCTGAATATCATAAACTGCAAGAGCAATCATATCGCAAGAACAGCTATTAGGATAATCACTTGCATAAATAGTAACTACCCTCTGATCCAGATCTTGCTTTCATATGCATTTCCATTACTTTAATAACCATTTAGAAGAAAAAAATACAAAATCTTTTTCTTCTATAGCAACATCAAATGTAATTCTCATTTCTAAAACTATTACAAAAGCAAGTTTTACAAAGGTCGGACACATGAAACCATAAACACAAAGGTAAATTAGTTCATTTCAAGTTATAATGGTAAATTTATAATGATGAATTGTATTAAAAATAGTATTGTTTGCAAGTTGGGAGAGAAAGATTTAAGGTTCATTAATGTTTATGATTTATTAGCCTAGTAAATTAAGACTATAGGATTTTAAGTATCAAATTCAATATTTTGCTTAAAAAAGAGTTTGGAATTCAAATTTGTGTCATTGAGTATTTAATTGAATAAATTACAAAAAGTAATAGAAATTGAAAAATAAAACTATATTTATATAAAATTATTATAATAATAATACAAATAGATCTTTGCTTAAGTGGTAATATACCCATTCCCTCATAATTAAGGGAAAGGGTTCATTGCTATTTGTATTCTCAAAAGGTATTATCTTCCCAAATGGTTCAAAGTTAAATAGAGTGAATCTAAAAAATTAGCTTCGGTTCACCATTTCTTTGACTAATTTTGATCAAAGTGATTTTTGGGTTGTAACCAAACAAAAAATAAAATTGATTTCCAATTTTTTCACTCAAGCCAGTTGATCTAGCCTAATTCTCAAAACTTTGATTAAAAATTTTGAACTTTTATCTGTGATTATTAACACACTTATTAGTCATCATTGTCCTTGCTTCTATTGAGGACCCCTTGATTGGTGTTAATATCAATACAATTTAGTTCTTGCTATTAAACATATTTATGTGCTAGGCTAACTATCAAATAATGTCCAAATTTTATATGCTAATTAGGAGCAAAAATCTTGGCATCACAAGTCTTGTAAGAAAGGTAAGCACAAGCACAAAGTTTACTATAAGATAAGTGTCCTAGGTGTAAGTCATAATCTAAAATAACTTATGAGTTCCCCTCTCCTAACAACCAACAATAAAGTTAGGATCTAACAAAATACGAATGTAAATTTTTTGTTTACATCAATTTTACACTGATCATGTATGGAGCAAGAGTAAAATGGAAATTTTGAGATGGAACAAATTGATTTTTTCACTTAGTATAAGTCTAACAAAAAAAGGTAAACAAAAATGAAAGAGAATTCCAAATAGTTATGACTTTTGACTTGTGACTTAGGGAGACAAAAAGACTTTGACTAAATTGGAGAGTTAAAAGGGTATGTCTTAATCTTTTATATTACATTTAGAAATAAATTCACAATTTATAATTCTTGAAAGACAATATGATATGAATTCAATTTTTTTATCTAATCAAATTAAACTAATATAAAGAGAGAATTATACAGAATCTTAAAAAAATAAAAATAAAGTACTTCAAATTAAATTAATTATTATAGAATTTGGACACCACAAATTAATTATAAACAAAAAAAATTTGCCTAAAATGAAAATTGAATCAAAATAGACATAATATTTTTGCTTTAAATTTTGATTTTTCTAAGATATTCTCTTTATATACATGTACATAGCAATTTTCCTCTAAAAGAGACCTAATATTCCTATTTTACATAAAGATACAATTTTTTTTTTCTTTTGTCCATGCTACCATGGAAATTAGAGAACTTATAAGTTAGGTAAACCAATGAGGGGAATTTTGAAGATTTTTTTTTCTCAATTATTTCTTTATAAGTCTTAGCCATACTTTAGAAAACCTCAAGTCTACATTAGAACAAGAACATTAGAGCTCAAAGCTCTCACTTTCACCTGTGGATGTGAGTCAAATCGACCAAATCATATAAAATTTATTGTCTCTTATTTTCAGTTTTTTTTTCTTACTTTTGTTATGATCTTTAAGGACTATAACTAAGAGCTCATCCCCAACAAACTGGTATTAAAGCCTTGGTTTGGTTTACCAGGAAAATAGTCATTATGACAATAACTAAGTATTATTTTGAAAAGTTCGATCGAAGTGTCAACTTCGTAATGTGGTAGTTGAAGATAGAGACCATGCCAATTCAAGATGATGTTGACATAGCATTGCTAGGGAAGTAGAAAAGGTCAGAGAAGATGTCAGATGAGAAGTTTGCTGGTCTTGATAAAAAGGTTAGATCAAGTATTATCTTAAATCTTTTTAATGAGATTTTAAGAGAAGTAGCTATTAAGGTAACTGCTAAGGATTTGTGGGAGAAATTAAAGGTTTTGTATATGAAGAAAACAGTAGAGAACAGACTCTATTTAAAGCAGATTTTGTATATGCTTTGTATGCTTGAAGGATAATCTATATTGTTGCATATTGATAAATTTGATTCTTTGCTTATGGATTTGAGTAATATAGATGTTCATATTGAGGATAAGGATTAAATCCTATTATTATTGTATTCTCTTCTCCATTCATTTAAGCATTTCAGAGAAGCAATGCTTTATAGTAAATAAACTATTTCTTATAAAGAAATTAAGTCTATTTTGAAGTTGAAAAACCAGATCGACAGGGATATAACTGGAGAGAGTAATAGTAGTCAAGTTGACAACTTGGTGACTTAGGGCAAATCAGATAAAAGGGATGCAAATAGTCAGAGATCCAATAGATCTAAATCCAAATATAAAAATTTGGTGTGCAATTATTGTAAAAGGAAAGGGTACATCAAAACTAACTATTTGAAGCTGAAAGCCAAGGACAAGGAGAAGTACAAAAGTAATGAATCAGTTTAAGCTAATGTTGTAAAAGATGAGAGTGACAAAATTATTTTCTTCATTAATGATAAATCAAGGTCTACTCATGAATGAATCTTGGATTCTAGTTACAAGTACCATATGTGTCCCAATAGGGATTGGTTTTTTGCCTATGAATTTGTTGAAAATGGAGTTGTTATGATGAGCAATGATGCAGCTTGCAAAATTGCTAGGATTTGTATAGTTAGAATCAAGACTCATGATGGTGTTATGAGAACACTTACACAAGTCAAACATGTTCTAGATTAAATGAAAAATCTCATTTTTTTTTTGGAACACTTGAGGCTCTTGGCTATAGGTACACCAGTGAAGGTAGAGTTCTAAAAGTCAGTAAAAGCACTCTTATTGTCATGAAAGCTTATAGATCTGGAAATTCATATATTCTACAGGAAACTACAGTTATGGGTACTATTGTAATCGCTATAGAGACAAATGTTATGAAGTTATGGCATATGCAGTTGGGGCACATAAGTGAAAAAGGTCTATCTATGTTGAGTGAAAAAGGCCTTCTGTGTGGACAACGTACTGGGAAATTAGACTTCTGTGAGCATTGCATCTTTGGGAAGTAAAAGTGTGTCAGCTTCAAGTCTCTAGCAATTCATAAGACAAAAGGCACATTAGATTATATTCACTCAAATCATTAGGGGTCATCTTGCATTCCATCAAAAGGTGGTGTTAGGTACATGTTGACTTTCATTGATGATTATTTAAGGAAAGTTTGGGTTTTCTTTTTGAAGCATAAGAATGATGTTTTCCAAATGTTCAAAAAGTGCAAAACATTGATTAAGAAGCAAATAGGGAAGCAAATCAAGCGACTCAGGACAGATAATGGTTTAAAATTTTGTATAGGTGAATTTAATGAATTTTATGAAAATGAAGGCATTGTTAGTTATCGTACAGTTAAATGACTCATCAACAGAATAGTGTTCCTAAACATATGAACAGAACACTTTTAGAGAGAGCTCGCAATATGATTTCCAATACTGGTTTATTAAAAGACTTTTGGGCAGAGGCAGTCTCTATGGCTTGTCATATCATTAATCATACACCTTCAACACCTATAAAGTTCAAGACTATAGAGGAAGTTTGGTCAGGTACTCCAACTAGTTACTCTAATTTGAAGATATTTGAATATCCTACATATATGCATGTAAATGATGGGAAATTAGAACCTAGAGCTAAAAAGTGCATTTTCTCAGGCACACATCTAGAGTGAAGTGATATCATTTATGGTGCCTTAACCCACCAAAATTTATAATTAGCAAAGATGTTACATTTAATAAATCCTTTATGTTACATCCAAAAAGAGAGTCTTTTATGCCATTTGATGCAGGTAAAGGTGACAATGTATATAAGCAAATGGAGTTTAAAGTTGTGAATCAAGATGTTCAATAGTGGAGTCCTCACATTTAATCAGATTCATCAGATATTATAGATTCCTCTAAAGATAAAAAGGAGGATCATTCCATAGCCAAAGATAAACCAAGAAGAGAGATTCGACCGCCACAGAGATATAATGACTATGTTCTTATGCTCTTTCAGTTGCACAGGAGACTAATGAAAATGGTGAGCCATCTACATATTCTGAAGCTGATTCAAGTGTTGACTCATCTAAGTGGTTAGTTGCAATAAATGAAGAAATAGAATCTCTCCATAAGAATGACACATGGGTTCTTGTGAAGTCACCTTTAGAAAAGAGAATCATTGGTTATAAATGGGTCTTCAAAAAGAAAGAAGGTATACCAAGGGTCAAGATGTAAGGTACAAAGCATGTTTGGTTGCAAAAGGCTTTAGTCAAGTACAAGGTGTTAAACATAGTTCGATACATGTCTTGCTTACTTTGGTGGCCATGTATGATTTGGAGTTAAAGCAACTCAATGTTAAGACAGCTTTCTTATATGGTGAGTTTGAGGAGCAAATGTACATGAAGCAGCCTCAAGGTTTTAAAATTGAAGGTAAGGAAGACCATGTTTGCTTGTTAAGGAAATCCTTGTATTGATTAAAGTAGTTTCCAAGACAGTGGTTTAAGAGATTCGATTCCTTTATGCTAGGTCATGGTTACTTCAGGAGTATGCATGATAGTTGCGTTTACTTCCGGAAGTTAAATGATGACTCATTCATTTACTTGTTATATGTCAATGACATGCTCATTGCTACCAAGAATTTGTTAAAGATTCACACTTTGAAAGTGCTTTTGAATGGTGAATTTAAGATAAAAGACTTAGGAGCAGCAAAGATGATTCTTGGTATGGAAATCAAAAGGAATCATGAAGGTGGTAAGTTATATTTGACCCAGAAGAATTATGTTAAGAAAGTCTTGGAATGATTTGGTATGAAAAATGTCAAATTTATCAATACTCCCATTATTAGTTATTTTAGATTATCAGCTGCTTAATTACCAAAGACAAATGAAGAGAAGAGGCATATGGAAAAAGTTCCATATTCAAGTGTTATCGGTTGTCTTATGTATGTAATGGTTTGCACATGTCCAGATATTTCACAAGTAATTAGTGTGATTAGCAGGTATATGTCTTCTTCAAGCAAATCACATTGGCAGGTTGTGAAATGGATTCTCAAATACTTGCAAGGTACTTCAGACACATGTTTGGAGTTTGGTAAAAGATCATATGCATTTGATGGTTTTGTTGATTCTGATTATGCCACTGATCTTAATAGAAGA
Source organism: Rhizophora apiculata (assembly GCA_037832385.1). Taxonomy (NCBI): domain Eukaryota; kingdom Viridiplantae; phylum Streptophyta; class Magnoliopsida; order Malpighiales; family Rhizophoraceae; genus Rhizophora; species Rhizophora apiculata. The sequence goes on along the minus strand of CM075429.1, from coordinate 7,766,758 downwards.
AGATCTCTTACAAGCTATATATTTTGTGTAGGTGATTTTGCTGTCAGTTGGAAAGCTACTTTGCAACATGTTGTTGCTCTGTCTACTACTAAGGAAAAATACATGACAATGACTAAGGCAATCAAAGAAGCCTTATGGTTGAAAGGCTTGTATGGTGAGCTTAATTTGTATCAAGATGCTGTTACCATCCATTATGACAGTCAAAGTGTAATACACTTGACTAAGGATTAAATGTATCATGAGAGAACAAAACATATTGACATGAGGTATCACTTCATTCGGGAGACAATTGTCAAAAGGTATCACTTCATTCAGGAGATAATTGCTGAAAGAAAGGTTTCAATCCAAAAAATTAGTACCAAAAACAATCATATAGATATATTTACAAAGTCTCTTCCAGATGTTAAGTTCAAGTAGTGCTTGGACTTAATTGATGTGCTATGATGATTTGAGAGTTTATGAAGAAGGTGGAGCATTGTTACTAGGGCTACATATGAGACTTGAGTCAAGGTGGAGATTTGTTAAGTTGGTGGCTAAGACCCCACACCAGAAAATTGAATAGAGTTAGTTGATTTTATTCTTTATAAATAAGGAGTAATATAACGTGTTGTAAATAAATACAAAAAGAAGAAAATTAAGGGAGTTAAAACTCTATGAACTTTTAATCCATTATTTGGGCTTTCTGTTAACTAGGCTCACACAAAGTTCTTTTTGTATTTTTCACTTCAATAATATTTATTTTCACTTTTACCTATAGACGTACGTCAAATTGACTAAACTACGTAAAATTTGTTATCTCTTGTTTTCAATTTTTTTTCTTATTTTTGTTATTATTATTAAGAGCTATAACTTAGAGCTCATCCCTTAACAGTATTAAGTTTCTTGTAACTTGAATATGGCAATGGAAGCACCATATATGCATACACAATAAATAACAAATAAATATTGTATAAATATTACAATAAAACACCTTGCCTCTTTAATAATGGTTTAAAAGAAGAAAATACAAAATCTTTTTCTTCTATTGCAACATCAAATGTAATTCTCTTTTCTAAAACTATTACAAAAGCAAGTTTTGCAGAGGTAAAACACATAAAACCATAAATACAAAGGTAGATCAATTCATTTCAAGTTATAGTGGTAAATTTATAATGATGAATTGTATTGAAAATAGTGTTGTAAGAAAGTAGGGAGAGAAAGATTTGAGGTTTATTAATGTTTATGATTATTAGCCTAGGAAATTGAAATTGTATGATTTTAAGTATCAAATTCATTTTTTTGCTTAAAAAAGAGTTTGGAATTCAAATTTGTTTCATTGAACATTTAATTGAATAAATTACAAAGAACAATAGAAATTGGAAAATGAAATTATATTTATGTAAAATTGTTATAATAATAATATAAATGCTTTTTTGCCTCAATAGTAATATACCCATTCCCTCATAATTAAGGGAAGTGGTTCATTGATATTTGTATTCTCAAAAGGTGCTATGTTCTCAAATGGTTCAAAGTTAAATATAGTGAATCTAAAAAATTGGCTTTGGTTCACCATTTCTTTGACTAATTTTGATCAAAGTGATTTTTAGGTTGTAATCAAACTAAAAATAAAATCGATTTTAAATTTTTTCACTCAAGCTAGTTGATATAGCTCGATTCTCAAAACTTTGATTGAAAATTTCTAACTCTTATCTTTAATTATTAACACACTTATTAGTGGTTATTGTCTTTACTTCTGTTGAGGAACCCTTGATTGGTGTCAATATCAACAATATTTAGTTGTTGCAATTAAACATATTTTTGTGCTAGGCTAACTATCAAAAAAATCCAAATTCTATCTACTAATTAGGAGCAAAAAATCTTGACATTACAAGTCTTGTAAGAAAGGCAAGCATAAGTACAAAGTTTACTATAAGTTAAGCATCCTATGTGTAAGTCATAATTTAAAATAACTCACAAGTTCCCCTTTTTTAACAACCAACAATAAATTTAGGATCTAACAAAATATGATTGTAAATTTTTTGTTTACATTGATTTTACTCTAATCATGTATAGAGCAAGAGTAAAATGGAAATTTTGAGATGGAATAAATTTATTTTTTCACTTAGTATAAGTCTAACAAAAAAAAGGTAAACAAAAATAAAAGAAAGAGAATTTTAAATAATTGTGACTTGTGAATTGGGGAGACAAAAAGACTTTGACTAAATTGGAGAGCCAAAAGGACACATCTTAATTTCTTTTATTACATTTAGAAATAAATTCACAATTTACAATCTTAGAAAGACAACATGATATGAATTTAATTTTCTTTATCTAATCAAACTAAATCAATATAAAGAGAATATTATACAAAACCTTAAAAAAAATAAAAAGAAAGTATTATAAATTAAATTAATTATTATAGAATTTGGGTACTATAAATTAATTAGGAATAGAAAATTTTTCCTAAAAAGAAAATTGAATCAAAATAGACACAATATTTTTTCTCTAAATTTTGATTTTTCTATGATATTCTCGTTATATACTTGTACATAGCAATATTCCTCTAAAAGAGACTTGGTTTTCCTATTCTACATAAACATAAAGTTTTTCTTTTTTCTTTTGTCTATGTTACCATAGAAATTAGAGAACTTATAAGTTAGATAAGCCAACGAGGGGAATTTCTAAGATTTTTTTTTTCTCAATTACTTGTTTACAAGTCTTAAACACACTCGGGAAAATCCCAAGTCTGCATTAAAACAAGAACATCAGTTCCATATCACCCATGCTTTAAGTCAAGGTCATCTTTGAACAAGAAGCTGGACAATGAGGTATTAATGGCTATAAGAAGTTGCAACTTATTTTTATAAGCAGTGTTTATAAGAAGTCAAGGTCACTTTTGATTTCCTCTTGTCAGGACATAATCTTCTCTCTCCAATCACATGGCCTCGTGGGTTTGCTAGTTTGAATTGGAATATTTTATTTCCATGGCCAAATAAATTGAAGAAAAAAAAATTCATATCATCATGAAAATGCAAGGCCATTGGTTTGGTTGATGATTCATCCTATGTAGCAAACCAAGATGATTAGATGAATGTACCATTGAGAACGCAATCTCAGAAACTTCTTTGTTTTGTTATTGTTTTTGTTGTTATTTTGCTGTCATGGTTAATTGCGGAACGTATCGAATTCCCATATGGACCAAGCACACCAAACACAGCTTGCCTGTAAGGCATTCACGGAGATTGAGTATTAGATCAATCATTGACTAATGAAGGTTGTTAATGAGCATGTGTGTAGGCTCTATGTGCATGTTTGAATTGCTGTTATTATAAATGTTGAAAACTTTGACAAACCTATTTTTGTGACGATGGCCAATGTGCCACCCCCTTTATGCCTTTGCTTGTAACCCATCCATAAAACCTTGTGATCACGACGAGGTTTTAACTCACTGCACATGCTTACATGTACAAATGCTCATTGTGATCATTGAATTTTGCATGAAGTACCCATTGGCGAGTTGGTGCTACTTAATCATTGTCAATATAAACAAGCTTTTCCATTTTTGGTGTAACTATGTATGTAAATGCTTGTTTCATTTCAGAATCATTGTTACATGCGTTATCTTAATTAATTTCTATATTTTGTACCTATAATTTTATTTAATATATTAATGAAAAAGTGGTAGATATGAGAAATCAAAGGTTGAAGGTTTTAGTGGGTTGGACCAAGTTCACAAAACATTACGGGTTAGATTTTGGATAGTTAAGCAGCCACCTATGTATTGTGCAGGGTCATTCTTTTGTAAAGTTGGATAGCAATAGGCTTGTGTATATCAATTTGGTGGTGGACACTGTGGCTTACTGTACTTTGAGGTAATTGTGTATAAATTCTCTTGCCATTGAAAGGAAAAAAAAAAAAAGGTAAATGATAGCTGATATTCTTAAAGTTAGACCACCTTGTTAAAATATTAAATTATTTTGTAGTCATATGATCAATAATTAGTCAATTAAATTCTAATATTAGTTTATTTTAGAAGGGAAATAAATTATAATTCTTTTTATATATTTTTGTCAAAGTAAGTTTTATATCATTATATTGAATTTCTTTAAAATAATTAATAAAGATGTAAAACTTTAATTTTTATGGAATCTAATTATTTGTAAAAATTTTATTTTTATACAATAAATATTATTTTATTTATATTTGTAATTAAAATTACACTTAATCTACTCAAATGTTAACTCATATTTAACCACCTAATTTAAAATATAAGAAATATTATACATTTGGAATATTTAAAATTAAAATTATCTAATTCCTCAACAATCCAACATAAAATCAATTTGATCCATCCATTTGTGAGTTTTGATGTTAACATTTGAGTAGTTTACATGCAATTTTAATTACAAATATAGATAAAATAATATTTATTATAAAAAAATAAAATTTTTGTAAATAATTATACTTTTTAAAGATCAAAATTTTACATTTTTATTAATTATTTTAAAGAAATTCAATATAATAATATAATACTTATTTTGACAAAAATAGATAAAGAGAATTTTAATTCATTCCCCTTATGAGATAAACCAATGTTAAATCTTAACTAATTAATTATTGGTCAAATAACTGCAATATAATTTAATATTTTGATAGGCTGGTCTAACTTTTGGTTTCATTTTTTTTTTTTTTAATGGCAAGAGAATTTGTACCCAGTTACCTCAAAAGTACGGTAACAACCCACGGTGTACACCGAATTGATGTACACAAACCATTTGCTATCCAACTTTACAAAAGAATGGCCCTGCACAATACGTAGATGGCCGCATAATTATACAAAATCTGACCCGTAATGTTTTGTGAACTTGGTCGAGCCCACTAAATCCTCCGGCCTTCGATTTCTCATATATTTCAACGCCGTTGACACTTCAATTTTATTGTGGTAATAACTAAGACAGAACCATAGTGTACCTTTTACTTGGTCATCAAATGTGGCGGTGACAAAAAAATTTATTTGGGACATGCTTGGAAGTTGCAATATGAAAGGCACGCACACGGCAGGCTATATATATTTATGTTTTATTAAGCCCGGGTTCAATACGTTAACTTTTGTCCATTAAAAGAATTTTTTTTTTTTTTAAAAAAGATATACGGGCTTGTAAACACGAAAATACATGTTATATACATAATTTTAAAAATTCATTTGATCTAACAGTCATATCAATAAATTGATTATTCGAACTCTAAATTAATTAAATTTTCTTGTCAAATTAAATAAAAAAATAATTTAAAAAAAACCAACTGAGTCAACATTAAAATTTTTATTTTTTAAAAAAAAATTTATATATAATTATATTACATTATTAAGAATTTTTATAAATATATATTTAATTATTATTTTATTTTTTATAATATAAAAAATATTAATTATATTTTTAAAAATAAGAATTGATTCGATTTAATTAATCATTAACTTATTGAATTAGATTTTAAATTGAATTAGATTTGATTTTGGTTTAAAATTTATAGTTGGATATTAGTGAAACATATTTAATTTGAAAATTTTTTATTAAAAATAATTTATTTTTTATTAAAAAAAAACTTAGGAAGAAAGAAAACTAAAGTGTAAATAAAAAAAATACTAAAGTCACTAAAAGAGAAAAGTTTTATAAAATAATGTTATTTTAAATAATAAGCAATAAACCCATACTACAAATTTAATAAAAGTTTCATTTTTAATACATTTTTCAATTAAAATATTATAATTAACATATATATTATATATTATGTATCTTAATTTTTTTTTTAATTTTTAAATTTTAAATTAAGAATTTAAATAACTTTATCATTAAATTTTGTAGTTAATGATCCACTTATTCTAAATTTTTAAGAGTTAATATGTCCAATAGCTTGGCAAAGGTCATTAACTCGTCAACAACACCTAATGCAAAAACGTGTGGCAAAGTTTCAAACACCCTGCCACAGCCGCATCCGGTGGTACAATTGTTGGTTTTTTCCGAACTTCAAACTCTAAGATTTAGATCCTTGTCCGCACTAATAAAAAGAATAAGGAAAAAGAAAATTTAAGGACTGCTTTTTGGTCTCACAGGAAATGTGGATGACAATTTATATATTATTTTCTTACCTAATTGGATTCGTCGGTGTCTTTTGTTTCTTTTGAGCATGGCATTGTCTACTAATTGAACCACAAATTTTATGGCGCAAAGAAAAAGCAACGGCAACGAAACATGTTGAAACGGCAACGAATCATATCGAAACGACCACGTCTAATATTTCTATTTTGCCTGCCGTAATTTTCTTTACTTTCATTTTGCATCAGTTATTCTGTTAATGGTACTATGCTATACTGATATTTGAAAGACAGTGGAGAAAAGCTATCATGCTGATCTAATTACTTACAACAGGTTTGATTGAGGAGCCTTACAAAGAAGCACCTCGGGTTGAAAACTTATAGAAAACACACTCACCTTACAAATAAACATCACAAATAAAAATAATGTCGTGTTGGTTTGAATAAAAAATCTCCTGGCCATAAACTTGTAATATCACATCAAGATTCAATTCAATTTAGATACTTAAATTGTTTGATGAGATTCAAGAATGTATTGTATATTAAGCTCTAAGACAACTCAACGTCAAATCAACTGGGCAAGAATATTTTTTGATTTAATGTTGAAAAGGAGTTATCAACTTAATTTTATTGTTTACAATAACAACTATCAAAGATCTATGTAAACTTGCAGACTAAAATTTGGTGAGAGAGTGGGCTACGAGCCAAATGTTGTAGCCTATGACAAAATCACTGATTGTGTGTGCAAGGAGAAGTTCCTAAGAGAGGTCCAGAATCTTTCCTCCAGAATGCTGAGCAGAGGCATTAAGCATTTTACCTTATGTTTTCAGCTCCAACTCTTTAATTCACACGTCGTGTAATTTGAGCAGGCGAGAGGACGCTATTAGGATCCTTGATGAAATTGTTGAGAGCAATACGAATATCATGCAATATGTATTGATTCACTTGACAAAATATGGAAAGTGAATTTCAGTTCAAACGTGCTAAACAACACTTTCATTTCAAATACAATGAATTCAGTCAAACCATGTTGGTCAACTGTTTCTGTCATTTAAAATGGGTGGATTTTGGTTTTGCTAATGTTACAAGAATGTTCAAACTCGGTCATGAGCCCAATGTGTTCACTCTTAATTCCCTTCTCAATGGTATTATTGTGGATGAAAAGCCATGTGAAATTTTTTTGGTGAGATGTTGCGCAAAGGGTACAAACTTGATTTAGTTACTTATACCAGTTTAGTCAATGGGTTTTGTGCAGAGGGTCAAATCTCCCAAGCCGTGATGATATTTGATTTGATGTTGGAAAAGTGCTACCGACCAAATTTAATTGTCTACAACACCCTTGTCAAAGGTTTGGGCAGATCTGGAAACTATAATGCAGCTCGTCAGGTGCTCAAGAAGTCGAAAGAAGGTGATTTTGAGCCAGATGTAGCGGTATACAGCACTGTCATTGATGGCCTTTTTTGTTAATGAAAAATGCAAGAAAGGGATGATTTCTGAGGCAGAACAAGTGCTCAGAAAAATCATCCTCAAGGGCATAAAGCCAAATGTTTTCACATACAATGCTTGGATGAATGGCCTATGTTCACACAACCTAATGGATGAGGCTGTTAAACTGTTCAAAGTAATGCAGGGGAACAGATCAGATATTGACGTTGTCACATTTACCATTCTTATTGATGGCTTTCTTAGAGTTGGCACGGATAAAGTTGCAAGAATTTAGTTTTCAATTCCATCAGTCGAAGGATTTTTGCCAGCATTCCTTCATATAACACTCGATCAAAGGACTTTCTAAAGGAGGGCAGCTCAATGATGCATATGAGTTATCTAGGACCATGCATATGCATGGCTTGTTGCCAAATGAACACTCTTACAACGTAATGATACAATGTTTCCTAAACAACAAGGAAATATGAAGTGCAATTCTTCAAGAAATGGTTTATGGGGGGCTCTCTGCAGATTCAACCACGCCAAGGTTGTTGAGGAATTTGGTTTCTTGCGGCAAGACTGCAGGAATTTTTGTTTGAAGGCTACTAATGTTGCAGGGCTCTCTACTCTTGGTATTCCATAGAATCAGGGTTGCTACTTCTCTCGATGGCGATGACTTTACATCAGTTTTCTCTTTAATTCATCTTATCATTTGAGCATTTCCCTTTTTTACTTTGTAGACAATGGTACTGTTAATTGATCTTTCTTTTATACATCTGAGTTTATTGTGCACTGCTGTGAATCCCACATGACAAATTCATTGGTAATTTCTGTTGCTCACTAGATGTTGGTAAAAGTACATTCCTGCAGGCAAAATGGTTGAATGGCGATTTTCCAGAAGAGGATTTTAAAAACAAAGTTATGATGCTAGTCCAATGTACCATATTCGTTTCAAACATTCTGCCAGAGGTACGATGAAATTCTGCTAACCATAGAATTTAAAAGTGTTGCATATGCCAAAATCAAAGTCAAACCTTAAACCACAGATGGAGAACCTAATTTCTTTTACATGTATTACCAATCTTTGCTGTGAGGGATGGTGTTCTTATAGAAACAGATATCTGCATCAAATTTATTTCGCTTAAAATCCATTGTATATAGCATATTTCTTGACAATGGTATTAGGACTGCTTCAAAAGGCATATTAGTGGACTTAAAGGCACCTCCCGCCCCCTGCTGCGAGTGTTTTTGTCCAAGACCAGTTCCACTTCCACCGGTAGCCCTGTCTCCATGGATTGCTTTCAAGACTCAAATATATGACTTCAAAATCATAATAGCATAACTTTACTACCATATCAATACTTGTAGTTTATTTTATACCATTACTAACTGAAAAAAAAGTTAGAATAAATAGAAAGTTTTATATTAAATATATTTTATACTATTATATATATATTTTATATATATTTTGATAAAATTTGTTATTAGTATAAATTTATATAATTAATATATTTAAATAATTTATTTTATTATATTAAATATACAAGATAAATGTATTATTAATATTAAAAAATTTTATTAATTTTAAAAATATTTATAATATTTATACATTTAAATTTAAATTAATTTTATTTAAAATATTTTATAAAAAATATTTTAAATAAAAAATTATTTTTTATAATTAATTATATTTATTTAAAAATTAATAAATTTTTTATTATAATTACTAATCTATTCATACTTTTAAAATATAAATAATTATTATAAAAATATTAAATATGTCTTACACATTTGTTTTTGCTTTTTGGTTTAAATAAAAGTTATGTTAATCTGTAGGACAGTGAATAAAGTTGAATAGACCTTTTTATGGGTTTGGAGCCTGTTTCTATTGTTCAGGTTAGTCGGCCGGTGGACCCACCTACATTTACATTTACATTGGGCTACACTATATTAGCTAGAAAAGAAAACATGAGATTTGCTCTTTTTTGTTATGTTCGGGTTGAGTTTTGGGTCTTAATGTTGGGTCTGTAATTTTTTTTTTTATATTTTTGATTGGAGGGAAGATTATATAGCTCGGGAAGAGAGAAAGGAGGAGAACGAATTCAAACTCCCGTTGTCTCCCTTAGAGTCTATAGATAAGTTACATTAGTTAAATGGTATCAGGTTGATTTAATTACATTATCAGTTTTTTGATATAATTTTTTTTTTTGAATTATTATTATAATATTATTATTTATTATTTATTGTTATTATTTATTTATTTTTTTTTATTAATAATTTTTTTTTTAACAAGATCTTTATGAAGAAAAAAAAAAAAGAGAAAAGAGAAAGTATTGATAGGGAGAAATAAAAAATAAAAAAATAAAAAACAATAAAAATGAGAGAAAAATAATAGTAAGAGTAAAAGTTAAAAGAAAAAAAAATTGATAAATGAGAAACAAAAGAAATAAAAAAAAATAAAGGAGAGAATAAAAAGAAAAATAATTTGACCTGCAGCAGGGCAAGGCGGCCGTGAGCCTGGCAGAATGGATGACTCTGGACATAAATTGATAAATTGCGGTGGGAACAAAATTAGATTTTTATAGTAATAATGATTTAAATGATAAAATTAAAAATTAAAAAAATTAAAAAAATATATTTTTATATTTTAAAAAATAATAAAATATATTTGATAGATAAAATAAAAAAAAATAAAAATTTATAATATTTATTATTTATGTGTTTAAGAAAATAAAAAATTTATAAAATATTTTTATTATTTAATTTTTTTTTTTTAATTAATATTAATTAAAATTTATATTTAAAATATTTATAAAAATATATAATATTAATAATAATTTTAATATCATGTATTATTTAAGTTTAAGTTTCTATTTCTAGGAGACAAAACATGCGTGTACTATTTTCTTGTTCAGAGTTGTTTTCTGGTGTAATTTCTTGATTGACAGGTACTGAAGACAATGACGTATACGGTTGTCATTGGAAGACTATATCACAATCTGAAAATTGCCATTAGGATCTTTCATTTTTTTCCACTGGTCTCCCCGAGTCACAAGATTTCGCCCTTTTTTTTTTTTTATTTGAAGTTTATTTTTCTTTTTCTTCCCTTGTGAGATGGGTGAGATGGGTAACAGTAACTTTCTCATTTATTCATTATTATTTTTTGAGATGATATATAAAATTATTTTTAATAAAAATATGTATATATATTAAATTTTATTATTTTATAAAAAAAATAATATTTTTATAATTTTTAAAAAAATAATTTTAAAATTTTAAATAAAATAATTATTCTAATAATTTAATACGTGTCACGTAAAAAAAATATAGTAATTCTCATCTGATACACCAAAAACTATTTATAACCACCTTGATAACTTATAGGTTTATTTGCGTTTTTTTTCATATTTTAGTTTTTTGATTTTTGGTAAGAAATCTCTTATTATACTCGTAATTTACGTTATTGAATAAAATATTAAATATTTAATAATTTAAATTTAATATAATTTTAATATAAGTTTATATTAAAAATATATTAATAATTTTATTTTTAATTATAATATTTTATTAAAATATTATAAATATATAATTAATAATTATAATAATATAATATATTATATTATATTTATTAAAAAATAATTAAAATAAAAATAATTATAAAAAAGAGTAGAAGTGTAGATGTCATGATTTTTAGTGATCTACCTCCCTTCCATTCCTCCCTGTCCATTCAAACCTGAAAAAACAGTTGGGCATGATGCTGCGCAATCAATGGCTGCACAATCTGCGCTATGAACGGGATCACCTCGGATTGATGAGGGCCTCATGTGGGCTCATTTTTCTCCCTTAACTAGCGGGTAGGAGTTACACCCTTGGTGGGGTCATTCAGATCTTGGTTAATCCGTTCTTTTTCTTTGATAGAAAGCTTATCAAATTGTCTTCGCATACTTTGAAGTTTCGAGCCTTTGAATTCCTTTTGCGATATTTCTCATGCATTTTTGTCTTTTGACACCCAACATTCTAAAAGAATTTTGCGCACGGCCTGCTGGATGATCCTCATTGCACTTGCATCTCTCTTGACATTTTGCTTATAGTCTCTCATCTCCTGTTTGACCTCATTGTAGAACTCTCTTCTACTGGTAGTTATTGATAATAATTAGCGACTACCACAAAATTTGTGAGATAAAGATCATCTTCTTTCGCGAGCTTCAATATTCATGGAAATCTCCATCAAATATTAAAACTTGACTTTGAGTTTATATGAAGGTGGTAATAGGATTATCTGTGGCCATGATTTTACTAGGACGAGAGTGCACAACTTTTGATTAGAATAAAGAGGAGGGTTTTATATTAAATATATTTTATATTATTATAAATATATTTTGATAACACTTATTATTAATATAAATTTATATAATTAATATATTTAAATAGTTTATTTTATTATATTAAATATATAAAATAAATATATTACTAATATTAAAAAAATTAATGAATTTTAAAAATATTTATAATATTTATATATTTAAATTTAAATTAATTTTATTTAAAATAATTTATAAAAAATATTTTAAATAAAAAATTATTTTTTATAATTAATTATATTTATTTAAAAATTAATAAATTTTTTATCATAATTGTTAGTCTATTTATATTCTCAAAATATAAGTAATTATTATGAGAATGCTAAATATATCTGGCACATGTGTTTTTGCTTTTTGGTGTAAATAAAAGGTTTGCTTTTTATGAGCTTGGAGCCCACTCGCCCAACACAGCCTGTTTCTATTGTTCAGGTTAGTCGGCCGGTGGACCCACCTACATTTACATTTACATTGGGCTACACTATATTAGCTAGAAAAGAAAACATGAGATTTGCTCTTTTTTGTTATGTTCGGGTTGAGTTTTGGGTCTTAATGTTGGGTCTGTAATTTTTTTTTTTATATTTTTGATTGGAGGGACGATTATATAGCTCGGGAAGAGAGAAAGGAGGAGAACGAATTCAAACTCCCGTTGTCTCCCTTACAGTCTGTAGATAAGTTATATTAGGTAAATGGTATCAGATTTATTTAATTATATTATCAGTTTTTTGATATAATTTTTTTTTATGAATTATTATTATAATATTATTATTTATTATTTAGTGTCACTATTTATTTATTTTTTTTTATTAATGATTTTTTTTTTAAAGATCTTTATGAAAAAAAAAAGAGAAAAGAGAAAGTATTGATAGGGAGAAATAGAAAATAAAGAAATAATAGACAATGAAAATAAGAGAAAAATAATAATAAGAGTAAGAGTTAAAAGAAAAAAAATGATAGACTGAAAATGAGAAACAAAAGAAATAAAAAAATTAAAGGAGAGAATAAAAAGAAAAATAATTTGATCTGTAGCAGGGCAAGGCATCCGTGAGCCTGGCAGAATGGAGACTCTGGACATAAATTGTGGGGGAACAAAATTAAATTTTTACAGTAATAATGATTTAAATGATAAAATTGAAAAATAAAAATATTTTTAAAAAAATATTTTTATATTTTAAAAAATAACAAAATATATTTGATATATAAAATAATAAAATAAAAATTTATAATATTTATCATTTATATATTTAAAAAAATAAAAAATTTATAAAATATTTTTATTGTCTAATTTTTTATTTTTTTAATTAATATTAATTAAAATTTATATTTAAAATATTTATAAAAATATATAATATTAATAATAATTTTAATATTATATATTATTTAATTTAACAATTTACATTTAATCCTTTTTTTGAACCCATGTGATACGGCAGCCTCCCCAATAACTATTGGCAATTTGGCATATTATTTCTCATAAATACTAAATAAAGGGCATTGACGTTGACTCGAAGTCAGTCTTGGAGACAAAACATCCGTGTACTATTTTCTTGTTCAGAGTTGTTTTCTGGCCTTGATTGACAGGTACCGAAGAGAATGACCCATACGGTTGTCTTGTCATTGGAAGACTATATCGCAATCTGAAAATTGCTATTAGCATCTTTCATTTTTTCCACTGGTCTCTCAACCCCAGTCACAAGTTTCGCCTTTTTATTATTATTTTTAATATATTTTCAGTTTACTTTTTTTTTTTCTTTCCTCGTGAGACGGGTAGCCTCGTTTATACATTATTATTTTTGTAAAATAATATATAAAAATATTTTTAATAAAATATATAATAAATAAAAATTATTAAAATAATTAAAAAAATTAATTTAAATATTTAATAAAAATATAAATATGTATTAAATTTTATTATTTTATAAAAAAAATAAATAATAATATTTTTATAATTTAAATAAAATTAATTTTAAAATTTTAAAAAAATAATTATAAATACGTGTCACGCTAAAAAGTGTAGTAATCTCGAAAACTAAATATGACCACCTTGATGACTTTTGAGTTCATTTGTGTTTTTTTTCAGGCTTCAGTTCTCTTATTATTGGTAAGAAGTTTCTTATTATACTCATCACTTATGTCGTAAATGAGATGTTAAATATTTAATAATTTAAATTTAATATAATATTAATATAAATATATATTAATAAATTTATTTTTAATTATAATATTTTATTAAAATATTATAAATATATAATTAATAATTATAATAATATAATATATTATATTAAATTAAATTAATCAAATTTATTTGAGAATCATTTTACAAAAATTTTGATATTAAAATATTGGCACCTCACCTCGTTTGTTCACAAGGAGCGTGGGACAGAACCACTAACATGACATAAGTTCCTCTGGCTTGTTTTCTGTTTAACTTTTTCCCGTCCTTTTCTATTTCTTGCGGTGATAGTGGGAGGCCACTGCTTATTTTGTAGTCATGTAACACTCACGTGATCTTCAAATTGTTGGTAACAATTAATACTTCTTGTATTTATTTATATTTATTAAAAAAATTAAAATAAAAATATTTATAAAAAAGAGTAGAAGTGTAGATGCCATGATTTTTAATAATCTACTTCCCTCCCATTCCTCCCTGTCCATTCAAACCTGAAAAAACAGTTGGGCATGATGCTGCGCAATCAATGGCTGCACAATCTGCGCCATGAACGGGATCACCTCTGATTGATGAGGGCCGCATGTGGGCTCATTTTTCTCCCTTAACTAGCGGGTAGGAGTTAGCGCTCTTGGTGGGGTCATTCAGATCTTGGTTAATCCGTTCTTTTTCTTTGATAGAAAGCTTATCAAATTGTCTTCGCATACTTTGAAGTTTCGAGCCTCTGAATTCCTTTTGCGATATTTCTCATGCATTTTTGTCTTTTGACACCCAACATTCTAAAATAATTTTGCTCACAGCCTGCTGGATGATCCTCATTGCACTTGCATCTCTCTTGACATTTTGCTTATAGTCTCTCGTCTCCTGTTTGACCTCATTGAAGAACTCTCTTCTACTGGTAGTTATTGATAATAATTAGCGACTACCACAAAATTTGTGAGATAAAGATCATCTTCCTTCGAGAGCTTCAATATTCATAGAAATCTCCATCAAATATTAAAACTTGACTTTGAGTTTATATGAAGATGGTAATAGGATTATCTGTGGCCATGATTTTACTAGGACGAGAGTGCACAATTTTTGATAGATGAGTCAAATTTGTGAGGAAAGGACTAAATTGAGACTTTAGGAATTGAGGGGGTCAATCCGCAAAACTTTTTGGGCTTAGAAGCGTTGAAACGGTGTCATACAATTTTTTATATCCGCAAAGTGTTGTCAACTATTTTCCCGCAAAATCTTTTAGTTTTATTGAGAAGCAGGATATAATTGTTAAATTAATTAATATAAGTGACTCTTGTTATTTAAATTATAACCCAAAATAAAAGGCCTAATATGATGGTCGATTAGGTATAATGGTAATTTGGGTTATCGGGTTTAAAATCCCTCCACTCTCCCTATTTAAAGATAACTGTTACGGAAATGATAACGGTTATCCCTATTTAGAGATAACTGTTACAGTAAGAATGATCGTTATCGGAAAAGAGGGGTAATTCCCTGATTAAAGATAACTCTCACAAAAGGGAGGGTAACGGTTGTACGGATTTTTTTTCTTTCTCTCCACCATCAGAGAGAAAACAAAAAAAAAAAAAAAGGCAATGAAAGGGAAGAGTAGGAGAAAAGAAGGAGAAAAGAGAAAAGCGTTCAGGAACAAAACGTGAAGAGGATTTTCATCTCCGCGACGGGACATCAGCACAATGAACAACGATATGTTAATTTTATTACAGTTTTATTGCTAGTATTCGCATAAAAAAAAGATCTTGCATTATAGAAATAAGAATTTCATAAAGAGAAATTTTAGAAAAATCTAACAATTGGTATCAGAGCGGGTCTGCATATATTGCAATTTGCCTTTTCCTTTTTTTTTTCATTGGAAGGTTGAGGCCCATAAAGGAAAATAGCTGGCGTCGGAAAAGTGGAGAAGTACGCCGGCCGTGGGAGTCAACGCCGCTGGGACCCGAATCGGTCCGAGTACGGCGAAGTGGCCTCCCGGAGAGGACCGCGGTTCCGAGTGTCGCAGGGGAGATGGATCGGTCTGGTGGATACGGCCGGGACCTGAATCGCTGGCGAAAGGGCTTCCAGTGGCCGCTGTGCTTCCGGGTATGCCGAGACCCAAGCGGTGGAGGAAGGCCGTGTATGGTCGGACCCAGGCCTGGGTAGGGCGGAAAGCTTCCGGCGATTGCGTATGGTCGGGACCCAGATCGGCCTGTTGGGCATGGCGGAAAGGCTCTCGGTGAGCGCCTTTTCCGGCATGGCCGGAGATCCGGTTGAGCGTGGGTCTAGGACTCTGCGGCGTCGGCGGGGCTTGCCAGCGTGGAATGAGTGCCGGCCGTGGGACTCTACACTGCCGGAGCTTGTCGGCGCGTAATAGTGCGCCGGCCACTAGACCTTGTGCCGCGAGTGGTTGTCGGTTGCGCCGTGGGTGATTGTCGGTGCAAGGTGTAAGCCGGCTACTGGAATAGTGCGCCGCCGGCGTATTGGCCGGTGTCGACTCCCACAGAATGGAAAGTCAAATTTTGAAAGCTTGTTAGTCACCAAAGTGGCCTAACTTGAAAGAATTTGAATGTTGATTGTGAATTTCAATTGTTCATTTTTGATGCTAATATTGTACATGAACAATTGTAGTTATTAATTATGAGGCTAGGAGATCATCCAAAGATGGATCATTACCTATAATTAATGACACTAAAGGGGATTGATTGATATACTGGGTAAACGTGATTACATATCCAAAGATAACATTCATGTTAACTCTGGTATGATTGATTGATCTATTAAAGTATATTTAAATTAGCATCATTATTGATTGAAATTATGTATTTGAGGATCACCCAAAGGTGAACTTGAATACATAGTCAAAGTTTGTAATGCATGTATCTGAATCCATTAGAGTTTACTCAAAGCATTAACGTGTAAATTTGAATCATGTTTGCAGGTTCCAATAATGTTTTTGCCTTGGGCAATGCAATGATCAAATTCAATGGGTTGAACTATGTAGAATGGTTTGAGCATATTCAGTTTCATTTAGGTGTTTTGGGCTTGGACTTAGCGGTCATTTCGGATGAAAAGCCTGCAGCCATTATCGGGACCAGTACAGAATTTGATAAGTCTCTTCATGAGGCTTGGGTACGGTCCAATAGGCTAAGTTTGAATTTGATGCAAATGACGATGGCTGAAAATGTCAAGCCATCGATGCCCAAGATGGAAAATGCAAGGGAATTTATGATGAGAATTAAGGAATACTCTCAATCAGACATAGCTGATAAATCCATTGTAGGAACCCTAATGAGTGAGCTGACGACCAAGAAATTTGATTGGTCACAGCTTATTCATGATCATGTGACTAGTATGGCTAATCTAGCAGCAAAGTTGAGAACAATGGGTATGGATGTGAGTGAATCCTTTTTGGTTCAATTCATCATCAACTCACTGCCTCCTAAATTTGGCCAGTTCCAAGTGAATTATAACACTATTAAAGAGAAATGGAACTTTCAGGAAATTAAGGCTATGTTAGTTCAGGAGGAAGGGAGATTAAAGAAGATGAAAGATCACTCCATTCATCTCACTGTTCGTAATGATGCTAGTGGCAGCAGGTCTAAACCACATCAGAAGAGTAAGAAGAAGGACAAAGCCTCTGTGAAAGTTGCTGGAGGTCAGATCCAAAAGGATCAGAAATGCTTCTTCTGTAAAAGGATGGGTCACTTCAAAAGGGATTGCCCTAAAAGAAAGGCTTGGTTCGAAAAGAAAGGTATGTACTGTATATCAATATGTTTTGAATCAAACGTAATTGAAGTGCCCAATAATACTTAGTGGTTAGACTCTGGAGCTACTATTCATGTGTCACATATTATGCAGGGATTCCTTTCAATCCAGCCCACAACAGGAACTGAGAAGTTCCTTTATATGGGAAACAAAATGAAGGCACAAATAGAAGGAATTGGGATGTACAGATTGATCTTGGACACTAAGTGCCACCTGGATCTAGAAAAGTGTCTCTATGTTCCTGAATGTGCTAGAAATTTGGTTTCTGTTGCAAAGTTGGATGAAGTGGGATTTAATCTTAAGATTAGAAACGATGCATTTTCATTGTATAGACATTCGTACTATTATGGATCTGGTACTTTGGTTGATGATTTGTACCGTTTTAATCTTAATGCTATGTATGCTGATTTTCTATTTCTTGTTGAGCATGGTATAGGTAACAAACGTAATGTACATGATGATTGTTCTGCTTTCTTATGGCATCAAAGATTGGGTCATATATCCAAAGAAAGGATATTGAGGTTGGTGAAAGGTAATATCCTACCTCAATTGGATTTTACTGATTGGGATGTGTGTGTTGATTGTATAAAAGGGAAACAAACAAGACACATATTGAAGAACCCAGCCATGAGAAGTAATGAACTTTTAGAATTGATATACACTGATATTTGTGGCCCCTTTGATATTCCCACATGGGGTGGTGAAAAATATTTCATCACATTCATAGATGACTACTCACGGTATTGTTACTTATATCTACTGCATGAAAAGTCCCAGTCAGTAAATACCCTAGAGGTGTTTATTGATGAAGTGGAAAGGTAGTTAGATAGAAAAGTAAAAGTGATTAAGTCAGACAGGGGTGGTGAATATTATGGAAAATTCAATGAAAGTGGACAATGTCCTGGTCCATTTGCAAAACTTCTTGAAAGTCGAGGCATATGTGCACAGTATATAATGCCTGGTACACCACAACAGAATGGTGTAGCGGAAAGGCGGAATCACACACTTATAGATATGGTTAGGAGCATGTTAAGTTACAATACTATACCTTTATCCTTGTGGATACATACATTAAGAACTGCTGCATATCTGCTAAACAGGGTTCTTAGTAAGGCTGTCCCTAAGACTCTTTACGAGTTATGGACAAGAAGGAAACTCAGTTTGAGACACCTTCATGTTTGGGGTTGTTCGGCAGAAGTACGGATATATAATCCACATGAAGGAAAGCTTGATGCAAGGACCATTAGTGGTCACTTCATTGGCTATCCTGAAAAATCTAAAGGATATAGGTTCCATTGCCCTAACCATAGCACTAGAATAGTTGAGTCTGGTAATACTCGGTTCATTGAAAATGGCCAGTTCAGTGGGAGTGGGGAATCACGAAAGGTGGATATTAGAGAATTACAAAATGAAAGATCCACAGTGAGTACTCCTACTCAAGTTGTTGTCCCCACACCTAGTGTTTCTACTCAAGTTGTTGTTCCTTTTGTTGCATCACAGTTACATGACATGCAAGGACAACAAATTGATACTTGAAACACGCAAAGTGAACGTATAAAAGGTGAACCAAGTGACAATGTGCAATTCACAAATGAACAAGTGATACCACAAGAAATGGCATTACGGAGGTCTACGAGACAGAAAAGGCCAGTTGTATCGAATGATTATGTGGTTTATTCACTTGAGCATGAATCGAAATTGAGTATTGATAAAGATCCAGTCTCATTTCAACAAGTCATGGAATGCAATGATTCTAAAAAATGGTTCAATGCCATGAAGGAAGAGATGAAATCAATGGATGTAAATAAAGTCTGCGAACTGGTAAAGTTACCTGAAGGATCAAAACAAGTTGGCTGTAAGTGGGTTTTCAAGACCAAGCGAAACTCAAAAGGTAACATCAAAAGGTATAAAGCCAGACTTGTTGCCAAAGGTTTCACTCAAAGGGATAGTATTGACTATAAGGAGACTTTCTCTCCAGTCTCTAAGAAAGACTCCTTAAGAATCATTATGGCTTTGGTGGCTCAGAATGACCTAGAGCTCCACCAAATGGATGTAAAGACCGCCTTTCTGAATGGTGACTTAGAAGAGGAAGTGCATATGGACCAACCTGAAGGTTTCATCACCACCGGGCAAGAAAATTTGGTGTGGAAATTAAAGAAATCGATATATGGACTGAAACAAGCTTCCTGACAATGGTATATTAAGTTCAATGATACCATCACGTCATACGGCTTTGTAGAGAACACCGTTGATCGGTGTGTCTATATGAAGGTCAATGGGAGCAAGTTCATTATATTAGTCCTATATGTCGATGACATTCTTTTGGCTGCTAATGACATGGGTTTGTTACATGATGTAAAGAAATTTCTCTCTGAAACTTTTGAAATGAAAGATATGATTGAGGCATCCTATGTGATAGGAATAGAGATATTCCGTGATAGATCACAAGGATTGTTAGGATTGTCTCAGAAAGGTTATATCAATGAAGTATTAGAGAGATTTAGAATGGAAAATTGCTCAACAGGAATAGTTCCAATTCAGAAAGGGGACAAGTTCAGTGAATTGCAATGTCCAAAGAATGATTTGGAACGGAAAGCGATGGAATCAATTCCCTATGCATCACTGGTTAGAAGCCTGATGTATGCGCAAACATGTACTTGGCCAGACATTAGTTTTGCTGTTAGAATGTTAGGCCGATATCAAAGCAACCTTGGAATAGATCATTGGAAAGCCGGAAAGAAAGTACTTAGGTACTTACAAGGCACCAAGGATTATATGCTTACTTATAAAAGATCAAGTCATCTTGAGATAGTAGGCTACTCAGATTCAGATTATGTTGGATGTGTAGACTCGAGAAAATCTACATTTGATTACATGTTCCTCCTGACTGGAGGAGCAGTTTCCTGGAAAAGTGAGAAGCAGTCTGTCATTGCTACTTCCACTATGGAGGCTGAATTTGTAGCATGCTTTGAGGCTACTATTCATGCATTATGGATGCGAAATTTTATCTTAAGACTTGGTTTGGTTGACAGTATAGAAAGGCCATTAAGAATTTATTGTGATAATTTCGCAACTATTTTTTTCTCTAAGAATGATAAGTATTCTAAAGGTGTGAAACATATGAATTTGAAATACCTATCTGTTAAAGAAGAAGTGCAAAACCAAAGAGTGTCTATTAAGCATATTGGTACTGAATTGATGATAGCGGACCCGTTAACTAAAGGTTTGCCACCGAAAACATTTACTGGACATGTTGCTCGGATGGGCATTTTGGACAGGTCCTCATTCTCTTGAAAGCCAATATTTTGTACTGCTCATATCATTGTGACACTCATGAATTCATTTAAAGCTATGGTCTTGCTTGTGCTTTGTTATCTCCATTTAGTTGTATACAGTTATAGTTTGTGAGATAACTAATAGCATATATGGAAATTACAATTTACAGTTTCAATGTTCCTCAGTAAGGTTGTTATGAATTATAATGATTATGTGATACATGGAAGGAATCATGTCGTTAAAATATGTGTGACCGCCATGATCCAATCGTTTTAATTCAATCAAGTATTGTAATTTGATGATTTTTAAGGATTTTGCGCACTTATTTGTTATTGATTCATCAAATCATAACAAGTGCCAAGTGGGAGATTGTTAAATTAATTAACATGAGTGGCCCTTGTTATTTAAAGTATGACCCAAAATAAAAGGCCTAATATGATGGTCGGTTAGGCATAATGGTAATTTGGGTTATCGGGTTTAAAATCCCTCCACTCTTCCTATTTAAAGATAACTGTTACGGGAAGAATAACGGTTATCCCTATTTAGAGATAACTATTACGGTAAAGATGATCGTTATCGGAAAAGAGGGGTAATTCCCTGATTAAAGATAACTCTCACAAAAGGGAGGGTAACGGTTGTACGAATTTTTTTTCTTTCTCTCCACCATCAGAGAGAAAACAAAGAAAGAAAAGGCAGTGAAAGGGAAGAGTAGGAGAAAAGAAGGAGAAAAGAGAAAAGCGTTCAGGAACAAAACGTGAAAAGGATTTTCATCTCTGCGACGGGACATCAGCATAATGGACAACGGTATGTTAATTTTATTATAATTTTATTACTAGCATTCGCATAAAGAAAAAATCCTACATTATAGAAATAAGAATTTCATAAAGAGAAATTTTAGAAAAGTCTAACAATAATATCTGATTTTCAAGAAACTTCAGCTGCAAACTCTGGACGGTGTGCCCTTCGGATCTAACTTTGAGACCACTTCTTGTGTCAAACGCATGATTGGATGAATATAATACATGATTAATGAGTATTCATCTAATTGTTAGATCACTATCTTGGTCATTATACTTTACACAAATATTTGAAGAAGATTGTTTCTTCAAATTTTGATGTTGGGAGCCTTATATCCTTGGCTAGTACCCATTTCTTTGCCATTGTCTCAGGAGAATTGTGCCTGGAGTCTAGTTGCCATTGGAATACAAAGAGTTAAGTGCAGAAAGAGTCCCTTCCTTTTGTATGGCTAGATGAAAATAGAAATTCTAATTCCATCTTTCTCACTAAAATCTTGCAGTTAAAATGGAGGAATGGTTGGTTCTATTCTCTCTCTTAAAAGGCAATTACTGAAGGGAGACCAGATCCTTGTCTTGTACATACTGCATGCCTCAAGGAGTTAAATGTTGTCTAGTTATGCTATCTTTTAATCGATCCTTTTTGGAGTGCCTCTCATGACATTATACTAACTATTCACAGTGTACAGTATTGTAAAAGAAATGTCTTTGTACCTCGGATATTTGTATTTTGATAGAAGAATCCAATGCAAGTTGAGTTGGTGATGAAAACAAGATCTAGCATAAATGTTTAGATGGATTTGTCTTGTAACTACATGACAAAGGATATACCAATAGACTTTAGAAATTTAAGTGAGCATTGAAATTGTCTATTCTGTCTGTGTCATTGTTAAAAATGGAGTCCTTGCAAGTTTAAGTCATGTAAGAAATTACTCCCTAGTTGCCTCCTTTTTAAGTCTTGGTTGTGCTTTTGAAAAATCAAGTTTTTTGTTAGAAAATGAGTATTGGTTTTATCCTCTATCGAACAATATTTATAATATAAAATGAATTTTTTTTTTTAAATTTTGTTTAGTTTTTAAGTGAATTAAATTAAATTTATAATAAATGTAAGTGAAAAATTTAAAAAATAAATAAGATTTAATTGAAATAAGAAAGAAAAATAAATTTATATAATTTAAAATTATATATATAATATTTTTGTAAAAATAAATAAATATAACAAATATTAAATGAAAAAGTTTCAATGGTGAGATGTTCATAAACAAGAGACTTATGCATTCAACATAAAAAGTAATCATTTAATTGTAACAATAGTAGGTCAAGGTCATCTTCTTTGAACACAAAACAAGAAAATCAATGGATTAGTGGGATATTGTTACATTAATGAAACATTAATATTAATCAAAGGTTGTGTATTTCTTATAACTCATTTTTACATGCAATTTTTTCAATTGTAATTGTTGAAAAGTTATTACAACTTTACAAAATATGCCCATTACATTAACATTAAAGTTTCCTTTATATTTATAGTTTTCATGATTTGGTTTGATTAAATAGCGAAGTCAAATATAAAAGAGAGTCGAATTAGAGAAAAAAGTAAACAAATTATTTGTTAGAGAAAACATTACATTATCCTTTACTTCAATCTTTGATAAAATATTATATATATTTCACTAAAATTTTGTTTCACATATCATTAATGATGGAATCAAAATAGCCTATTATATAATGAGATCAGACTAATCAATTTATATTTTATGATGTCTCAAACTTACCTTAAACTAATGCATGTGACAATGATTTCTTTAAAATATACCTTTGAGATTTTAAGAGCAAAATAAATAGGTATGTTTTTGGTTTTTTGGTACATTTATAACTAAAACTCAAATTTTATAAACATTCAAAGGAGGTTTAATTTATCAAATTAAATGTAGTTAATTATTGTGTTATAACATCTCACAACAAATATATATATATATATCAAAATATAATTTATGTCTTCACTCTTCTTCTTTAGTAATGCTACTAAGTTGAATACAAAAACTTTTTCTTCTCTTCTAAGTCATATACAAAGACTTTTATTACATGGCATGTGCAATTGACTCTATCATTACAAAGTTGACACCTTTTTGATCAATTAGGAAGGGACTCATGACATGTTTAGCAAGATGTGTTAAGGATAGTAATGAGATGTTAATAAATCAAATATAAAGATTTTTCTTCTCATCTGATTCTTATTTTGTCTACCAACTGCACTAATGTAACCATTGATTTTGTTGTCATATTGTGAAAGTGATGCTTCTCATTTTGTGATAATAATACATTTGTCTTTTCAGTATAATTTTCTAAGGCTTGAAAATTGGTCTTATTTTTTATATCTCAATTTGTTCTATCATTACATCTTAGAGCATTACTTGTTATGGTAATTATGACATATCATTGGGTTTTCTAGACTACAACATTATTTTTGACAAGATTTATATATATATATATTTGCATTATATATATTTTTATAGTAATATAGGGATGAAGTTCTTTTGGACCACGTCATTATGAAAATTAGAGAGATTAAAAGTCAAGTTTTGGACATGCTTTGGAAATTAGAGAGGTTATAAGTCAAATCTTAGACACATTTTGAAAATTAGAGAGGATATATAAGTCAAGTCTTGGACACCCATTTTTTGTTTGCATTATACAGGTATGGGTCTTTTTGGACCACCTCATTGTGGAAATTAGAGAGGTTAAAAGTCAAGTCTTAGACACACTTTGGAAATTAAAGAGGTTATATAAGTCAAGTCTTGGACACCCAATTTTTGTTTACATTATATAGGCATGGGGTCCTTTTAGACCACCCCATCATGGAAATTAAAGGGGTTAAAAGTCTAGTCTTAGACATACTTTGGAAATCAGAGAGGTTATATAAGTCAAGTCTTTAACATGCTTAAAAAAAATCTAAGCTTGCATTAGATCATGAATATTAATTACATCATTCATGCTTCAAGATATTTGTTAAAGAGATACCAAATAGGCCCATTACATTTTCACAAAAATTTTCTTTGTATCAGCAATTTTTACAATTTTGTAAAATTAAATAACCATGTTAAATGTACAAGAGAACAAAATTGACAAAGAAAAAATTAATTATTTGTTAAAGAGATCATAATTAAGTTATGAGTTCTTCTCTTTTGATAACTAAAGATGAAGTTTGGATCTAAGTAAAGATATTGGTTGTAAATTTTTTATTTAATCGATTTGCCTCTAATCACATTGAAAGTAAAATGAAAATCTTTGGGATGAACTAAGCCTATCTTATAACTAAAGATAAGTATGAGAAAAAGGAATTGGCTCTTATGCAACATATGGATGCTCTAGTCTTTAAAAATTTATGATTATATCATTAAATATTATAATTCATCATTGACATTAGACTAATTTTGGGCCTCCATGGTCAAACCCAGTGTGAAGCTATGAGTTTTGACATAATATTTTGTTAAATGCTAAATTGGACTTACACTTTTTTGAATTCTTTTATGGATTCAACCAATTTTTAAATATATATTTGTTTTATTTTGGGGACAGATCTTGACCTAATGACTTCACTCAAAGCTTTATCTTTAGCTAACAACAATTTGAATGGATCATTAGCCCAAGAAGGTAGTTGTTAACACTTTACCATTAGTTGAAAGTAGTAATAACGTTTTGCCTTTTATGGAAAAAGCTAAATGTTGTACCATCTACTATTTCAAGCTTGTGTGCACTAAAGAACCTTCAAGAATTGGATCTTAATGACAATAATCTTAGTGGAATTATTCCATCTTGTTTTGGCAAATTAACATCTCTTAAACTCTTAGACTTGTCATCAAACAAACTTGAAGGGGACATTTCATCATTGCCAATTGCTACTCTTAGATCCCTCAAATATATTGATCTCAGAAATAATCTCTTTTGTGGTCAATTCTCTTTTTACTCAATTGCTAATCATACAAATCTTAAAGTGTTGTTGTTATCAAGCAATAGCAATAAGCTACAGGTCCAAACTCATTATCCATATGACTGGCTACCTACAGTTCAGCTTAAGGTTATTGGCATGTCAAATTGTAGACTTAACAATATTCCTGATTTTCTCACTCACCAAACTAAGTTGAGAGTCATTGATCTCTCCCACAATAATCTCACAGGAACCTTCCCTATTTGGTTGTTTGAAAACAATACCCGATTAGAGTTTTTAAGTCTTAGAAATAACTCTTTTATCAGTTTATTTCATTTATCCTCCAATTCTAACTTTGGCCTAAAGTATATAGATATCTTAGATAATCACTTTCATGGAAAGCTTCAACAATATATTGGCAGTATTATTCCAATTGTAAAAGTATTTAATCTTTCAACAAATGCTTTTGATGGTAGCATTCCATTCACTATTGGAAGTTTGCACTATTTGTCCCTTTTAGATCTATCCAACAACATGTTTTAGGAGAAATTCCAAATACTTTGCTAGCAAATTCCTCTCATTTGGAAATTTTGGTGCTCTCAAACAATCAATTAAATGGTGAAGTGCCAAAGACAAAGTCCAATCAAACTTCATTGTCATCTTTGCACCTAAGTGGAAATTGGTTTACTAGCACTCTATCAAATTGGATCTCTCATTACCTAAGCCTAATCTATTTGGATATTAGTGAGAATGGCATATCAGGTAAAATTCCTAGCTTCATTTGGAATTTGAGTTTAGTCAGCTTGAAAATGGCAACTAATAAGCTTGAAGGAACAATTCCATGTGAATTGTCTACATCTAAGTTAAGCCTTCTTGATATTTCTTATAACAATCTTTTGGGCAATCTTCCTTCTTGCTTAAAAGGGTCATCAGAATTAAAGCATTTAAACTTGGAAGGGAATGGATTCATATGCACAATTCCAGAAACATTATTCAATTCTTCGAATGTGATGATGTTGAATATTGGGAGTAATTCTTTTTCTGGTGAAATTCCAACATCAATTGGGAATTTGTCCTATTTAAGAGTTCTTTTACTAAGAGGAAATAATTTGAGAGGTTTGCTACCAAAAGAACTTTGTTAGTTGAATGAACTAGGCATATTGGATCTCTCACATAACTCGTTTTTTGGACTAATGCCAAGTTTTAGCTGCATCTCTTTTGGAAAGGTGATTAAAGATGCATCTGATTTTGCACAGTATGTTGAAGGGCTATACAAATCTTTTGAGATGTCGTATAATTTCCAAAGTAAATTAACCAATAGAGAGTTTGTGATTGAAGACTCATATAGTTTCTTTATAGAACAAGCTTGAGCTGCTTTAGTGACAAAAGCTATATCCAATGTATACAACGGCTGGCATCTTGAATTGATGTCTAGATTGGATTTGTCATGTAACCAGCTAACAGGGGAATTACCCATAGAACTGGAAATTTAAGCTCAATATTATCCTTAAACTTGTCTCATAATCAGTTGACTGGCTCAGCTCCAAAAGCTTGGGAAAATTTTGGGCAAATTGAGAGTCTTGACCTTTCTCACAACAAATTGAGTGGAGAAATTTCTTCGGAATTGATTAGTTTGCACTTTCTAGAGGTTTTTAGTGTGGCTTACAATAACTTCTTAGGTAGGCTTCTAGACATGAAGGGATAATTTTCCACATTTGATAACAAAACCTATGAAGGAAACCCATTTCTTTATGGACCTCCATTGGATACAAGTTGCAATACTAATGTACCAAAAGTGCCACCATCTTTTGATGCAAGCAATGAAAAATGGCATGACATCATTGATCCAGTGTCCTTTTTAGCAAGTTTCATGGCATCCTACCTTGTATTCTTGTTGGGTTTCGTGGCTGTTCTTTATTTCAACCCTTATTGGCGACGGAGGTTGTTCTTAATCATTGAGAATTTCATAGATGATTGCCATTTCATAGTTTTTTATACTATTCCCAAATTGTTCACTAAAGTAGTTAAATAGTTATATTTTGCCTAATTATTTTGCTAGATTATGTATTTACATACATAGTAGTACTTTATGTGGTAGTATTAGATAAGTAGTTCTTGAAGTTTCCTACTATCTTCATATTGTTGTATTGCATGTCATGTTTCCATGAATATTGGATGTTCAGAAAGAGTTGGATTCTAAATAAACAAACTAGATTAGATGTAGATCAAATTAGATACATATTAGACTAGATACATAATAAGTTTCTTGTAACTTGAATATTGAAATGTAAACACCATATATGCATAAATAACAAATAAATATCGCAACAAAACACCTTACCTCATTAATAATAGTTAGGAAGTGGGCAATAGCCCTAAAGAAATATTGCAATAAAACACCTTACCTCGTTAATAATAATTAGGAAGAGGGCAATAGCCCCAAAAAAATCACAAAATCATTTTCTTCTATAGCAACATCAAATGTAATTCACTTTTCTAAAACTATTACAAAAACAAGTTTTCAAAGGTTGGACACATGAAATGACAAATAATAATGTAAATTAATTTATTTCAAGTTAACTATAAATTTCTAATGATGGACTATATTAAAAATGGTGTTGTAAGAAAACAAAGAGAGGAAGATTTAAGGTTCATTGATGTCTATGATTTATTAGTTTAGGAAATTGAAGCTATAGGATTTTAAGTATGGAATTCAATTTTTTGCTCAAAAAAAGTTTGGAATTCAAATTTGTGTCAATGAACATTTATTGAATAAATTATAAAGAGCAATGGAAATTGGAAAATAAAAGTATATTTATATTAAATTGTTATAATAATAATACAAATGGACCTTTGCCTTAGTAGTAATGTACCCATTCCCTCATAATTAAGGGAAGGGGTTGATTGCTATTTTCATTCTCAAAAGGTGTTATATTTCTAAATGATTCAAAGTTGAATATAGTGAATTTGAAAAATTGGCTCTAGTACACCAATTGATTATTCAACCATCTAGTTCACCAATTCTTTGATTGATTTTGACCAAAGTGATTTTTGGATTATAATCAGACCAAAAACCAAATTGATTTCTAATTTTTTTTAGTCAAGCTAGCTGGTTTAGTTTAATTCTCAAAACTTTAATTGAAAATTTCCAACTCTTATATATGATTATTAATAGTGGCTATTGTCCTTGGCTTCTATTAAGGAACTCCTTGATTAATATCAATATAAAAAATATTTAGTTGTCACAATTAAGCATAATTTCAAGCTAGGCTAACCATCAAATAATGTCCAAATTCTATTTAATAATTAAGAGGAAAAAATCTTAACATTACAAGTCTTGTAAGAAAAGCAAGGACAAGTACAAATGTTATTATAAGTTAAGTGTCCCAAGCATATTTCGTAATAGTGTCTAAATTAACTCACAAGTACCCCTCTCTTGATAACCAACAATAAAGTTTGGATTTGACAAAATGAGATAGTAAATTTTTTGTTTATACAGGTTTTACTCCAATCATGTACAAAGCAAAAGTAAAATGGAAATTCTAACATGGAAGAAGTTTAATTTTTCACTTAGTATAAATCCAACAAAAAATGTAAACAAAAATGAAAGGGTATAATTTAAAAGTTGTAACTTAAGGAACTAAGAGAATGTAGACACAAAAAAAAAAAAAAAAATAGAAAGAGAGAATTTGAGATAATCCAAAGAAAGTAAGGTGAAGAAGAGAATTCTAAACAGTTGTGACTTGTGGGGAGACAAAAGACTCTAACTAAATTAGAGAGCTAAAAAAAGTACGTCTTAAGTTTGTTTTATTACATTTAGAAATAAACTCATAATTTACAAACCTCTGAAAAGCAATGTGATTTGAATTCAATTTTCTTTATTCAATCAAACTAAACCAATATAAGGAGAGAATTATAAAGAACTTTAAAAAAACAAAAAATGTACTCCAACTTAAATTAATTAATATAAAATTTGGACATTATTGATTAATTAGGAATAGAAAAATTTCCCCAAAAACAAAATTTAATCAAAATAGACACAAATTTTTTCCTTTAAATCTTGAATTTTTTTAAGATATTCTTTGTATATACATATATATAGCATTTTTCCTCTAAAAGAGACTTGGGGTTTTCGTTTTTGCACAAAGAGAAAGTTTTTGGTTCTTTTGTTCATGTTACTATAGAAATTAGAGAACTTGTAAGTCAAGTAGGTCAATGAGGGGAATTCTTGAGAATTTTTTCTCAATTACTTCTTGACAAGTCTTGGACATGCTTTGGAAAATCTTAAGTCCTTTTTGAATGACAATAATTAATGTAATTAATCTAAAATAATAATTGTTTAGAAATAAAAGTTAAAGAATAAATGTTATATCTATAAAATATTAAAAATTATACTAACTTTACATTAAAAAAATATCAAATAAAGTTCAAGGTAGACAAAAAAAATACTAATGTATCAAACTAGAAACAATTTGCTCTCAAAATAAAAGTCATCTTTGTCATTCTACTATCATCAGAGAATTCATCTTGTGAAATTATCTCAACATCAAGAAAGATAGCAGGTGATAAAACATTAGGATGCTAATCAAATCTCTCAAAAGCTAAATCACTTATAAATTTTTAATGAATATAGTTATATAAAGTCCTTGATGCAATAACAATATCTTTTTGCATGTGAAATGAATGTGGCCTTAAATATAATATCTTCCATCTTCTCTTCCATAATCCAAATGTCCTTTTGATGTAGCTTCTTAAAGAAGAATGCACATGATTAAACATTCCTTTATGTCCTCTAGGCAGTCAACCATGTTGAAATTCAAGTAAATGATATCTTGAACTTTTATAAGGTCCAAGTTATCCTTTTAATGATAAATATTTGACATCAACAAGATAATATTTACCTATATTAATTCATAGAAATAAGAAATTTTGTAATGAATAACATGCTATGTAAAATATTTATTTTTAAAAAAAATATATGTTATGATTAGGACATGATACTTGCTCGTGGGTGTGAGAAATTAAGTTATGAATCTTTAATAGCCAACTAAAAATACTCAGATCATGTGTTATACCCTCCTATCCAACTAATGCTAAAGTGTATATCAAAACTACATTACAATATGATGTTTTGTGTTGGTATGCCCTTTCTTCAAATAAATCTTATTTGACCTTGCATAGGAATACAAGCACATACATGTATTCCATCTATTGCTCTTATGCAATCTTGTTATTAGAACATACTCATAATTATATTTGAGTGATATACTTGAATTTAGCATACAATCTACATTACAATCAAAGTTTATTTTTTGCTATAATGCTATTAAAATAAAAAGTGCCTTAAAATGTGGCATATATCTACTATCATAAAGAATCTCTAGTGGGATATCTCTAAAATCAATATCATACAATTTGATAACATCTTTTGCAAGTGATAATACTACCGATAAAATTTCTATGAAACATCTACTAGTTGTTTCCGTTGAATGTTGAAAATGCTTGCCCATTGATCTAATTGATTCAACTGAAAAAAGTGTGTATAAAAGCATACATACTTTCCCAATTGAAGACATTCTCCTTGAAGGTTTTAATCCATGATTCAATTGTAGAATAGTGCATAATTGAATCGATGTTTCTTTGTCCATTCTGAACATATTTAAATATCATACTTTATGGCCTTATATATGTGCAATAATAGGTACAGATAGCAACAATAGCAACTACTTCCAATAGTTGGAGTCCATCTTCATTGTTAACATCATTATCATGGTGTTGTCCATAATTATTTGTATAATCATTAGTCATTTCTAGGAAAAAAACAAAATAAGTACATTAATATGAAACAAAACAAATATTTCAAATGTCATTTGATTTGGATAAAAAAATTGGAACTAAAAAGTGATGAGTAACAAATATATTCAACAATAAATAAAATAATGCACACTAAAAAATGTTAGTACCAAAAGAAGTAATCTTGTATTTATTAAGTTTTTTGCTTCTTAAGTTGATAATGCAATCTATGTAACTTAGCTTGTTTATTTGTTAATCCAAAATAAATTTCTCCATTTTTATTATCTAAGATTAACTCTATAGTATCAATAAAAAAAATCATAATCTTCTTCAACATATGGTAGAGAATGAATATTGTTCATGACCTCATGTCTAAAACAACTTGGCAAGCCTTTTTTCCTATTTTGAGCAACACTATCAACCAATCGGTTAATTGTTTCTTAAATAGCAGATGCCACTCTTGATTGTCATTTTTTATTATTCCTTTTAAGACCTTTTCTCATGAGTCAGTTTGATTCAGCAACTCTTTTCTTATAAGTCTCATTTCTTCCTATTGTAAGTCAATTTAATAGTAGATGTCTCATTTGATTCCACTCTCATGTATAAGAACATTGGAATAATTCATCTATAAAATCAGCAAAACCAGGTTCTCCATCTAAATCATCACCAATTTCTAATGCAACAATTCTGTCATGAATCGTATGATTAGTCTCAACACCACCTCTACTGCCAAAGGTGGCTGATGAAGGAGCAACAGCATGTTCCCCAGTTGCCACTATATCCCCAAACATAACATTTAATTTCCTCTCCAGTTCTAATTCAATACCAGTTTATCGAAATTTTTTTCAACTGGATTAGCCTGCAACATTTTAAAATAATGAGTATTATCAATGACATAAACTTATAAAAAAAGTTTTTGAGTAAAGAAATATAATATTAAAACTAAATTTAATCTGCTCTTCCCACCACATATAAATAGCAAAAATTGTGTTTTTCACAGGATCCCACCCTAGTCCAGTCTCTTTTCCAACTAAATCTTCTTTTTTTTTTTTTTTTTTTTGAGCATCCGTTTATTTTGCAAATGATATTTATCATGCTTACATTCACTTATTCTTTTCTTGAAACTCTTCAACAACATAAATCCATCATTGCTTATCAAAATGAGTTAAAGGTCTTAGTCTTTTTTTTTTTTTTTAATAGCTCTTATGCAAATATCACCAAAAATATGAGTTATATTCTCATTCCACACAACCTTGAATGTCTTACATGCGCTATCTTGAGTTAGCCGGTTGTCATTATTTCTTCCCATCTACAATAAATTTAATTTGAAACTCACAAACACAATTGTCAAATAAAAGTTACAATAAATCTTAGATAAAGGTCACAAACATATTCGTTATACGTCATATTTGCCAAATGTCATATGAAATAAACACCACAAACATTTCAAACTCAAATAAGTATTAAACACTTAATTTGGAAAATATATTATGCTTTCTCAATTATCGCAGATGTTTTCTAGGCATTCAAAATTTTTTATGCAGCAAAAATTAAAACCAATTTAGTCCTAGAGCGAATGACCGGTCATGAGCAGGTGGACTTGGTATGTAGCCTGCTTGGAAGCTAGTTTCTGATACCACATTAAAGCGTAACCAAAAAGATAAGCGCATAGAGCACCGGTTAAGTAGAACCAACAAAGTTAGGAAGCCCACGGGGAAAGAAAAGTAACTGAGATAACAGTTTTAATAATATTGACGAGAACAAATAAATCGGCCCATAAACACATGTTGAGTGTACATATGCAAAGATATTCGTTGAAGATCATGAGGAAAAGGCATGATTCAATTAAGATAGTTTCTTTGATTTGGAATAAAATGGCACACCCATATCTACAAGAAAACAGTGGAAGAAATACAATAATATTTACCGAGGAGACTAACCTCTGTACCATAAATATGTGACTTTGCTTCACTGATTGCTACAAAAGTCCTACAGGATCTGGATGTACCACTAAATCTAGCAAAAGATGCGTGTCATGCCCAAGAGCCTACACAAAGTCAATTAATAGAATTGACATTAGAGAATATCTGACTATCATAAACTGCAATTTCATTGTAGTCTTGAGCAACCAAATCGCAGGACAGCTATTAGGATAATCACTTGCATAAACAGTAACTACCCTCTAATTCTCTATCCTGCTTTCGTATGCATTTTCCATTATTTCATCCTTGGCTGAGTGGACGACACAAATATGTTATTCAAGACATGTGATCTGGCAAATATGCGGTCCAGAGATGGAGATCTGGAGTACAATTTTCACGTTGCTTTGGGTCATTCGCAATCTTTCAGCATCCGAAACAATGACTTCATCTTAAGACACGTAACACACTCCAAAAATTAATAAATGTCCAACCATTTACAATTTACAATTCCAAAATAATCGAATCGGAGTATTGTAAAAACAAAGTTCTATGGCCGTAAAATTAGATACATATTAGTCTAGATGTGTATTAAGTTTCTTGTAACTTGAATATTGCAATGGAAGCACCATATATGCATACACAATAAACAACAAATAAATATTGTATTCATTGCCAAGTATACATTAATAATAAATATTACAATAAAACACCTTGACTCTTTGATAAAGGTTCAGAAGAAGAAAATAAAAAATCTTTTCTTCTACAGCAACATCAAATGTAATTCTCTTTTCTAAAATTATTACAAAAGCAAATTTTGCAAAGGTTGGACACATGAAACCATAAATTTGAAGGTAGATCAATTCATTTCAAATTGTAACGGTAAATTTATAATGATGAATTGTATTTAAAAGAGCGTCATAAGAAAGTAGGGAGAGAAAGACTTAAGGTTCGTTAATGTTTATGATTTATTAGTTTAGGAAATTAAAACTATACGATTTTAAGTATGGAATTCAATTTTTTTGCTTAAAAAAGAGTTTGGAATTCAAATTTGTGTCATCGAATATTTAATTGAATAAATTACAAAAAGTAATAGAAATTGGAAAATGAAACTATATTTATATAAAATTGTTATAATAACAATAATACAAATGGGTATTTGCCTTAGTGGTAATATACCCTTTCCCTCATAATTAAGGAAAGTGGTTCATTGATATTTTTATTCTCAAAAGGTGCTATGTTCTCAAATGGTTCAAAGTTAAACAGAGTGAATCTAAAAAATTGGCTTTGGTTCACCATTTTTTTGATTGATTTTGATCAAAGTGATTTTTGGGTTTTAATCAAGCTGAAAATAAAATTGATTTCCAATTTTTTCACTCAAGCTAGTTGATCTAACTTGATTCTCAAAACTTCGATTGAAAATTTCTAACTCTTATCTATGATTATTAACACACTTATTAGTGGTTATTATCCTTACTTCTATTGAGGAACCCTTGATTGGTGTCAATATCAACAATATTTAGTTGTTGTAATTAAACATATTTCTATGTTATGCTAACCATTAAAAAACATCCAAATTCTATCTACTAATTAGGAGCAAAAAATCTTGACATTACAAGCCTTGTAAGAAAGGCAAACATAAGTACAAAGTTTACTATAAGTTAAGTGTCCTAGGTGTGAGTCATAATTTAAAATAACTCACAAGTTCCCCTCTTTTAACGACCAACAATAAGTTTAGGACTTGACAAAATATGATTGTAAATTTTTTGTTTGCATCGATTTTACTCTAATCATGTAAGAGCAAGAGTAAAATGGAAATTTTTTGATGGAACAAATTTATTTTTCCACTTAGTATATGTCTAACAAAAAAAAAGGTAAACAAAAATAAAAGGAAGAGAATTCTAAATAGTTGTAACTTGTAACTTGTGACTTGGGGAGACAAAAAGATTTTAACTAAATTGGAAAGTCAAAATGACACATCTTAATTTTTTTTATTACATTTAAAAATAAATTCACAATTCACAATCCTAGAAAGACAACATGATATGAATTCAATTTTCCTTATCTAATCAAACTAAGTCAATATAAAGAGAGAATTACACAAAACCTTAAAAAATAAAAAGAAAACACTCTAAATTAAATTAATTATTATAGAATTTGGATATCATAAGTTAATTAGGAATAGAAAATTTTACCTAAAAAGAAAATTGAATCAAAATAGACACAACATTTTTGCTCTAAATTTTGATTTTTCTATGATATTCTCTTTATATATATGTACATAGCAATTTTCCTCTAAAAGAGACTTGGTTTTCCTATTCTACATAAAGATAAAGTTTCTTTTTTCTTTTGTCCATGCTACCATGGAAATTAGAATCTTATAAGTTAGGTAAGCCAATGAGGAGAATTTCTAAGATTTTTTTTTTCTCAATTACTTCTTTACAAGTCTTAGACACACTTTGAAAAATCTCAAGTCTGCATTAGAACAAGAACACTAGTTCCATAACATCCATGCTTCAAGTCAAGGTCATCTTTGAGCAAGAAACTGGAAAATGAGGTATTAATGGCTATAAGAAGTTGCAACTTATTTTTATAAGTAGTCTTTTATAAGAAGTCAAGGTCACTTGTGCTTTCCTCTTGTCAGGACATAATCTTCTCTCTCCAATCACATGGCCTTGTGGGTTTGCTAGTTTGAATTGGAATATTTTATTTCCATGGGCATATAAATTGAAAAAAAAAAAAAAAAGAATTCATATCATAATGAAATGCAAGGCCACTGATTTGGTTGATGAATCATCCTGTGTAGCAAACAAGATGATTAGGTGAATGTACCATTGAGAACTTAATCTCAGAAACTTCTTTGTTTTGTTTTTTTTTTTTTTTTTGTTGTTATTTTGGCTGTCATGGTTATTGCCTTATAGTAGGAAGCCTTTCAAACTTGCAAAAAGTCATGGTGCAGCCACAAAAATTATAGAAAACTGGTGATTAATTGTAGAACATATCGAATTCCCATATGGACCAAGCACGCCAAACACAGCTTGCCGGTGGGGCATTCATGGAGATTAAGCATTAGATTGATCATTGCCTAATGAAGGTTGTTAACGAGCATGGGTGTAGGCTCTGTGTGCATGTTTGAATTGGTGTTATCACAAATGTTAGAAACTTTGACAAACCTATTTTTGTGACGATGGCCAATGTACCACCTCCTTTATGCCTTAGCTTGTAGCCCATCCATAAAACCTTGTGATCAAAACAAGATTTTAACTCATTGCACATGCTTACATGTGCAAATGCTTATTGTGATCTTTGAATTTTGCATGAAGTACACATTGGCCAGTTGGTGCCACTTAATCATTATCAAATTTATTGGTCAATTGACTGCAAAATAATTTAATATTTTAACATGGTGGTCTAACTTTAAGAATATCAGCTATCTTGGTTTCACTTTTTTTGTTTTAATGGCAAGCGAATTTATAGACATTTACCTCAAAGTACGTTAACCCACAGCGTACACTGAATTGATGTACATAAGCCAACTGCTATCCAACTTTACAAAAGAATGGCCCTGCACAATACTTAGATGGCCGCTTAACTATTCAAAATCTGATCCGTAATGTTTTGTGAACTTGGTCCAGCCCACTAAAACCTCCGGCCTTTGATTTCTCATATCTACCACTCTTCCATTAATATATTGAATAAAATTAAAGGTACAAAATATAGGAATTAATTAAAATAACATAAATGCTAATCTGCACCCTAGTGAATATTTAGGTAGATAGACTCAAACTCAAAATATCCATGCACTTTGGTTCATTTGATCAAGTTATCAAAAATCTTGATTCAAAGGCATATAGTAAGTTCAATTCTCAAAATATTAATCTGGATGTCCTACAACAAGCTAAACAAATTAAGAAATTAGTTGCCTTATCAATTGTTTAATTCTTATCTCCTATCATTTCCATTGGAAAAAATCTTTGGGGAAATTAATTGTTGATTATCGCAGTTGAAATGTTGCTATAAAAGTAGAAAGTAGTTGAAATGTTATGTATATAAAAGGTCTCGTAATCATATAAATAAAATATCCTATTGTAGCCCTATTTTGTACACATCCTTGTTAATTTTATGGTCAACAGTGTCCTAAATTTCTTTTTAGTTTTTAGAGACTAAGATTTTTACTTTAAATCTGAAATTAAAAATTTAAGTAACTCGTTAGATTTTGTAATTAATAACCAACTTATCCTAAATTTATAATATCTTGTGTTGTGAGATTTATAATATATTTTAGTCAAGAAAAAAAAAACAAAATCAAATACTTAAAAACTTATTGTGAAGGAAGCGAGAATCTTAGGACTAAATTATAATTCTATTGATCTTACGATTTGGATTGAGATTTACTTCAAAAATATCCTAATGTGATCCAAAACTTCATAAATGATCCTAAAATCATAGGATTCTATGAAAGGACTTTAACATCATTTCATTAAATATTCAATGTAATCCTTGAAATATATTACAATATAATTTTAGATGGAAATGGTTTATAGCTTGGCAACGGTCATTAATATGCTTTTTTCAAGTATGGAGACATCGTCAATAACGCCTAATGCAAAAACTTGTGGCAAAGTTTCAAACACTGTGTCACCAGCCGCGTCCGGAGGTAATATTGCAATGCGCTTTTTGCTCGTTCGTCTCAAACATGGCCAAGCACCTCACTGTTCTTTTGTTCACGCTTATTGTTTTTCTGCTGTTTGTACAAAATGGTTGCTCCCGAGAATTGAAGGTAATGTTAAAGTGTGTTGAATTAATTATGCGTTGCTAGATGTCAATTTTGGTATATGTAATTTTTTATCTTGCTAAATGAGTTTATAAGGCAAAGTGGGGGTTTAAGTTGCCAGCTTAGTTTGATTTGTACCCAATGTATCCTAAAAAGTTTAAGTGGTCTTTAGGCCAAAATTTCACAACTGTAAATGTTAGATAGTGAAACAAAGTAGGAATGATCATGATGTTGATATTAATTTAGATTTAAATTAAAAGTTTATTATAATAGTTCAAATTGAGTTCGATTTAAAATTTAACTATTTAGGTAGATTTAGGTATCCGTCTCTATATGCTCGACAATCAAGTTTATTGATGATAGTAGTGTTCCAGTGATGGGAAAAGGATGAATTCTTATCAAGTTGAAGAATGAAGATCATAATTACATCTCAGATATACTTTATGTACTAGACATGAAAAGTAACCTTCTTAATTTGGGCCAATTACTTGAAAAGGGGCATAACATGCAGTTACGTAATAACTGTCTCTCAATTCTTAATAGGAGAGGTACACTCATTCTTAAAAACCCTTTAACAAAGAATTGGATGTTCAGAATTGATATTGCCACTGATGTTTACACTTGTCTAAGTGTTGTCAAAAATGAGTCTTGGTTATGGCATCTTCGTTTTGGCCATCTAAATTTTCACAATTTAAAGTTGCTTGAACAAGGAAACATGGTGACAGACTTGCCTAGGATACATCATCCTAATCAAACTTGTAAAGCATGTATTCTTGTTAAATAGAGTAAACAACCCTTTATGACAAGGACTTAGCATGCAAGACAACCATTCCAACTTATTCACTCTGATGTTTGTGGCCCAATAAGTGTGTCATCATATGGAAAAAATAGGTATTTTCTTATCTTCATTGATGATTTCACCAAGAAGACATGGGTTTATTACATGTAAAGAAAGTCTAAGGTGTTTGATTATTTTAAGATGTTTAAGGTTTATGTTGAAAGACAAAATGAATACCATATTAAAATTCTAAGAATTAATGGAGATGATGAGTATATTTTTAATGATTTCAAAGAGTACTGTGAAGCACAAGAAATAAAGTATGAAGTCACAATTCCCTATACCCCACAGCATAATGGAGTTACTAAAAGAAAGAACAGAACAATCATGAATATAGTGAGAAGCTTGTTAAAGGCCAAAGGAGTTCATAATCCATTTTAAGCATAAGTTATTTTATGTATTGTTTACTTGTTGAATATATCTCCAAGAACAAGTATTCATAATGTCACTCCTGAAGAAGTTTGGAGTGGTTTTAAGCCCAGTGTAAGGCATCTCAAGGTGTTTGGCTCTATTACCTATACTTATGTTCCAGCAAAAACAAGGACAAAGTTAAATGATCGAGGAGTGAAGACAATTTTTCTTGGCTACAGAAAAAGAGGATATAAGTTATTCAATCTTATGACAAAGAAGGTAATTGTGAGCAGAAATATAACTTTTGCTGAAGATGAAGTTTGGAACTTTGATGCTGAGGAACAACATAACTCTCAGAGATGTCCAATTGCTATTTTAGGAAAAGAAGAAACTCAAGCTGCAATCCCTACTGTAAATGGGGAAGTCTCACCAGTTGATACACAGAATCCTACACCACAAGTTCTACAAGAGAATGAAAGACTAAGGAGAAATTGCCAATAATTAGTTAGGTTGTAAGATTATAAAGTAATCCCTGATAATGTTGTCAATGATGATGGGGATTTGGTGCACTTTGCCATGTTTGTAGATTGGGAACCAGTGACATTTAATAAGGCAATTCAAGATACAAAGTGGGTGAATGCCATAAATGAAGAAATCAAGGTGATTGAGAAGAATGATACATGGGAGCTTACTACTATTCCATGAGGTTAGAAAGCTATTGATGTTCAAGACAAAGAAGAAATCCAATGAAGAAGTAGAGAGATATAAAGTAAGATTAATTGTAAAAGAATTTGAACAATGACCTAACCATGATTATCACAAGAATCATTG
Organism: Rhizophora apiculata; assembly: GCA_037832385.1. Lineage (NCBI taxonomy): Eukaryota > Viridiplantae > Streptophyta > Magnoliopsida > Malpighiales > Rhizophoraceae > Rhizophora > Rhizophora apiculata. The sequence goes on along the minus strand of CM075429.1, from coordinate 7,726,475 downwards.
GAAAACTCATCAAATGGATGTAAAGTCAGCTGAAGCAAATGTTGGGATTGAAAGTATCACCTAATCAGGATTAAGGGAGATGTTGATATTAATCCAAATTATGAGTTAGCTTAAATTAGAAATTTATTATAATAGAAATCCAAATTGAGTTCGATTTAGAATTTAACTATTTATGTAAATTTAAGTATCCATCTCTATATAAAGTCACATAGTCTATATTATTTGTGTGCTTCAAAACTATTATGTGAGTGCCTCTAAATTATTAGTATGAGTGCTTCTCAGTTATCAGTGTAAGTGTCTCTAAGTTATTATATATCTATTTTATCATATTAATAAAATTACAATATTCTCCTTATCAGCTGTATTATAGTTATTTTTTCTAACACAGGAATATATATAAATATACTAAAAGATTGAAATTGGCAAAGGTTTAAGTAGGGTTTTGCTCTCCACTACTTTTAATTTAAACTCCTAGATCTTAGTTTACATCTATTATACAAGTATGGCAAGGGAAATATGTATATGTCACTTCATAAATGAATTTTGTTTCTACCCTTTTGTTGTCTCGAAATTAAAATTCACATTATGTAGAAATCTGAGAACATAGAATTATAATTTTGCTAATCGACAAGTTCAAAGGTGAAGGAAGTCCATGCCTTAGGTATACTTATTCACCAGGGAGCTAGAAACTTAATTCATAGGATTGACAAGAGATGAACTCAATTTGTGAGTGGAAGGGCAGCCGCTTAAGGACAGGATGGGGACTCACCCTGGTATACAAGAAAATACATGTTGGATAAATAGTTTTAAAATTTTAACCAATCTAACAATTAAATTGATAAATTGACTATCTAAACTCTAAATTAATTCAGTTCTCTTATTAAAATAAACAAAAGAAATAACTCAAAGAAAATTGACTGAGTTAATATTAAAAATTTTATTTATTTTTTTTAAAATTTGTATATAATTATATTATTTTATTAATAATTTTTATAAATATATATTTAAATATTATTTAAATATTATTTTATATTTTATAATATAAAAATATTTAATTATATTTTTAAAAACAAGAACTAACCCATTAGTTCAACTAATTGTTAATATGATAAACTAAACCTTAAATAAAATTAGGGTCTGATCTTGATTTAAAAATTATAGTTGGATATTATTAAAACATATTTAATTTGAAAATTTTTTATTAGAAACAATTTATTCTCAATAGAAAAAAAGAAATACTAGGTGGGAGGAAGACCAAAGTGTAAATAAAAAAGACTAGTCACTAGCAAGGGAAAATCTTATGAAACAATTTTATTTCAAATAACAAGCAACCAAACTCATGTCACAAATATAAATTATATTTTTTTAATCTTTCAATAAAGATTTCATTTTTGGTACATTTTTCAATTAAAATATTGTGACTAATACATATATTGTATGTTGTGTTTGTTAAGATTACAACACTAACCATGTGACACTTCACTCGGCCAAGATTTATAGGATTATCAAAAGTAGTATTTACTATTCTTTAGGAGTCCTCACTATCTTTTAGGAGTCTTTGCTATTATCTAAGAGTCATTGCTATCTTTTAGGAGTGTTTAAGACCATGACAACTCTGCTCATAAGGTCAATAAGGATCAGGATGTCAAATCTTAAATATGCGAATGCAACCATACTAGAAGAATCAAGTGTACAAGAATTAGAAACATTTAAGGAAGTAGTTTAGTATCTAGAGTGGACTAAAGCTATGGAAGAAGAAATTGTTGCACTGGAATGAAATCAGACTTGGGAGCTTGTGCCAAAGCCTAGAGATGTTCAGCCAATTTCCTACAAATGGGTTTATAAGATAAAGCATCGCATAGATGGATCAATTGAGAGACATAAGGCTCATTTGGTGGCTCAAGGCTTCTCTCAACAATATGGAATAGACTATGATGAAACCTTTAGTCCAATTGCAAAGCTTACTACTGTTAGAGTCTTACTTGCACTTGCAGCGGGCAAAGATTGGAACTTGTGGCAAATGGATGTGAAGAATGCATTCTTGAATGGGGAATTGGATTGAGAAATCTACATGAATCAACAATGGGTTTTTAGAATCAAGATCACCCTAAATATGTGTGTAAGCTACGGAAGGTGCTCTATGGATTAAAGCAAGCACCAAGAACCTGGTATGGTAAAATTGTTGAATTCTTGACTTATATGGTTATTTTGTGACACCTGCAAATTTTAGTTCATTTGTCAAGGCTAATGAAGGGAAGCTGGCTATTGTGCTTGTATATGTAGATGATCTAATCATAACTAGAGATTGTGAAGAAGAAATTCTCAAAACAAAGGAGAATTTATCAATTCGGTTTCAAATGAAAGAACTTAGGCAACTCAAGCACTTTCTTGGTCTAGAGATAGATCGTACCCAAGAAGGAATATTTCTTCATCAACAAAAATATTCTAGAGATTTGTTAGAGAAATTTGGGATGCTTAAGTGCAAGCCAATATCAACGCCAATGGAACCAAATGTCAAGATATGTGCCTAAGAAGGAAGAGATTTGGAAGATACAACGATGTATCGACAATTGGTGGGTAGTTTGATCTACTTAACTCTAACCAAACCTGACATTTCTTATACAGTTGGTGTGATGAGTCGGTACATGCAAAATCCAAAGAAGTCTCACTTAGAAGTAGTTCGTCGAATTCTAAGATATGTGAAGAGCACACTCAGCTATAGTGTCTTGTATAAGAAAAGTGAACATTGTAAGCTAGTTGGTTATTGTGATGCCGACTATGCAGGTGATCATGATACTCGATGTTTAACTACTAGGTATGTTTTTATGCTTGGGTCTGGAGTAATTTCATGGTGTAGTAAAAGACAACCAACTGTGTCCCTGTCAACAACAGAAGTAGAGTATCGAGCTGCAACAATGACAACACAAGAGAGCACTTGGCTTATTCAATTGTTAAAAGACTTGCATCAACCAACAAATTATGCAGTTCCCTTATATTATGATAACCAGTCGACAATACATTTGGCAGAGAATCTAGTTTTTCATGCAAGAACTAAAAATGTGGAGATACATTATCATTTTATCCTAGAAAAAGCATTGGGAGAAGAGATTGAGTTGAGGCAGATCAAAACAAAAAATCAAGCTGCAGATTTGTTCACAAAAGGCTTGAACAATAACAAATTTGGAAGTTTCTGCCAACAACTTAGGATGGTAAAAAGAATGGAAGCTGGCATTGAGGGGGAGTGTTAAGATTACAACACCAGCCATGTGACACTTCACTTAGCCAAGATTTATGGGTAGTTTTATGACCGATTTTAATTATCAGAAGTAGTATTTATTGTTCTCTAGGAGTTCTTGCTATCTTTTAAGAGTTTTTGCTAGTATTTAGGAGTCATTTTTATTTTTTAAGAGTGTTTGCTATTTTTTAGGAGTCTATCTATTTATTTTTAAATATTTTACAATGGGTTGTTGCTATAAAAGTAGAAAACAGTTGAAATATTATGTATATAAAAGGTCTTTAAATCACATAAATAAAATATCTTATTATAGTCTTATTTTGTGCACATTCTTGTCAATTTTATACTCAACAGTATTCTAAATTTCTTTTTAGTTTTTAGAAACTAAGATTTTTATTTTAAATCTAAAATTAAAAATTTAAATAATTTTATCGTTAAATTTTAGAGTTAATGACCAACTTATTATAAATTTATAATATATTGTGTTGTGAGATTTATAATATATTTTAATCAAGAAAAAAAAAACAAAATCAAATACTCAAAAACTTATTGTGAAGGAAGTGAGAATCTTAGGACTAGATTGTAATTCTATTGATCTTACGATTTGGACTGAGATTTACTTAAAAATATCCTAATGTGATCCAAAACTTCATAAATGATCTTAAAACATCTTTTTATTAAATATTCAATGTAATCCTTGAAATATATTACAATATAATTTTAGATGGAAATGGTTTATAGCTTGGCAATGGTCATTAATATGCTTTTTTCAAGTATGGAGACATCGTCAACAACGCCTAATGCAAAAACTTGTGGCAAAGTTTCAAACACTGTGTCACCAGCCGCGCCGGAGGTAGAACTGTCGGTGTTTTCCTAACTTCAAACTTTAATATTCAGATCCTTGTCCGAACAAATAAAAAGAACAAGTAAAAAGAAAATTTAAGGAGTGTCTTTGGGTCTCCCAGGAAATGCAGATCACAATTTAGATATTATTTTCTTACCTAATTGGATTCGTCAATGTCTTTTATTTCTTTTGAGCATGGCACTTTCTACTAATTGAAACACAATGAAACATGTTGAATCGACAACGTATAATATATCTGTTTTGCCTGCCGTAGTTTTCTTTCCTTTTATTTTGCATCAGTTATTCTGTTAATGGAACTAAGCTATGACAGTGGAGAAAGATTATCATCCTAATGTCATTACTTACAAGAGTTTAATTAACGAGCCTTCCAAAGAAGCACTTCAGGTTGAAAACTTATAGAAAACACACTCATCTTACAAATAAACATCACAATTAAATATAAGGTCGTTATGGTTCGAATGAAAAATCTCCTGGTCATAAACCTGTAATATCACCTCAAGATTCAATTCAATTCAATTTCAAAACTTAGATTGTTGGATGAGATTTAAGAATGTATTATATATTAAACTCTAAGACAATTCCATGTCAAATCAATTGGGCAAGGATACTTTTCGATTTAATGTTGAAAAGGAGTTATTATCAACTTAATTTGATTGTTTACAACAACTATCAAAGATCTATGTAAACTTGTAGACAGTATTGAGTGCAATTCTTCAAGAAATGGTTTCTAGGGGGCTCTCTGCAGATTCCACCACATTGAGTTTGTTGATGAATATGGTTTCTCACGGCAAGACTGCAGTAATTTTTGTTTGAAGACTATTAATGTTGCAGTGCTCTCCAGTCTTGGTATTCCATGGAATCAGGGTCGCTACTTCTCTTCATGGTGATGACTTTACATCAATTTTCTCTTTAATTCATCTTATTATTGGAGCATTTCCCTTTTTCACTTCGTAGATGATGGTGCTGTTAATTGATCTTTCTTTTATACATCCGAGTTTATTGTACAGAGCTATGAATCCCACTTGGCACAACAAATATATGCATTGCCATTGAGTTATAAATGTAATGGCTTATACTTCTGCTCTTCTTAATTTCTTGTCCCTGTTCTTCTAGAAGTGGAGCAACAAACCTTTGTTTCAGAAAATTATGGGGCAGAATTGGAGTCATCTTAGTCTCGATGATCCCCTCTGTTGTTAACAAAGAAGAAAGGACCTCATTGAAAGAAGAATTGCAGAGGAGAACTCTTCTCTGCTGTAAAAGTTTTGCAGATAATGACAACACATTCATTTCATTCAAAGTACCCCTTTTAAGGGATTTCATACAATGATTGAGTACAAAAGGACTGATGAATACAACCCATCTTCCATACTTCCATGTTGACTTCAACAAGTAACTTGAAAGGGACAAACTTCACCTGATCCCACTATCTTTGGATTGATGTTTCTGCTTTTGCAAAAGTGACAAAAGCATGTACTCTTCAAGTAACAATTAGACTAAACACTGCAATCAAACTAAACATCAAGAGGAGTTGTTGCTGTAAAGTTCATTCCACTTTCTTGATCAGCAAGTTTCCCATCTTCTTGTTCACTTCAAGGTTGCATTGCTGGATTGGAACAGGAGTGAAACTAGTTCTGTCAACACCCTCTCTCTTTTCAATGAGTTTGTCCAACGAGCCTTTGCCTTTAATTTTCAATTTTACAAATCTTTTTTGCAGCAATTGCCAGGATGAAGTGACCACGTAGGCTGCTGGTGAGAGGCTCACTTCTCTATCAATTAGAGTGCTTGAAGTTGCCATTGCAGTAAATTCTAGTTCTAATAAATATTTTCAAAAGCTCATGGGCTTGATTTTTTTTTTTCTAGTATTTTGGATATTCTTTGCTGTACCTCAAATGTTTTTTCTATCGTGCCCCATAGACTCAGTGCATGAACACCTGAAATGTGAGTAATAGCTGCTGAATAGTTTGATTACTGTCAAAACTAAAAAATTGTGTTTCAATACATGAAAATTGCACAAAACCAGAACACAAATAGCAACTATAATGAATCAGAAAGCATAAGGCACTGCAAGCTCCTGCCGCAAAAACGAATTGGCTGCCATACAGTTGCATTAAAGACCCAAAGGAGAAAATTAAAAGTAAAGCAGAATGGCCGAAATAGAGATACTACGAAAATCAAACACTGGTCGTCTACACATTTCGTGAACGCCAGATGCACAAAAGTTGATTGCTCGGAATGGAATCGGACGGTCACATATTCAATTCGCAATTCTGCTTCAAAAACTTAAGAATTAAAAATCTGAAAAATGTTCATTTTAGTCGAGTGTTTTGGGAAATGGGTTCATTACATTACATTCTCCATTTTATTTTTACTGCACGAGCTGCTGGCAGTCGGGACATGTCCCCGATTAATCCGCATAAATTAAAGTGACTAAAATAATTTGAGCAGCCAACATTTTGTTAATGATTAGTTATGAAAGTCTTTTTATGATTTGTATGCATAAATAATTTTTAGAGAAATTAAAGATACTTCATAGTAATTAATTAGATACTTCATAGATATATATATGGTTGTTTCTTTTGTTTAATCTCTATTAGTATTAGGAATTTTTAGTTTTTGTTATTCTTGTTTTGGAAGTTTCTTAGAGATAATAATAGTTATGTTTTTTCAGTTTGCTTTTGCAGTTATCACTGGTTTATGATGACTTTTAGATATAATACCAAGTTTTATGATTCTTGATATTTTATGCATGTCTAATTATTTTTATGAATAAATTTCTCAATATAAGATAATTACATAAGAAAATTTGTGTGTGTCACAGGTAATCAAACTAAGAAAAAGACTTTTAAAAAAGAAAACATTAAGGGAAGATAGCATGTAGAAAATGCAGCTTTAGAAATTAAGTGTTTTTTTTTAAAAAAAAAAAATTAAAGGGAAGGAGAAACTTCTTTAAAAGAATGATAAGGAGGTGATAGGGGGTGAAGATGGAACCATTGCACCCCCGTCAAATCTTGTTGAAGAATTAGTCAAAGTCTATATTGGGGATGGGATAGTTCATGTAATCCCAAGACTAACTGGAGTCCCAAGTGAGCCAACTAATCAGCTGTTCAATTTTCCTCTCTGTACACATGAGTGAGCCGAATTACTCGTTGCAAGCAATCAAGTTCCTGCAAGTAAGTGTTGTTTGCGCCGGGCTGGTTGAGCATTTTACTAAGATAAACATTGGGTTATATATTTTGTGTGGACTGGGGCCATGCCGGGCAAAGTAGCCTTGTTCATTCACTTTAGTCTGTAGTCTGTAATGTTTTGTGAACTTGGTGCAGCCCACTGAAACCTCCTGGCTTTGATTAATTAAGCTAACGTGAATGCTAACACACACCCCGATGAACATTCAGGCAAAGAGACTCAAACTCAAAATTCTAGTCTTCGAATTCAATAGATACACTTTTTTACAGTTTGGCTGAATGGATCAAGTTATCAAAGATTTTGATTTTAAACATATATGGAATGTTCAATTCTCAAAATATTAATCGGGATAACTTACAACATACTTAGAAAATTGAGACATTAATTTTTTAATTATTATCTTTAATCATTTCCACTGGAAAAAATTTTGAGGCAAAAGGATTGTTGATTCTCTCAACTTTATTGAACAATCTTGCGTTTTGAGTTTTGCCGAGATGAATAGACACACCTTTTTATCTTACACAAGAGGAACCCCTAATTTAAAATTTTTTGGCTGCATACATAAAAGAGATTGTTGATCATAAACTAATTCCTGAGCATAAAACTTACATAAGTTGAAGGCTTTGATTTTGTGGAAAGGAAAAAAGTTATCATATTATGTAATTTATTTTAATTTTAAGTCCTTTTAATAAAAGTGAACGTTGTATAAATGTTAATATTCATATTACAGATAATTTTTGAAATAGGTAATGACTAAGAACTTACTTAATTAAGTTCACATTATGGTGTAAAAACATTATGTAAGTTTTAGTTGTTTAAGCTAACTTAGATAACAAATTTGGCGGTAACTTCATGCTTGATATTCACTAATAATTTTATACCCAAACGTTGATTTTGGTGACTATGATTGGGTTTTTTACTCTTTGTAGGTTGAGACTTTATTTTTCATAATCAAGCACAACCACCCAAAAAGTACATGTGACAAAAAATTTTAATGACAAAGTAACATGGATAATCCTATTAAGGTACACAAATTTCAACCGAATAATTTCTCCAACAAGCATTTGTAGTTTGCATTTCCATTTGTTGGTTGAAGGAGGATGAAATGGAGACTCAAACTAAAATGCAATTAAAATTGCAGCAGAACTTTGGACATTAAACTTGTATATATTCTATTGTAACTCAAACTCCTTTGTATAGGAGATTAGTAAAATAATTGTAGTACAAGAAATGATAAATGCAACAAGCTTCCCATATCCTCAAGTATACTTACCTAAGCAACTTAGCAAATTTTCCACCAACTCTCACTAACATTGCAATTGGTAAAATTGCTTTACAGCAAAAATACTACTTTCAAAAAATCATTTCAATTGTCCTTTCCAAATTCCCATAACTGAACTTACAAAACATTAAGTTACAATCCAATTAAGAACATCCCATTAGAACAAAATAGAAGTTGCTACTGTTGTTTCTTCTCTTGCAAACTTTGAGTCATTCGCTTCATCTTCAAGGGCTGCTATATTGAGATGGAACAGGAATGAAGCCAAGTTCACTGACACCATTCCTGAAAAGGGTTAGTTTGTTTAGTTCTCCAATGCCTCACAATCAACAACTGCCTCACCGTGGGTTTGAACAGCCTCAAGGGCTTGAACTCAAGCGCTTGAGAATCCCATCATTTCTCAGAATACATTAGGGAGACCGGTTTTTGGTTTGTTCATAGTCATGACTTCGGTAAACTGGACTGAGTTTAGATACTTGGTCTTCCTGGTGCCCATGCACTCCTTTAAGGCTCCAGTCTTTGCACGATCAAGTGACAGATGATGCTTTGGGCTCAGGTCTGCCTGCATGTACCCAGAAGCAGAGTTCAAGTCAAGCTTTTTCTACATAACAGCTAGTGACAAATCCTTCTGCAACCTTCTCTCAAGCTTATCAGATTTCCTACGCAGGTAGTGCTCCTCAGCCTGTTGCTGCATTATTGACGGGATAGCAGAGAGAAGGCTCTTGATTACCTCTGAAGCTATCTGCAAAAGATGTCTGAAAAATTGTAAACTGTCTTGGCAGAGCTCACGAGCCAAGGATGGGCAATTACTCTGCTGCTGGTAATCTGCAAGACAGTTAGCTGGATCCACCTGCAGAGCGTCCTTACGTACATTCATTGGGAATATGGAAGTTTGCAGAAGCTGAGATACCAGGAGTTGACCTCAGACTCAAGCTGAGCTGTTGCTTGATGACAGTAGTCAGTAGTGAATTCGGCATTTTTCTTATCATTGAAATGATTCAACAGCTGGAAAATATGGTTCTGAACTTGGTGACACTTGTTGTTATGGAAGGAGATGAAGCAACTAATCTGGAATGACATACAGCTGAAGCATAGCAAAAACTAAGAAGCTAGACGTGTCTAGACAGACTGATAGTTCATCGCTGATTTCCAAAGTGGCTGATACCATTAGATAGTTCTGCAAAACTGTGATGGTTGGAGTCTATGGGGAAAACAAGATGCAAGCAACTCAGTCATTGTTCTAAGATATTATTTAGTGCCAAACTAGAAGAAAATCTAGGAGACATTCAGCGGGCAATGTAAACAAGTAATGAAAGAAAAAACTTGAAAGAAAATCCTAAAATACATGGGGATTACTTGAAAAATAACATTTAACTAAAATTTTTTTCATTTATAAGATAAAAATTTTTACTAACCAACCAAAATAAGTTGACCGAGATATTTTCCATGTTCCCTACTGCCATGACAATGAAGTTTTTATGAGTTTCCCATAACAAAATTAAGCTCCATCAAATACCCCGGAAAAAATCAGAAGGCTTGGAATATGAGAATGAGAAACATTTTTAGTTGACTTTTAGGTAAATTAGTACAGTCAAATTAAAAGATTCCATTTAGTGCGGAAAGAGTCGTGGCTGATGCCAATAAGGCCAGCCATCTGCCTTTATGATTGATAACTCCTTCAACACCCTCCCATGGCTGATGGTCCACTGTAATTTTTTCATCAAAACTTCCTTACCAATACATGGGAAAGATGGATCCCATACCTCCAAAAATAATGTCATACACTGATGAAAGTTCCAATCTAATAAAACAAAAAAGTAAAAGGAACCTAAAAAATATTTACAAATATTACATATGCATATTTTTATTTTCTAAACCCAAATTTTGATAAGACCATTTACTAAACATAAATTTAACATGTAATATAGACAAGTAATGACAGAAAAAACTTTGAATAATCAAAGATTTCACATGCATAAGATGTTATACTTAACAGTGAATTCAAAAACTTTTGTCAATATAAGCAAAATTCTCATTCTACATATTTGTCATTATTCACATATGAGATTTTGTTAAGTTGGTAGTTTAAGTCCCATAACGAGAGATTGAACAAAATTAGTAGATTTTTTTTCCTTATAAATAAGGATTCTTGTAATTTGTTTTATAATTAAAGAAATAAAACTCTAATAGTCTTTAATCTATTATTTGAACTTTTGTCAATTGAATTCTAGAAGAGTTTTTTGATTTTTTATTCTTCACTTTGATAATATTTGTTTTCACTTTTTCTTATGGATATAAGTTAAATTAACCAAACTACGTAAATTTGGTATTTCTTACCTTTCAATTATTTTTTCCCATATTTTATTTTATTTTCTGATATTATTTTTAAGGATTATAATATGAAATTTATCTCCTAACATATTTCACTTTTTCATTGGAGTTAGTTACTAAAAATGATTCATCATCAAAGATATCTTGTTAGAAAGGTTTTGTGAGGGCAAAAAGAAACTCATAATATACGTGGAGATGGATTAAATAATAATTTTAACTTAAAATTTTCTTGTTTGCACGAGATAAAAATTTTCCTTTTAACCCTAAGCCTTCTCAAATAACTAACCAAGATAAATAAATCGAGATAATTTTTGGTAATTCTCTCTTGTTGTGACAAGGAAGTTTTTATGAGTTTCCATAACAAAATTCAGCCCATTAAATACCACAAAAAATCAAAAGGTTTGTGATGTGAAAATTCAATGCTATCTTTGTTAACTTATTGGAAAATAAGTCTAATTAAATTAAAAGGTTCTTTTTAGTGTGGAAAAGGCATTAAGGCCACCTATTAGCCTTTATGGTTAATGACCCCTTTAACAACTCTCTAATGGTTAATTGTCCATTTTAATTATTTCATCAAAACTTTCTTGCAAATACATAGGAAAGATTGATCTCAAATCTCCCAAAATTATGTCATACTATGATGAAGGGTTAAGTCATCCACTTCATGTCTTGGGTCTTTCACTTCTTTTGTATTAATGCACTTGCCATTGGGATCAAATCACAAACTAAAAGATGTGTCGTGAGAAAGAAAAAATTGATCAATAAATTTACCTATATCTATGTCTATATATTTGTACTACTATAAGGGATGTCCCGCCAAAAAATAGCTAGATGTCAACAAGATAAAAAGCTTAACAACATAATATAATGAGTTGAAAAATGTAACAAGGATCTCTTCTTTCACACCATAATTAGATATATATATATATATTCCTTTAATTTTTTAAAATAAAAATATTCCATTTTTTATTTAAAATAACTTTACTTTCTCAATTTGGTATCTACTATTTTCTTTTGCATTAAAAATGTCCATTGTTTAAATCATGTGTCATCAGGCATGTCTATTATGATTTATTAAGAATTCATGTAGGTTATTTTCTTATTTACAATTCATATGGGTAGAATTTATCTAATTTTATTTTCATCTCTTGGGATATTATAATTTACCATATTGTCATTGTAAAAGTTCCAACTTTGCATTATTGGCAAACATTGTCTTGTTTTCCCCTTTCTCATTCAACAACAATTGCAAGAGATTGAAGTTGGCTAAAGATTATTACTTCTTGCTCATACAATTAATCCTTTCTACTTACTTAATGATTTAATCCTTATGGACTTCCAATCTTTTTCATTCTAGTGTAATTCTTAACTCTTGCTTCATTATGGTATCAATAAGCAGAGTGCATTGAAGTCATATCTCCACTTTAACACAACTAATCATAGAAGAGCAAAGAGTGATATAAAATAAGTCAAGGTAAATGATAAGAAGAATTTGTATGTAGGGGCATACAATTAAGAATTAAACAAACTAAAGTACAATAAGGTAACTGTCATCACCTGTTGTCACTCTCCCATTAACAGCAGCCAACATGTTTCCAATAAGTGTTAAGTTGGTAACTAAAGTCTCACATCAAGACATTAAGCAAAGTTAATTGACACTTTTCTTTATAAATAAGGAGTAATATAGTTTATTTTATAAATTAATGGAGTTAAACTCTAAGAGATTTTAGTCCATTATTTGAATTTTTCTCAATTGGATTTGAGAAGAGTTTTTTGTTTTTTGTTTTTTTAGCTTTCTCCACTTTATGAATATTTGCTTCCACTTTTGCATCTGGATGTAGGTCAAATTGATCAAACCACATAAATTTGGTGATCCTTGACTTCAACTTTTTTCTCGTACTTTATTTTATTTTATATTATTGTCTTTAAGGACTATAACTTAGAGTTTATTTCCTAATAAACTTGTATCAAAACCCAGTTCACTAGAAAAATAGTCATTATGATAATAACTAAGTATTGTTTTGAGAAGTTTGATCAAAATATCAACTTTAGAATATGGCAATTGAAGATGAAGGTCATACTAGTTCAAGATGGTGTCAACATAACATTGCTAGGTAAGAAGAAAAGGTGAGAGAAGATGTCAAATAACAAATATGCTAGTCTTGACAAGAAAGCCAGATCAAGTATCATCTTAAATCTTTCTAATGAGGTTTTAGGAGAAGTAGCTACTAAAATAACTGTTAAGGATTTATGGGAGAAATTAAAGACTTTATATATGAAGAAAACTGTGGAAAATAGGTTTTATTTAAAACAAAGTTTGTACATGCTTCGTATGCCTAGAGGATCATTTATATTGTCACATTTTGATAAATTTGATTCTTTGCTTATGTATTTGAGTAAAATAGATGTTAATATTGAGGATAAGGATTAAGCTCTATTATTATTGTGTTTTCTTTCTTGGTCATTTAAGTATTTCAAAGAAATAATACTTTATGGTAAAAAGATTATTTCTTATAAAAAAATTAAGTTTATTTTAAGGTCAAAAGGTCAAATTGATAAGGATATAATTGGGGAGAATAGTAGTAGTCAAGCTAACAATTTGGTGGTTTAGGGCAAATTAGATAAGAGGGATGTAGATAGTTAGTGATCTAAATCCAAATATAGAAATTTAGCATGTAATTATTGTAAAAGAAAAAAAGGCACATCAAAGTTGATTGCTTTAAATTGAAAGATAAAGAAAAAGACAAAGACAAGGATAAGAGTTTGGTGTCTCATGGCAAATCAGATAATAGAGATGTAGATAGTCAAAGATCATATAAGAGGGATGTAGATAATAGTTTGGTGGTTTAAGGTAAATTAGATAAGAACGATGTAGATAGTCAAAGATCTAAATCTAGATATAAATACAAATATAAAAATTTAGTGTGTAATTATTGTAAAAGAAAAGGGCATATCAAATTTAATTGCTTTAAGTTAAAAGATAAAAACAAAGACAAGGACAAGGATAACTACAAAAGTAATGAGTCACTTCAAGTTAGTATTGCAAAATATGAGAATGAAGGAATAATTTTCTTTACTAATGATAAATTAAGATTTGCCAATGAATGGATCTTAGATTCTGGTTACATATACCATATGCATCCCAATAAGGACTAGTTTTCCACTTATCAATTTGTTGAAGGTAGAGTTGTTATGATAGGTAATAATGTAATTTGCAAAATTATTAGAATTGGTACTATAGAATTAAAACTCATGATGGTGCTATAAGAATATTTATACAAGTCAAATGTTTCAAAATTGATGAAAATCTCATCCCTTTGGGAACACTTGCAGCTCTTGGTTATAAGTATATCAATGAATGTGGAGTTTTGAAAGTTAATATAAGTGCTCTTGTTGTCCTGAAACTTACAAGTTTAGAAATTTATACATTTTACAAGGATCTATAGTTATAGGTAATATTGCAATCTTTACACCATTTCTTTCAGAGACAAAAATTTAGAAGCTATGACATATGTGGTTACAACACATGAGTGAGAAAGGTCCATTTATGTTAAAAGATAGAAGTGTTTTGTGTGGACAACATATAGGGAAGTTGGACTTTTGTAAGAATTGCAATTTTAGGAAGTAAAAGTGTGTCAATTTCAAGTCTCTAATAATTCATAGAAAAAGGCACTTTGGATTATATTTACTCAAATATTCAGGGGTCATCTTGCATTTGGTCAAAAGGTAGTGCCAAGTACATATTGACATTCATTAATGATTATTCAAGAAAAGTTTGGGTTTACCTTATGAAGCACAAGAATGATGTTTTCCAAACATTTAAAAAATGAAAAGGCTTGATTAAGAAGTAAACAAGGAAGTAGACTAAGTGGCTTAGGACAAATAATGACTTGAAATTTTGTGAAAGTGAATTTAATGAATTTTGTAAAAATGAAGCATTATTTATCATTGCATAATTAGGGTGACTCCTTAACAGAATGGTCTTACTAAACACATAAACAAAACATTTTTAGAGGAAGCTCATTATATGATTTCTAATACTAGTTTGTCAAAAAATTTTTGGGTAGAGGTAGTCTCTACAACTTGTTATATCATTAATTATCCCCCTTCAACATCTATGAAGTTCAAAATTGTAGAGAAAGTTAGGTTAGGTACTCTTATTAATTACTCTGATTTGAAGATATTTGGATGTCTTACATATATGTGTGTTGATAATGGGAAATTGAAACTTAGAGTTAAAAAGTGCATTTTCCTTAGGCATGCATTTGGAGTGAAGGGATCTCGTTCATGGTGTCTTAACCCATCAAAATTTGTCATTAGCAAAGATATTACCTTTAATGAATCCTTTATGTTACATCCAAAAAGAAAGTCTTTTAGTCCTTTTGATGTAAATAAAGGTAACAGTGCACATAAGTAGGTAGAATGTGAAGTTATGAATTAAGACACTACATAGTGGAGTTCTCACATTTCATTAGATTCATCAAATATTGCAAATTCCTCTGAAGATAGAGAGGAGGATTATTCCATAAAGAAAGATAAACTAAGAAGAGAGATTTAACTGCTACAAAGATATAACGACTATATTGCTTATACTCTTTTAGTTACATAGAAAATTAATGAAGATAGCAAACCATTTATATATTCAAAACCAATTTCAAGTATTGATTCATCCAAGTGGTTGGTTATAATGAATGAAGAAGTAAAATCTCTCTACAAGATTGACACATGAGTTCGTGTGAAGCCATCTTTTAATAAAGAGAATCATTGGTTGCAAATGAGTCATCAAAAAGTAAGAAAGTATACCAAGGGTTGAATATGCAAGGTATAAGGCATTTTTAGTTATGAATAGCTTTAGTCAGGTATAAGGTGTTGACTTTAATGATGTTTTCTCACCTATTATTAAATATAGTTTGATACATGTCTTGCTTACTTTGGTGGCCATGAATGATTTAGGGTTAGAGCAACACAATGTTAAGACAACTTCCTTACATGGTGAGCTTGATGAGCAAATATACATGAGGCAACCCTAAAGTTTTGAAGTTAAAGGTAAAAAGACCATGTTTGTTTGTTGAAAAAATTCTTATATGGGTTGAAGCTATCTTCAAGATAGTGGTATAAGAGGTTTAGTTCCTTTATGTTAGGTCAAGGTTATTCCTTAAGCATGTATGAAAGTTATGTTTACATAAGAAAGTTAGATGTTGACTCGTTCATATATTAATTACTTTATGTCAATGACATGCTTATTACTATCAAGAATTTGTTAGAAATTTACACTTTGAAAGTGCTTTTGAATGTTGGATTTGAGATGAAATACTTAAAAGTATCAAAGAAGATTTTTGGCATGGAAATAAAAAGGAATCATGAAGATGGTAAGTTATATCTAACCAAGAAGAATTATGTTGAGAAGGTCTTGGAATGATTTAGTATGAAAAATGTCAAACCTATTAATACTCCCATTGCTTATCATTCTAAGTTATTAGTTGCTCCGTCATGAAAGTTAGATAAAGAGGAGAGGTATATGAAAAGAGTTTCATATTCAAGTGTAGATGGCAGCGTTATGTATGCGATGGTTTACACATGGCCAAATATGTCACAAGTAGTTAGAGTGGTTAGTAGGTATATCTCTTCTCCAGGAAAATCACATTGGCAGATTGTAAAATGGATTCTCAAATACTTGTGAAGTACTTCAAATATATGTTTAAAGTTTGGTAAAAATTCAAATACATTAGTTAGTTTTGTAAATTCTAACTATACTGTTGATTTTGATAAAAGAAGATCTCTTATAGGCTATGTATTTTGTATTAATGGTTTTATTATTAGTTGGAAAGCTATTTTGAACATGTTATTGCTTTGTTTACTATTGAAGCATAATACATGGCAATGATTGAGACTATTAAAGAAGTCTTATGGTTGAGCGATTTACATCACAAACTTAGTTTACATCAAAATGTTGTTACCATCCATTATGACAATCAAAATGGAATACACTAGACTAAGGATCAAATATATCATGAGAAGACAATGATTGTTAAGTGAAATGTTTACATTCAAAAAATTAATACCAAAAACAATCCTGCATATATGTTTACAAAGCCTCTTCCACTTGTTAAGTTCAAGTAGTACTTGGATATAATTGACATGGTATGATGATTTGGGAGCTCATGGAGAAAGTGGAGCATTGTTACTATATCCATATATGAGACTTGAGCCAAGATGGAGATTTGTTAAGTTAGTGGCTAAAATTCCACATCAAGACATTAAGCAAAGTTAGTCAAACTTTTTTCCTTATAAATAAAGAGTAATGTAGTTTATTTTTTAAATTAGGGGAGTTAAACTCTAAAAGCCTTTAATCCATTATTTGGGCTTTTGTCAATTGAACTATAAAAAAGTTTTTGTATTTTGTATTCTCCACTTTAGTAATATTTGCTTTCATTTTTACCTGTAAACATAAGTCAAAATGACCAAATCATGTAAATTTGGTGTTTTTTGTCTTCAATTATTCTTTCACATACTTTATTTTATTTTCTATTATTATCTTTAAAGGTTATAACCTACATAGTTTATTTCCTAATAGCAAGTGACCAAGAGACCTTCCAAATTGGTGTCTTAAAATCTTATAGGACCTTAGTAACAAATAGGCCCTTAGTGACATGTTAGTGGCAAATGAATTTTGAACCTAAGACTTTACATAAAAATTGCTTTATCACTAGTCTAAATAATAATTTAAATAAATCTTAATATATATATATATATAATACTAAGTAAGGGGGGTTAAGGGGGCAATTCCACACACCCTCACCCTTAAATTTGCCTTTGCCAATCAACTTTGTAAGATGCTGGAATGTATTATTGTCAACCCTAAATATCTTGATGGTCTTGTCTAACAACGCACTTGCAATGCACTTGCCATAGAAATCCATATCCACTTCATGGACCTTGTCTTTATGATCACTCTTAATCTTTGGACATTATGCATGAGCCATAGTCTATATGGTTAAATCCACAATTTGATTATTAGTATGTGGTTTTCCTTTTAATTTGATTTATAAACTTGTATTACTATTAATAGATCCCCCTAAAATTCTATTTTATGTCTAATTTACTATTTTATTTTTCATGCAATTAAGTCCATTAATCTTTGTTCTTATTAAATTACAAATGATAAAAATAAATAAATAAATATTACCCATGAAAAAATTCATAAAGATAATAAAAGGTAATAATTTTCTACATCTTCTACTTCAGAGGAATGCAAAACATATTTAAAATAAAAATTACAGTTTTTTACTATCACATTTACTATAATTAAATAAAATTAAACTTAGAAATACTTAATTGTAAATAAATAAATGTTGGCTTTGACCATTAAAATATATGTTTAAGAAATACTTTCCAATATGTACCTAGAAAAAAAAATGTATTCATAATTAATTACACTTTTGTTGTATAATCAAATTATTTCAACCCTAATCGATAATAGAGAGCATATTTATTTAATAATTAAGTACGAGTTGAATAGTTTGAATTTGAAAAAACAAAAAAAGAAAATTACATAAAAAAGAATTGATGAACTTCGTAAAAGAACTAATAGGAAGGAGGCTAATTAAATGAGACTATAAACAATAATGGTTCATTGATAGACTTAAAAAATTAAGGCTTTTTTTTTTGTCCAAATAGTGGAAAATCAAACTTCACCTTTTGCCAACATTTTAGATTAACACTACTTAACCCTTAGAGAAACATATATAAATATTGCTAACTTGTAGTCATATTTTCACAAACCAATCACATTATTATTATTGAACTTAATCTAAATTCATTACAAATTACAAATAAATATTCAAATAGAATTTAGATAATTAAATCTTATTTATTATAATTTTTTGTATTAGATTATAAATAAATGTTATAACTATCTAATATATAAGAACTTAAATGTTTAAATTTATTATATATCTAGTTAGCAAGATTTCATATCTATAATATTTGTATGTGTTTTCTTAAATTATTATGTGATATGTTCATTGGTTTAATAAAATTATAGTATTTATATAATTATTAAATAGTAGTATTAATGTTATGGTGCCCATAGTGGTATTAAAGCAAGTTCAATGCAAAGCAAGTCACCACTGATTGTCACCGTCAAAAATTTTTTTCAAAGTAAGCAAATTCATATCATTAATATGGTAATTATATCGTAGTTGGAATTTTGTCAAAAAGAAAAGAAGCAAATAAGTCTTGTCAAATAAAATAATTGAATTTACAAGGGACAATAGTGAAGCATTCAAGAAAAAAAGAATATTTTGGACTTGAAAACAAAAGATCTAAAATTATAAATAATTTAGTTAATATAAGTAATTTAAATAAAAGACATTGATATGAAAGATGTTGAGTTAGTAAAACATATAAAAATTGTATTAAATAGTAAAACTTATAAGGTTTGGTTTATGGAATTTAGAGCTAAAAGAAAACTCAAAGTTAAAGACTTATTGAGTTGAGAATTAAAAATTACTCAGTTCACTCTTTTCATGTGAGATGGAAAAAGAGAAGGTGGATTATTCATATAATAGTGCTCTATAGGTACCACTTATTATAAAGTGTAGTGGAGAATGAAGTCCTAGACCTTACTATCCAAGGTTATATGTCAAAAGTTTCTTAAAGATTCAAAGAAATTATCAAGGAAACTCTTGATAATTCTATTTATTATATTGGTGATGATTAAATCATTGAAGTTTGAAAATTATGTCAAGGTAAAGCAAATGTTGTGAATAACTGCAAGGTTGAATTAAGATTAAAAGTGAATGTTAAAGTTAATCCAAATTCACTACAAATTAAAAATTAGTATTTAAATAAAATATAGATAATTGAGTGTTATTTGTTATGATTTTTATATTAAATTAGAAATAGATGTTATAACTATCTACTATATAAGAACTTAAGTATCTAAGTTTGTTGTATAGTTAATGAATATGAATTTATATTTATAAAATTTGTATGTACACTTTTTCAATTATTATGTAATATATTTATTAATTTTATAAAATTACAATATTCAAATAATTGTCTAGCAATTACATCAATGCTCTATCATGCAAACCAACCACATCACCCCATCATTCCCTTAAAATTTGCATGCAATGACACCTAATTCTCTCAAGCCATGCGCTCTAATGGTTATCCTTGTCTTTGTTATGCATCATCTCCAATGATATCATGTAAAGCAACTTGCTTAAAATGTTCGTAAATAATTAATTATTTTGTTATATTGGTTATATTTAATCACTTTTTGTTTTTTTTTTTTCACTTGTTTTCTTTCACAATTATTATGATCAGACAACCACGGACATGTCCACTTTGTGGGTGTTGCGAGCCTCTGCTGCCAAGCCACTACTACAAGTGTGTTTGTTTAAGATTGGCTCCACCACTTATAGCTCCATCTCCATAGAAGGTGTTTTTTCACTACAATATCTCTAGTGCTTTTAATACTTCTATAGCTATATATGCTTGAAAATAAAATGTGGCAAGAAAAAAGGACTTCTTGTAGTAGTTATGATTGGACCAAATATTTAATATAATCAAAGATATAATGATTGATATATATAACATGCTTTTGATGAGACTAAATGCTATAGTTTAATTTGTAATCTATACATATGTCCTACCTAATAATTTAAACTTTTAAGTTGATTAAATTCCTAACATGATATTAGAATTTTTGAAAGTTCAAATCATGCTCACTTATTCTTTGTATTTAATTATGAATTTCTCCAAAGAGTTTACAATGAAAAGGTAGATATATTTTAAGCGCTCAAATTTGGTTAATTTCATATTTAAGCTACTTCACGGATTTTGACTTGCAATTCAAACAGTCCATGAATTTAAAGTAATTTAAAAATTAATGATTGCTTCTCCAAAAGTGGGTGTGTGTCTTTAAAGAAAAAAAAAAGGGGTAAAGAAAACATCATTGACAACTCAAGCCTGTGAGCCCAATAGGAAACTTGGTACTAACCAAAATGTCTTCACTAAAAAAAGTGGGTCTTCATAGACTTTTACTGCAATTTGATCATTTAAGGCACTCATTTATGTCACCTAAGACAGCTAAAATTGATCATTAAACAAAATTTTAATTTGAGAGATGCAGGAAAAAATATACCCAATTACTCTTGCAACACTAAAATTGTTACATAAATCTGTTATCCTGAAATTTGTATGATGTTAGGCAATGGATGAAATTGACTTTAATTCATATGGGAACAAGAAAATCTAATGTTGAATAAAATCTAATTGGACTAAAGAAAAAAAAAATCCTAAAAATGAAGTTTTGAGTTCCTTTATCAGCATTTATAAAGCAACTCATTTTGTGATATTTGATGCAAACATAGGATGAGCTTAGCGTGAACATTGTGACACTTAAGCCATTAAGGACAAAAAGAAAGAGAAACAAAATATAAAACAATGGAGACATACCAAACCTAAAATCTAACAAGACTATCAACTGAAGATAAATTTATTTAAGTTAATTAAGCATTAATCTTTTAGGTTTATTAGTTAGGGTTAGTGATAAAACCATAGAGTTGAAATTAATAGTTTAAGTAACTTTATCATTTGATCACTAGTGACACAATTAAGTATTAGTTATTGAGGAGTCCAGGTATCATAAAATTATTTCATTGTGACACAAAGGTCACAGATTTGAGTTGTATATATATAGTGAAAATAGGTTTATCACTTAATAAACTTGATCAACATATTCATGTCACGATAGTCAAAATAATGGAAAATCAAACTTCTACTCTCCCTACCATAAACTATTATAATTCAACATCTATAAATAAATCTCCTTAAGTAGCCAAATTCTCACATAAATTAATCACATAACTCTCTTAGGCTTATAAGGAATGGCATGCAAGTCCCTGAAGCCATCTGTTTTGTTGATTATACTCATCATCACAATGTTATTTTATCCAATGATACCATGTGAAGTAGGTTAACCAAATAGGCAAGGTAATTGAATAAGTATCAATCACCAAAGAAATGAAATTTATTTTGTTCCTAGTTAAGAAAATTCCAGGTTTATGTTGATATTAATCTTGTAGTTCTCCAATCCACCCTCCTCTCTGCTGGTCCACAACAGCCTATATGTCTGGCCTGCATGTGTTGCACACCTACACCACCAAGGAGCTGCTGCTGGTGCTTCATTTTGTTCTGGTTCTAGTCCAGTTACTAAGGCTAGGTCTCCATAAAACTGCCTTGAATGTTGCCACAAGTTATGTGCATTTGAAACACATGTAGGAAATAAAATGTGGCATCTATGAATAAGGAAAAACTTGTATCTTCCTGTTGTTTTTAGAACTTTGTGTTGTGGACAATGATTATGATAATTATGTAATTAGTATCACAATTAGAATGTGATTAAGTGAATTATTATTTTCTCTTCAATCAAATTCGTTATTTTTACTTATTATTGGTGTTAATAATGTCTAAATATTAATTGCTAAGAGCTAGCAATTGAAAACTGACTATAATGAAACACAATGAGATGAACTCCTCCATATTAAAGAGGCAATACCTTTGATTGAAGCATGATAAGCAATAGACCTGAAGTTCTTTTTCTTTCCTAGACTAAAGCAAAACAAACTTGAATTTTTCTTAATTACTGTAGCCAAAGATTGCACTCCTTTTAAATTAAGGAACTAACTTGTTGGTTTGGGACAAGAGATGGCAGTAGCTCAATTAAGGAACTAACATTGAGAGCCTTTATTTGTCACTGGCCTTTGAATGCAACTCAATCTGATAATTTTTCAAGTAATCTTGCAACTCCTACCAATATTTGACATTATCCTCACAATCAAAGGGTGGCACTTCTTTTCTACTCTCTAGCTTCTCAAATATGTATTGTTGATAAAGAAATAGTTAACCACAAATTATGAAGAACATGTTTAGTTTAATCAAGTAAAACTAATTACTGCAAGATTGTAATTTTTATTAACAAGAAAATACCTAAACGAGTTTGTTTTTTGATAAAGCACCATATGGCATTACATATAAATCCACAGAGTGAGAACTCCCTAGGAAGCCATCCAAAAAGGCTAAAAGTCTACTTTCTTCTATAGTTCTTTCATCCACAAGTTCTCAATATTTGGTATCAAAGGAACTGATGTTTCCATTATTAGTTCTTATGGAATAAACTCCAAATTTGTAATTTAATTGACTGAAAATGAATAAATAAATAAGAAATAGAAACAAATTTAATTTAAAGATTGATAATAAGAAAAAAAAAAATTGAAGATGCATTACTTGTTGAAGTGAACTAGAGAAGTATAAGTGTGGACCATTACATTTTTTGAAGTTTCTTATTAAAGATGCATTAGGTTTGCTTCATTGATTCTATTTGTTGCAATCACATGACATGCTGCTTTGCACTACTTAATGGCCTAGATGAAAAATGAAAAGGCCAATTGAACACTTTAAACCACATCACCCATTAATTGAGTCTTTTGGGTCAAATATCCCAAATTCAAACTCATTTTCTTTATTAATAAATTTATAATTAAATAGTCAAAATATCTTAATTTAAATTTAAAAATTAAAGAAAAAAATAAAAATATAAGTAATTTTACACTAAATTTTCTTAAAACTTTTGTAGTGTCCCACCGCCTCATCCTCCTCTCCCACCCCATCATCGTTATCATAATCTTCATATTAGTGGGTGACAAAAAACGGAAAATGAGACAATCGGGCTACACCAACTTCATAATTTAACCACCATTGACTTGGAATAAATTTATTCAATTAAACTAACTATTACTTACATATTTTAATATACCAATAAAATTACTCTATTATAACATATAAATTACGTAATTTATAGGTTATAGACTTATAAAAATAATTTATTTTTAAAAATAAAAATAAAAATAAATTAATACATTTGTATCTAATTAAATTTTATTTAACTATTATTTAATAAATACAATCAAAAATATTCATATAAATTTGTAGAATTTATCTTCCAATATAACATCTATCAATAAATTTGGTCAAAATAATAGAATATCAAACTTTTACATTCCACGGTATTAACTTGTAATGCAACATTTATAAATAAATCTTCTCGTATAGCCAAACTTTCACACACATAAATCACACTTAAACTTGTAAATAGTAACAAGTAAATCTCTAAAGCCATATGATCTGATGGTAATCTTTGTCGTTGCAATGGTATCTTCTCCAATAATACCATTTGAAGTAGATTAGCCCAATAGGTGAAGTAAATTAGCCCAATAGGCTAGGTAATTGAGCATGTACCCATCACCCAAACTCACTTCAAAAGTCACCTTATTTGGCTCCAAATTCATTTCAACAACCCAGAAGCACACGACTTTCTGTAATGGCCGCAGCAGCCCCCAATGCCTAATTACTCCAACGGCTGCCACGGTTGTTCCGGCGGTGATTGTTGGCGGCGGACGAGTGGGCAGGGCGTTGCAAGAAATGGGTAGTGGCCAGGATTTTTGTTGGTGAAGAAGGGAGACTTCGTGCCACTTGATTTTGAAGGGCCTATTTTTGGTTTGTGCCAGGAATGATGATCTTGAAGCTGTTCTTGAATCCACTCCCAAGTTCAGATGGAAGGGTACGTATTCCCAATTATTTTAGATTTGTTTTGAGCAATTAAGGTGAAAGATATGAACTTTACTGATAATTGAATCATCATTCATTACCGATAAACATGAAAAATTGAACTAGAGCAGATGAACTGAGTTCCAAAACTTTGTCATTTGGTTCAAGAAATGGGGGAGGAAGAAAGGGTACAACATTTGCGCTCTGCTGCGCTTCTGGTCCTCTCGTCAATGGTAATTCATCATTGTGGTTTTGGTTCCAGCAATGGCTTTTTGTCCAAATTCTCCCCTTTTTTGTTCTTATTTCTCCTGCTTAATTGTATAATTGTTTGTCTCTTTCTGTGCTTTGCTAAGTAGTTTTCATGCAGGTCTGGTTCATGGGCGAATTCTTTCACACGTCAGCTGAATTCAATGAAGTAAGTTAAGCAGAAAGAATTTTAGTTAACATTCATAGCATTTCAGCATGTGTTGTACTCTTTTGGATCATTTTCTCGGCTTGATGATTTATCAGTTTGACAATGTTTTCTGACCCATATTGACCATCTGTCGTTTGCACTTATTCTCTGGTTAGAAGATAGACAATCTTCTTCATTGTAGAACTGCATCTAATGAAGCAGTAAGCAGCAAAAAAAATTTCTGTGCTAACCATTTATTCCCAGCATGAGAGTTTCCTAGCATGCATTAGCCATTGTCATATTTGTGTCATATCTGTGCATCCTTGCTGACTCTGCATCTAGTGCATTGGTTGCCTCATCAAGCAAAAGAATTTTGGGATTCTTTAGTATTGCTCTTGCAATGGCTCTTCTCTGCTTCTGTCCACCAGACAATTGCACTCCCTATTCGCCTACAGAGGTGTCATAGCCTTGTGGTAAGGAGGTCATAAAATTGTGAGCACTTGATGCTTCTGCAGCTGCAGCTATCTTGTCCTCATTAACATCTCCCTCCTTCCTGTAGTCTATATTCATCCTGATGGTTTCATTGAATAGTATTGGTTCTTGACTAACCAATCCCATCTGCTGTCTCAGCCAGCTTAGCTTCAACTTCCAGATTTTGACATTATCCAAATATATATGACCAGAATCAGGATCATAAAATCTCTCCATGAGACCTATCACTGTAGACTTGCCACTGCCACTGTCTCTGACTAAAGCAACAGTCTGCATATAAAATTTCGAGCCAAGTAAATGAATTGTAAGAAACAGTATGATTGCAGCCAGATCAATCCATATTTTTCAACTTGCTTGAATTCATATTTCTTAGCACTGTAGAATGGAGTACTAAGACTTGGACAACAAAAAATACCTTTCCAGAGGGAATATCAACACACAAGTCACTGAAAATTTGAACATCTTGTCTCATAGGGTACTTGAAGCTGACATGTTCAAACTTCATGTAACCATTTACATGTGAAAGTGTTGAGTCCTTCTCCACTGTTTGAGTCAATTTTGACCTTCCTATCAAGGATTGCAAATATTGAAGCTGCTGAATCTTGGGCTTTGGTTCTTTCTGGAGCCATGCCAGTGGATTGTGAGACTCTAAGGGCTGCAATTGTTAGTGCAAAGAAAACCTGCAAGTATTGTGCATCAGAAATGGACCAGAAACAATTCTCAAAATGAAGGATAGAACAATATTCAACTCATAACTTGAAAACTTCTCCAAAGTGTGCTTTCCCATGTTGCACCACTTGAGATCCAACATAGAAAATAAACACATTTGTGCAGTCAAGAATGAAGAAAGAGAAGCCAAAAACTGCACCACACCCAAGTCCAAGCCAAACACCTTGCTTCACAGGATCCTGACATTTCTTTTCGTATAGATCCATCACCTTCTTCTCAGCACAAAATGAGGCCACAGTTCTGATACTGCCAAATGCATCATTTGCCACTTGACTGGCTTCTTCATACATCAGCTGCAACACATATACCATTGTCAGTGTTTGAAGTATCCAATCAATAACCGAGAGATAAGAGAACATTGAGTAACACTAACCTTTGCATCAGCACTGAAACCCTTCGTAAACTTGGACTGAATATACCCTTGGTTGAGTAACAAAGGTGACAGCAATCCTTATGAATGCCAAAATCCAGTTGGATGCAAATGATATGTGATAAGTGCTGCTATAACTGTGGTGATGTTCTGGACAAGTAAGCCCAAGGTGTCACCAACAAGAGTCCTTACTGTAGATGCATCAACCGACCACCTTGAACCAGCTGCACCACTGGCAAGTGCAAAATTTTCACAGTTAATAATTCTTGCTATGGCAAAAATTGAGAGTACCTATATCATTTTTCTCTTACGAACCTTGAATTTGGCATAACTACAGTTGTCTGGTTGTGCATAACCTTAACCAGTGCATCTTGGACAATGTGTTCTGATTTGGCGTCAAGCACACTTGTTGCTTCATCGAGAAGAACTGGGTACCATGCTCACCAACCATTGTGTCGAGCCCCTAAAACATAGATTCAATTGTCCTAATTAGAGATACAAAGCTTAGCAATAGAATAAAAAAGAATCGGTTAGAGAATTGTGAAGTAATATGCATGTAAAACAAAGCAGAACACCAATGAAGTTGCAGAACACTTGCCAAAGAGCAGAGAACTAAGCATTTGGCCTTCTGGAAAAAGCACTACATGCCATTTGTTCATAAAGAGACAGTAGATTTACCTGAGGAAGAGTGTCTATAAATTTGGCAGCATTGTCTAGTTTGGTTGCTGTTCTAATCTCCTGGTAAGTTGCATTCTCTTTCTCATATGTTATGTTCTCCTTTATGCTAGTTGCAAATAGAATAGTTTCCTGGCTAACTAGCCCAATCTTCTCGCTAATCCAAATGAGCTTCAGTGTCTTTAGGTCAAGACCATCTATGAGTACTTGACCAGAATCAGGATCATAAAATCTTTCAATGAGGATTATATCAGTTGACTTCCCACTCCTACTTTGCCCAACTAAAGCTGCAGTTGTACCACAAGGAACTTTCAGTCAAAATCCAGAGAATGTCAGGCCCGGCAGGGTATCTGAAATGTACATCTCTAAGTTCAATTTCACCCTGCATCTCTTCCAGTATCATTCCATTTGTGCCATAGGCATCGATCCTTGGTTTTTGCTTGATTGTCTCAGACATCTTGTTCACCACAGCTTGCCCTGCTGCAAATGCATTCAGGGATTGAGATGCCTGACCCAATGATCTAGTTCAACTGGCAAAACAATTAAGTATCTGCTTTCTAAATAAGCACTTGCTTTCCAAAAATAAGCACCTTCATTCTTGAAGTCTTGGATAATAAATATTATTTGCAAATTTGACCATCATAAGTACTTACATTCCACCAGTCAGGAGGTTAAACATAACAACTATGACCCTTCCACCATCATAGCCTTTCTCTATGATCAATTTAGATTCGTACCGTATACTGAGACCATAGCTGGCATAGATAACCCAAACCATTACACCAAACCCCAAGCCTTAGGCAAGCCCTTGTTGAACAGATGCTTTATATGCAATTTTTAGCTTATTGTTATATTTTTCAATGGCATGCTTCTCTCCTGTGAAAGTTGCAACCTGCATAAGTACAAATTGTATTCATTAAGATACATATATGAGCAAGCAAGTTATATGTTGATCTGCTGATCCTTTGGCCTACTGTTCTGATGCCTCCTACTGTTTGTTCTAAAACATTTCCAGCTTCTATGTAAGCAATTTTTCTGCAGATGGAAATTTCTGAAACTGAAAAATTCATAGTTCCACCCACAACCACAAGTAGAGGAGTGCAGGAAAGCAAGACTAGAGCCAGATGCCATCCTTTTATAAAAGCAACCAAAAAGATACCTATGAATGTTGATGGTAGCTGTATAAACTGCCCAACCTCTGATGAAAGCATTGATTAAGATGCATGTAGCATGTCGACAACTTGCTAGCAATGAAAATGAAGGTAGAATAACAAAAGACACTATACAATTCTTTGGAAGCACGACATGACATATCTTTTTGCCCTTGGCATTCTGTATGAGAGCAGTATCACCAGACATTCTTCCAATGACTTCACTGGTTGTTTTCGTATCAAAGAAGCCAATGTCTTGTCTTAAAATTGTTCTCAAGTACAGGCCTTCCAATGCAAGCAGCCTGTCTCTCGCCCATTACCATCCAACATGAAACCTCTGCAATCATTGACACGGTAACAACAAACTTAGTGTGCAACAGACGATTTTTCAGAAAGGGTCCGTGATCTGTAATACCCAAAATTACATCCTGAGCAGCAGGACAAGCGAGGAGAAAACAAAGATTCTAGCATTCAAGGTAAGCTTCTCAGAATCAGCTCCCAATACATAAAAATCTTGAGTCAGAAGCATAATTCCAAATCGCCTGTATTGTCCTAGAAATCTTACTTGCTTGATCTAAAATTTCACATTCGCTGGTAAACCAGCAATCCTGCTTGGATTTGTCTTCTGTTCACATTCCAACAGAACTTACACAATTGCACACACGCATGTATGGAATACTCAGCAGTATACTATAACAAAAGATAGTGAATTCAATTTTAAATACCGACTTTAGCCTAACAAAGGTGCCATATGGCAAAGAAGAAGAATTAATCTGACGTAGAAAAGCAAGGATGAACACAAAAGCAGCCAAGTACACCAGCTGTAGTACTACCTGAAAATCACACCAGAAAGAGCACTCTGAGTTATTAGAACAAGAAACTAATTGGCCGGATTGATCAAAATTTTCACCAAAGAAACAGAGTAATTTTGGTGCAATAAATATTTGGTGACATGGTGAGATTTAAGAGCATTTTTAAAGTGGCGAGGCCATTAACATGTTGCACGCATGGAAACGAAGTTGTAGACCCAAAATCTGACTTAATGAACCAATGTTAAGATCTTCAAACAAATGAATGCTGCAGCCACTGTCTGATGCACATAAGTACAAGGAGCATGGCACCATTAGTCTTATTTGCAATTGGATTGATTGATTATAAGTCTAGCCTCAAAGACCCCAATCTTGCAGTACCAATAAAACAAATATCAAACATACAGTTGGTAATTTGTTGCATATTCACAATTTTATGGCAAACTTTATACTTGGAGAGTAGCATACAACTTGTACACTAATACTGTCGGGGACAGCATGAGGGATTCGCTATGAGTTTGGCTTGTGGGACCTACTGCCTACTAGAAAAAAAAAAGACAAGGAATTTGCAATGAAAAAAAGCAGGATGGTACAATCCACTAAACCCAAAATGCTTATTTCCAATTATAAAAGGAGTTAAAACATGAAGAGGCAATCGATCAAGATTTTCCATGAACTCACCTTGCTGACTTCATGAACAATGTGTGTTCCTGCTATGAAACTAAACGAATTAATAAGTTGGGCCAAAGATGAAAGTCATGATAGGCTGACTCACGCCATTGCCGATGGGAGACAGAAACCCAATAGTCATCAAAACTACGTCGAGCTGGTCAGCGAAAGTGAAGAGCTGGTAAAATGGCACTTTCTGCACATCCCCTTTTCCAGCCTTTTTGCCCTTAACATCCCCCATGGCTTGAACAATAATTTATAAGCCCTCTCCCAAACCGGTGGCAGGACAACTCAATCAAGGTTTGCTGGATAAGGAGTCCACAACAAAAGTAACCCAAAGCACAAGAGAAAATATAAACATCCAGCAACAATTAGCAGCAGAAGATAAATCCCACAATCTACGAATGGATAGTTAATACGCACACCTACTCAATCTCCCAACTTACATTAAAATGTTAAGCCATTACTTGTTAGCTAACTTTTGGGTACTAAAAAGAAAGGGTACCTGCTTTACACATTCAAGTTTTGTGGTTTCATAAATGGCAAACTGAGTTTCACGTACAACCAGGAAGTGTATCTGGTCCTGATGAAATTGGACTCGTGTCTCTGACTGTTTTGCCGATTGCCTCCCAGCTAGAACCTGCAAGAACCTTGTCTTCTGCTTGTCCCACCCATCAGAATTCCATACGCAAATCTGAAGAGAAGATAAACTCATAAGAAATTTTGGAATTTAAAAATGCATACTTCTTTTTAATCACAAGATAATTCCCTCTTTGGACTAACTGATGTTTCGCTCCATTGATTTTTCCGCTGGTTTTGATGAGTGAAAAGTCACAGGAGCCTCTGTTGTGCCTTTGATTGGCGGTTTCTTTCTTTGCTCTTTATTGCCTACAAACATGCAGGGCCTAATGAGAAGATTGTGTTCATTTTCTGCGTGCAAAATGCTTTTAGCTTCGCTCTTAATTCTCTCAAGGCCTGCAAAAGATTAATGTCAGAAGATGCACTGGCAAAATTTACATAAGATTGACATTTCTTCATGGAGTGGGAAAAAATAACAGAGTAGAGAAAGAAACATGCACAAATTTGATTACTGCTGTGATGGCAATGTCTGAAGTAAAAAAAAAAAAGGAAATTTATAACTGCTGATATTTCCTGCTCAAAGGAAAGACTAAATAACCAGAACTACTTTTCAAGAAATGCCAATTTACAATCTCTTGCCTGCAGTTCTAACGTGCATCCACTGGGGATTGCCACTCATCCACACAAAGCAAATCAATTTGCATTGGGGCTATTGGATGGTGGGTCCATGTATTTGAGCCGCTTGAATCTGAAGGAAAATGGGGTTTGCCTCCACCTGATGAGAATGGGTCAGCAAGCAGCATGCCAACTACTCCTTCAGTAGGACCTTCAGGTTCAGATCAAGCCCAGAGATGATCCTAAGCCAGAGCACAAGTTCTTTTATATTCCTGGCTTAGGTATGTATGTCATTTGAATAGCTTCTGCTGGCTTTTTATTTTTTGCGTTTTTTTTTCTCTGTGGTTGTTGTTAAGTTTGACCAGCCCTTGTGTCTGTATGCCCCTTCTCATCATTCTTAAGCTTGGGAATGCTACAGCATAACCATTCATTCCAGCCAACTAACTAAACTCTGTTAAAGGACTTTGTAATTTTGCCTATATCCAATTTTGAATTTCTGTATATCCTTTATTGCATTACTCAGTCCATGGTTAATAGTTTTAACAATGCTAATCCAATATACTTCTTGGCTAGGTTACCCATTATCACATTTCCTTTTATGATATGTGTCTTTCTCTCTTATTTTGTGAGGAGTATCTGACCAGCAATTGTAGATTTTAGAACATGGATTTAGTTTAATTTTATTCCTTTGTTCCTTTCTCATTCGAATTTCGATTTATATTCTGCATGCAGCTATGTAATTTACTCGAGGAACAACTTGCAGAAGATGTAGAACCTTGCGTGTTCCATGGGATACCATGCAAGGTAAATGATGTAGGACTGCTAATAGTGAATGCCTTTTGCCCTCCGGAAATTTCTTAAAGGAAGGTTTTTATGTATTTTGTGCTACGATTAATTTCTTCCTTTTCAATCGGTGAATGGTATGAAATGGTTCTCAGCCCTTGGCTTTCTTCAAATGTTAAAGGATTGCATTCTAACATGTGCATGAGCTGTCATTTTACTATCCAATGCATGTTGCCTTGCAACTAAGGACCCAAACACCTTTTTTAACTTGATGTCAATACCTTAATCTCTCTCAGCATGTCATGCACATGTTTTTGTTATATCTTACTTGTTTAAGTGCCTACACCCAATCTTTATACCCACACAACGTATGTTGGAAACCAATCCTTATATCACGCAATGTTTGTTGCAAACTAGATACATCCAAATCTCAAAGACATTGGATGCATGGGTTTTCTTTTCCTAACCTAAGCACTTTTCTCATATGTCGCCAATGCCTTGGTCTTTCTTTAACTTGTTATCATGCACGTATTCTTGTCATTTAAATGCTTACTTGTTTAAGTGCTTACACTCAATCCTTATACCTAGGCAACATTTGTTGGAAAGCAATCCTTGTAGTCATACAACATGCAACGTTTGTTGGAAATTGAAAAAATTCAAAATTTTAAACATTGGGTGTATTAGTCCTCTCGTATGTTATTACTAATTTTTTGTTGAACTCTCAACTTAAGCCTTAAACTCCAAATTTTAAAAGATTTTAAATAAATAATAAATTTGTAAATTTAAAATTATATTTTAATTTAAAATTTTTAAAATATTAAATTTATATTTTTTTTTATATTATTTATTTATCTATTTTATTTCTAATATAAGATTTTTTAATTATATAATTTATATTTAAATTTTTAATAATATTAGTTTGAATTTTAATTTTAAATCCTATTAAAAATTTTTACAAAATGACGAAATATATTAATAAAAAATAATATAAAAAACTTATTTGTTTATATATTTAGATAATTAAATTTATATTTTTTTCACTAATTATTAAAAAATTATTTTTAAATATATTATTATTAAATTTTGAAAATATTATAAAATAATAAATTTCTCTTATAATTATAAATAGATTAAAATTTGGTCTAATTATTAATTCGAATTATTGGTCCTAATTTTGAGAAAAAAAAGAATCGATAATTCTGAATGTTCTATAATTAGATTTCTACTAATTTGGTTCAAAAAAACACAAAATTCAATAAGATTGGTTTCAGTAATGGCTTTACTAGACCTAGGGAACTATTTCCTCTTTGACCTTAGTTCGATTTTAACCTAAACAGGGTTCACCCCACAAACTGTCGCTAACAACTTTCTGTAATATTAATAGGTGATCTATTTTTGACTTCTAGCAAAAAAACATGTAGACAAGGATCTCACATTTGCAGGCAAAAGCCTTGATCTCTTAACATCATCTTATATGCTTGAGATTCAATTATCTTTTATTAACCTGAGATTTATGTCTCTCACTATAATATTTTCTGCATGAATTCTCTCTAAAATTTTATTATTGTCCATGCTTTGGAAACAAGTGGATTATAATTTAATATTAAGTGATAAAAATAATCCTATTAATCTCATTTTTGTCAAAATAAAAAAAAAAATAATGTTAACTTACCAAGGGAAAGTTGACTTCTGTAAAAAAATTTTTATTTATTATAAAATTATAAATTATAAATATTTATTATATCTTTAATATCAAAATAATATATTTATTTTAATATTATAATAATTTTAATTATTAATTATTTAATAATTATTTAAAAAAATAAATAATAATTAATGAGCCCTAAATAAATAAATAAATATAAAAATAATATTTTACTATTAAAAATAAATAATAATATAATAAATATAATAAAAAAAATATAAAGATATTTAAAATGTGTAATCTTGTCCGCCCTGCGTGGGACCCATCATTGCAAAGGAGACCACCATCGCATTTGTTCTACTTAGACGTAACCGTCCAACATACTTTCACGTGTCAGTCATCTGCTGGCTTTGAACTCCTGCTCTGTCAGTCACCTCGCCGTTTCAGCTCCGTTATGGTACGACTGGTACACTTGTTCTCTTCCGCTCCTCTTTCTGTGTCTCTAGCTGAGATTATTGTAGGCGAAAAGGCTGTGCATTTTTCAGTCATCATCGATCATTACAAGGTATGGTGATCATGAGAATCGATCGTTTTGTGTGCGCGTCTGTGTGCGTGTTTGTGTGCGTGTGTGCCTTTTTTTTTGGAGTGTGTTTCTTTCCCTGGAAAATGATTCCCGGAAAAAAGAAAAAGGAAAGAAAGAAATTCACCGAATTTTAATCTTTCACGCTCTTAAGCTTTGTAAAGTAGCTTTTGATTAGAAGAAAATGGAGTTTCTCTTTTGAAGTGAATAATATTTTTTTTTTGTTTTTTTTTTGTTTTTTCTGTTAATTTGTGGAGGAAAAACAATCGATCATTTTGGGGTAATATGGGATCGCGTTTAGTGCTGATGATGTTTTGGAGAGGATGGGGTGATTATTTGATTCTATGCATTTACAATTTGAGCTAATTTCACTTCAAGTGAAAATGACTCCTTTCCAATCAACATGCATTATGGCATCAAAAAGTGGTTTTACTGTGCATATTCTGGAAAGAGGGGGGAAAAGGAATGCGGTTTGAGTGCTTTGGATGTAAATTTGGGTCAACATGTGTTCTTAAGAATGCTTTGCTGAAAGGAGATAATTTTGATAAATCTTGTTCAAAGGTGAGCTTGATATGCCAAACCATGTGCTATCCATAAGCACAGAGTGGGTTGCACATTCTTATGAACTTAGGACTTGTCCTTTTGCTGCATAGTTTACTGAACATAATTCTTAGGTGCTTTCAGTTGTTGGTGATTTTGGACACACAATTATTTATTATGTTCAAGCTAGAGAACAAATCACATTTGTCTCATCTGAAAATTCTTCCCAAAGTCGTTTTCTTCATAATGATGTTTGTTGGACACTAATTCTGCTACACCGTTTTTATTTTTACAGGGTGCACTATGGTGCATATTTTCATTCTTGGGGACTCTGTGGATTAGGGTCTTTCTCTGCTGCAATTTTTATGACATTTGATTGATTGCAAATATATCCTTGATGGTGGGAGCTTGTTCTAAGAAGTGACATCAATCAGCTTATGAAGATAACTTACCTCATTTAATAATTTACTTGCAATAGCTGTCAATATACAGAAGCATTAGCATCCTGTTTCCCTAAAGTAAAAGAGGGGGAAGAGGAGTGACCAAAGGATGGGGAGTCATGCAACATTTCAAACCTACAGTCATTGAGGTACATGATATTTCCACTTTTGCTATCAAATTTCCCTCATCTAGTTGCACAATCTCTTTGCTTTAGAGTAACTGTTCATCAAAATTCAGTTTCCTGTTGTCTTCACCCCCTCACACAAAAGAGAGAAAGTTGAACAGCTTAGGTTTGCATGGTGATTCATTATTGTTTACACAAGCAGTACCTTTCCATTCTGATGGCTAAGTATGCACTTTCATATTAGATTGCATGGACTTCCATACCAGCTCTTTTAAAATTGTTTGTTGATGTAATTATATCTATCCCACAGAGCAAAATAACTAGAAAAAATTAGTGGAAGAAAATATTGCTCAATGGACATATAAATCAACTGACAGTTTGGAAAATAAAGAGAGAGAAATTGCTTATCATTCAATGACATATATATTTTTTTGACCCCCTTATCAGCCCTTTCTAGTTCCAGGATGAAAGTATGCCACGCCAAATGGTTAAGGGCATCAAATGACAATATATATGGGATCTAAAGTAGGACATTGATGTTTTATGTTTTCCCCCTATCTTATTTTATAGTGTGACAAAAGTCCTGATAAATCTCCAACCCTCATAAACATAGTCATTGGTTAAATTTCTGGCTCTTTCTTCTTTCGACCAAACTCTGTGGGTATTTGCCGTTCTGTAAGCTGTTGGTGTTTTCCACAAGTAGTATCCTTGAAGGTCTTCTCACAGTTATTCCTTTATTTTTAATCATTTTGTTGGTAGATTGCTGCTGTCTGCATTTTATGATCAGATTTTGTAGACCTGTCAAAGTTAACTTTTGAGTTTTAGAAGAAACAATGCAATTACAGCCAGGGAATGAGTTCCTTTACTGCTTATTCAAATTGGCCAAGTTGTATTGGTGATGGCTTGTACACCTCAAGGGTATTATTAGCAGTTTCTTGGGTTCGGGAAGGCATAAAACTTTCTTTATATATATATATATATATATATATATATATATATATAATATATTGTTCATATTGGAACCCAGAGAGCACACCCAATTATGCAAGGTTGAGAAGTATTGGGTGATTTTCTCCATGAATTTTTCCTAGAAATGATATACAACTTCTTTAAAATTTTAGACTATATGCAGTTAGCGAAGAGTGGCTTGTAAGAGTTAAATTTATACTTTAATAATGTGGCTTCTCAATTTCTTTCCTTCTTTGACAAAAGTTGTTTAGAGTGCTGTAAGCTGTCTGAGCATACCTTACTAATGAGTAATTGCTGTTCGCAGCATTTCTTCTCTGTTGTGAATTGATATGAATTTCTTGCTTGTGATGGGAGCAGTTGTGTACTTCTAAATTAGGTTTGAATCTGACAGACAACATTGCTCAACCATATATTGATACAGTCATGGGAAGCACATAGCAGTGATAGAGAAGAGGTATATAGTGATGAATTTTGGATCCTTGTGTTAATTTATTCGATTAGAGAATTTTTGTTATCTTGATTTAACAAGGGATTTTTTTTTTTTTTGGCTTAGTGATGGTTATGTCACTATGCAGAAAATTATTCTGGTCTTGAAGCTTGTTGTTTGATACTGACAATGGAGGTAATCTTAACTTGTTGATGTACTTTTAAATTGATTAA
This sequence comes from Rhizophora apiculata, assembly GCA_037832385.1. Taxonomy (NCBI): domain Eukaryota; kingdom Viridiplantae; phylum Streptophyta; class Magnoliopsida; order Malpighiales; family Rhizophoraceae; genus Rhizophora; species Rhizophora apiculata. Next base: position 7,689,740 of record CM075429.1, on the reverse strand, counting down.
TATTGTTGAATCAACTTGTTTCCTATTGTTGCATTTGCAGTATGGTGAAGTTGACATTGATGGTTTCCTAGTGGCCTGCAAAAACTACTGGGGCTCAGGACATTGTTATGCCTGAACAATGGTTGTTTGTGCTGTACAGTAAGGGGTGATCTTGTGAGGATGATTGGGGAATTGGTTGAGAGAAAAAACGGAAAATTTGATCATATTGTAATAGAGACTACAGGTAGGAGATTAATACCAGAAACATACCTAAATCTAGATTGTAAGCATTAGAGGTTGTTTATCTCAAATTTTTTTGTGATCTGTAATCTTAGAGAAGGATAGTCTTGTGTAGCTTAGTTTCACTCATGTATATGAAACTGGTTCTGTGTGTCAGGCAAACTTCCCAGTAACTGTTTTGATGACACCCTGGGTTTCACTTCTGCAGGTTTGGCAAATCCTGCTCCAATCATTCAGACTTTTTATGCTGAGGCTAAGGTTTTCAATGATGTGAAGTTTTTACAGTGTTGTCACTTTAGTTGTTGCTAAGAATGTTACTTTTCATTTGGATGAAGTCAAGCCAAAGGGAGTACTAAATGAGGCAGTTGAGCAAATTGCTTATGCTGACACAATTATAATAAATAAGGTATTCTTTGCATTTGTAGTTTGCGGTGCTCTTCATTAAACTTCTATCACTTTGCATTGCTTGGGTATTCCTTGCATTTGGGTATTCTTGCATTTTGAATTATAGTAAGGTATTCTTTTGACAGAATTATAGTAAATAAGGTATTCTTTTGCTGACAGAATTATAGTAAATAAGGTATTCTTATGCTGATAGACATGATGAAAGAGCTGATTAGCTGAGATCAGGATTTTTTTTCCTAGAAATATTTTTAATGCTTCTAGATTAGCTTTTCTGGTAATCAACATTGCCCAGGTGCTTGAAATTGCATGCCATGAGATGAAGCTTTCTATTTGAATTAAGACAACACAAAAATGAAATATATGTCAGTATGTGTCATCCAATTATTGTGGCTAATAACTTGACCTTCAAAATGTTTGTCAACGAACATCAAGGTTCAGTCTTGCATTTCTTAGTTGTAGAACCTCTCTCTAGTTGTAACTAATGTCAGTTATTTCTACTTTTACTAGACTGATCTGGTCAGTGAGCAAGTGATTTCTTCTTAAGCACAGTGCATAAGGGTAAGTATTCTGTTCTTTATGCTGAGCCCTTTCTTTTGTTACAACTTGAATTTCTTTGTGTACTGACTTAGAGTTAGCTTGTGCCTCTCAATGCAGAACATTAAAAACATGGCTAATTTGAAGCAGACACAATTTGGAAAAGTTGACTTGGATTATGTAGTTGGCAATGGAGGCTTTGATTGGGAGAGGTAACTTTTTTAGTTGCCTTGCTCCTGGATTTGAATTTCTAATTTTTTTCATGTTCTCCATTGGTTGTCCTCAATGTTATTTTTGGGCATTTCTTGGTAGGAAGTCTCTGATTATATTCATTTTATGCCTCTAATATATATTACCATAGTTTTAATCAATTTTTTTTCTTCTTTTGGTTGCACATCTTTGCACTTTAGGTTGGCATATATTCCCACTGACAAGCCTTCGCACTATGTCTTTCTCCAAGTCTTCATATCAAGTCTTTGTTTGCCTATTTTTGAGAGAGGAGGTCTGCATTCTAGATTCAAAATCGGTCTTTGCAGTGCATCGAATAGGACAGCCCATGTAATTCATCCTTTTTAAGGCACTAGGTTCATCTGCAGTTGATGCTAAAATCAGGTTTCGAGTTCAAGCCTTTGAATTCCTTTTGTGATATTTCTCATGCATTCTTGGCTTTTGACACCAAACATTCTAGGAAAAATAATTTTGCTCACAGCCTGCTGGCTAATCCTCATTGCACTTGCATCTCTCTTGACATTTTACTTGTAGTCTTTCATCTCCTATTTGACCTCATTGTAGAACTCTCTTCTACTGGTAGTTATTGATAATAATTAGCAACTACCACAAAATTTGTGAGATAAAGATCATCTTCTTTTGCGAGCTTCAATATTCATAGAATTCTCCATCAAATATTAAAACTTGACTTTGAGTTTATATGAAGATGGTAATAGGATTATTAGTGGCCATGACTTTACTAGGACGAGAGTGCAAATTTTTGATAGATGAGTCAAATTTGTGAGGAAAGGACTAACTTGAGACTCTAGGAATTGAGGGAGTCAATTCACAAAACTTTTTGGGCTTACTAGTGTCGAAACAGTGTCATACAATTTTTTGTATCGAAAAATTGTTGTCAACTATTTTCATGCAAAATCTTTTCAGTTTTTTTTTGATCAAGGGGATATAATATCTGATTTTCAAGAAACTTCAGCTGCAAACTCTCGACAGTGTGCCCTTTGGATCTAACTTTGAGACCACTTGTGGTATCAAATGCGTGATTGGATGAATTGTTAGGTGGCAATTTTCAAAACTTAAAAAAAAGAAAAAGGGCAAAACAGAGATAAAGTACTTGTGTGGTTATGTGGGGTTGCTTCTCCTGCAAATAATTATTGGGATTTCTTGTATTATAAGCCTATTTCTTCTTTTTCTAAAGGTTATGAAGCCCTGAGTTGTATTTTTTTTTTTGACTTCCTTCATTGGTACAATTTCTTAGTCTCTCAGCAATGAATTGACAACTGTTGCTTAGCTTGCATGGTGGTTCCTTAACATAAAAGGCTTCCTGATTTCTCTTCACTAAGAAGATTTTCTGGAATTTTCTTGTTGCTTGATTCCTCAACTTTGGCCAAAATTACAAGTTGCCTTTTGACAATGTTGTTGAAGACTTGGAGTATAATAAATGACCTATATATTGAGCCTCACCTGACAATTTAAGCTTTTGGATGGAACAATTTCTTGACATGATATCAGAGTTTTCATGATCAAGTAATCATGAGTTTGAATTACACTGCACACATTTCTCACCTAACAACTTAAAGCTTTTGGGTAGAACAGATTCTTAATGAAGATTGTTTTTTGTTATTATTACAGGCACTACTATTCACTTCCTTGCGGAAGCCTTGCTTTAGTTTTTGTTTCAAGATTTCACACCTGGTAGTTGGAGTAGTTTGGCCTGTCTTTTTTGATTAGATTTCCTGTTAGGAAAATTTTCTGTTTCTAATTAAATCATGGGTGTCCAAATTCTATAATGACTAGAAGTGTTAAATAGTCTCTGCATATAGGGTTTATCTGATATTTTCAGAGGGTTAATTTGGGGGTTTTCTGCCTGTTGGTAATTTTTACCTTTAAAGTGCGAGGCTTTTCTTGTCTTGTCCTGGGAGTAAGATTGATTCGAAGTTTTGAGTATGATGCTAGGCAGTTTTTTAATTCTAATTAGTGGGGATACTAATAAGTTTTTTCTATCTCTATTACTCATCACTCTTTGTAATTTATCTAATATATACTAAGTGATACAAATTTAAATTCCATACATAAAATCCTAAAATTTCAATTCCCAAACTCTAAATAAAATCTAGACCTCAACAACCTTAAAATCTCCCCTCCTAGCTTTCCTGCATCACCATTCCTAACATTCAAGTCCACATTATAAGTTACAGTTGTATCATGAAATGAGCTAATCTACAGTGCTATTTATGGTTTAGGTGTTCCAAGACCTTATTGCAGAACTGCTTCTGCGGAAGCTGCAGAAAAGGGGGTTACATTGATGTTGCTATAGAAGAAAGATTGTGCTTACTCCTGGCTTGCATGTTGCCACTTCCCAATAGCTGCTAAAGGGGTAAGGGTGTTTGAACTGCAATATTTATGGTCTTCACGTATCGGTGATGAATGTTTGTTTGTGGCTATCCATCTTACCACTTATTTCTTTCTATGGGAATCCAATAAATTGATGCAGCTATCCATGGTTTTATCTAATAGCGGTTCCATCTATCTCTTATGAAATGAGAACTTTTGTGCAAAACAAAAAATATGACAAAATACATGAACTATTGGAATAAAAGAGTTGAGTACAGAAAGAGTCCCTTCCTTTTGTAGAAATTCTAATTCCATTGATCTCACTAAAATCTTGCAGTTCAAATGGAGGAATGGTTGGTTCGATTCTCTCTGTGCAACGGCAATTACTGAGGGGAGACTGGATCCCTGTCCTCTGCATACTGCATGGCTTAGGGAGTTAAATGTTGTTTGGTTATTCTGTTAAATTGTGCGGTTGTATCTTTTATTTGATTCTTTTAGGATTGCCTCTCATGACATTATACTAACTATTCACAGTGTACATTATCGTAACAAAAATGTGTTCTACCTCGGATATTTGTATTTCGATAAAAGAATCCAATACAAGTTGAGTTCTTGACAAAAACAAGATCCAGCATATGTGTATCTTGTAACTAGCTATCAAAGGAAATATCGATAGAATTTAGAAATTTGAGTGGGCATTGAGCTTGTCTATTATGCCTGTGTCACTGCGGAAAACAAAGTCCTTGCAAGACACGTAGGTCAGATTTCTTAGAAAGTACCCTTCAATTTTTTCTTTTTAAAGTATGTATGGTACTTTTGAAAAATCCGTATCTTTTATATAAAATAATATCTCTATTAAAAAAGAAAGTGAATAAATATAATAAATATAAGATAAAAAATATCATAACCCTATATTTGATGATAAGATAGGTATAAACAAGAGATTTAATGCATCAGCTTAGAAAATGATTCTTTAATTGCAATGAGGATAATGGTGAATACGAAATAAGAAAATCAGTGGATTAGTGGAACATTGTTGTATTGATGAAGTATATTAATATTTACGAGAGGTAACATTTCTTCTTACAACTTATTTTTACAAGTAATGTTTTTAATTGTAATTAATAAAAAATATTTTAAATTTATAAAATAGGTTTTTATCGTATTAATATTAAATTTATAAATATAATAGTTTGTTTAAATAGTTAGAGGTAAGAAAAAAAAATTAATGAATTATTATTAAAAAATTATTATATTATATTTCACTTTAAATTTTAATAAAATATAATATATATTTCATTAAAATTTTATTTTATATGTTCATTAATAATAGAATTAAATTAATCTATTAAATAATGAGGTCAGACTAATATTTATATATTATTATGTCTCAAACATACCTTAAATTAAAATCTATGTAATAATTTTTTTAAAATCTATATTTAAGATTTTAACTAAATTAAGAGTGTAAAATAAATAAGTAATTATTTTTGATATATTTATAATTAAAATTTAAATTTTTATAAATATTTAAAGAAAACTTAATTTATGTATATATTATATATAAATATAAAGAAAAATCATAATTGATGTGCTTTTTCTTCTTTTCTATATCATATACAAAGATTTTCATTACACAGCATGCACAGTTGTCTTTGTAATTACAAAATTGATTCCTTTTTCATCAATTAGGAAATGACTCGTCACATGTTTGTCAAGATGCATTAAGGATAATAATCTGATATTAATAAATCAAATACAAAGACTTCTCCTTATTTGATTTTTATTCTGTCTAGCAATTGAACCGATGTAACTATTGATTTTGTTATCGTATTGCCAAAGTGATGTTATTCCTTTGGTTTACCTTTCATTACACAAATTATACGGCAAGTGCTTCTCATTTGGTCTACCTTTCATTACCTAGCATGTGTTCTCAATTGGTCTACCATTTATTACACAGCATGTGTTCTCACATGGTCTACCTTTCATTACATGACATATGCTTCTCATTTGGTCTACTTTTCATGTTGTGAAAGTAGTGCTTCTCATTTTGTAATAATAATACATTTGTCTTTTTAGTATAATTTTCTCAGTCTTGAAGATTGATCTTATTTTTATATCTCAATTTGTTATATCATCAAATTTTAGAGCATTGCTTGCTATGGTAATAGTGGTATATCATAAGGTTTTTTAGACTCCTACATTATTTTTTATAAGACTTATTTATTTATTTTTTTGTATACATTATACTTATTTTTATAGTAATACAAACATTAGGTCTTTTCAAACCATATCATTGTGGAAATTAGAGAGGTTATAAGTTAAGTTTTGGACACACTTTGGAAATTAAAGAGATTATAAATCAAGTCATGAACACCCATTTTCTAAGAAATGTTTCCCTTAGTTTCTTCCTTTCAAGTCTTGCACATGCTTTGGAAAAGTCTATGTCCCATTAGATAATAAACATCAATTCCATCGTTTCATACTTCAAGTGATGAAATTCTATCTACCATGAACACAAAATTAAAAGATATTCCATAAGTTAGACAACTCATTTTTATAAGGAGAGATTTCATTTTGTAATTGGTGAAAAAATATTTTTAAATTTACAAAATAAATTCTCATTACATTTTCATAAAAATTTTCTTTAAATCAGTAATTTTTACAATTTAGTAAAATTAAACAGGGGTGGTAACTATGTCACATGTACAAAGAGAACCAAAATGGCAAAAAATATAAAATAAAAATTATTATTTGCTAAAGAAATCATAACTAAGTCATGGGTTCCTCTCGCCTTGATAACTAAAGATAAAAGACGGGATCTAGAAAATTCAAATGTTTAATTTCAAAAAAGAAAAAAAAAGAAAAAACAACTCACATATCAAAATCTTTTTGACATATTTAGAATTTAACTTGATAATTTATAGGAAATTGAATAAGGTGGGATCTAAATCTTGTCCGTTTCACTTTGTCCAATTAAACTAAATCTAAAAAGCTGATGAAAAAAAGAATTACAAAGAAATAAAAAAAAAATGAACAAAAAATATTTTTTAGATAATAAATCAATATATATGGGTTGTTCTATACAGGTAAAATATAAGATATTAATCTTATACCTTATGAATAGTTTAAGAAAGTACAGAATAAACTAATCTATTTAATTTTAATTACCTTTTTGATCAATTAGGAAGAGACTCATGACTTTTTTTTTTTTTTTAATAACAGTTTTAGCGGGTTTCAAAGGCACCACAGGGGTGTTACTGCACCTGATGTAACATGTTACGCTTCTCATTTGGTTCTACCTTATATGACACGGCACGTGGATTCTGAGTCTGGCATTAACAAAATTGACTCCTTTTCATGTGTTGTTCTATATATAGGTGCCTGGGAAATTTACAATGGTGTGTGCAAAAATTAAATAAACTTTGGGATTTTTCTTATTGTGCTTGTTAATTTGCATGACAATGGAGTTCTGTTTTTCCCAGGAATCATGGTGCTGTGGGTTTCTGATCAATTTAATATTGCTTAAGCGGCTATGAGAGTTGCCTAGAGGAAGAGAGGTTGGATTTATTAAGTGTCAGGGATTACTTCGAATCAAGTGGGGTGAGGACAGAGCTTGTGCTTCCTTCCTGGACTGATAATCTAGCATCTGACTGCTGCAGCTGGGAAAGAGTCAAGGGTCCATAGCACCAACAGGCCGAGTGATTGAGCTCTTTCTCAATCACAATAGCCTTAAAACCATTTTTTTGTTTGCATTTATACAGCATGGGGTCCTTTTGGACCACCTCATTGTGGAAATTAGAGAGGTTAAAAGTCAAGTCTTAGACACACTTTGGAAATTAGAGAGGTTAATAAATCAAATCTTGGACACCCATTTTTTGTTTGCATTATACAGGCATGGGTCCCTTTAGACCACCTCATTGTGGAAATTAGAGAGGTTAAAAGTCAAGTCTTGGACACGTTTTGGAAATTAGAGAGGTTATATAAATAAAGTCTTGGACACCCATTTTTTGTTTGCATTATAGAAGCATGGCTCCCTTTGGACCACCTCATTGTGGAAATTAGGGAGGTTAAAAGTCAACTCTTGTACACGCATTAGAAATTAGAGAGGTTATATAAATCAAGTTTTGGACACCCATTTTTTGTTTGCATTATATAGGCATGGTGCCTTTGGACCACCTCATTGTGGAAATTAGGGAGGTTAAAAGTCCACCTCATTGTGGAAATTAGAGAGGTTAAAAGTCAAGTCTTGGACATGCTTTGCAAATTAGAGAAGTTATATAAGTCAAGTCTTGGACATCCATTTTTTGTTTGCATTATACAGACATGGGTCCCTTTGGACCACCTCATTGTGGAAATTAAGAAGGTTAAAAGTTAAGTCTTAGACACGCTTTAGAAATTAGAGAGGTCATATAAATAAAGTCTTGGACACCTATTTTTTGTTTGCATTATATAGGCATGGGTCCCTTTGGACCACCTTATTGTGGAAATTAGAGAGGTTAAAAGTCAAGTCTTGAACACGCTTTGGAAATTAGAGAGGTTATATAAATAAAGTTTTGAACACATATTTTTTGTTTGCATTATACAGGCATGGGTCCCTTTGGACCACCTCATTGTGGAAATTAGTGAGGTTAAAAGTCAAGTCTTGAACATGCTTTGTAAATTAGAGAGGTTATATAAATCAGGTCTTGGACACCTATTTTTTGTTTGCATTATATACATGCTTGAGACTCCTTTGGATCACCTCATTGTGGAAATTAAAGAGGTTAAAAGTTAAGTCTTAGACACGCTTTGTAAATTAGAGAGGTTATATAAGTCAAGTCTTGGACACTTATTTTTTGTTTACATTATACAAGCATGGGTCCCTTTGGACCACCTCATTGTGGAAATTAGGGAGGTTACACTTTGGAAATTAGAGAGGTCATATAAATAAAGTCTTGGACACTTATTTTTTGTTTGCATTATACAGGCATGAGTCCCTTTGGACCACCTTATTGTGGAAATTAGTGAGGTTAAAAGTTAAATCTTGAACACACTTTGTAAATTAGAGAGGTTATATAAATCAAGTTTTGGACAGCTATTTTTTGTTTGCATTATATAAGCATGAGGTCCTTTTGGATCACCTCACTGTGGAAATTAAAGAGGTTAAAAGTTAAGTCTTAGACACGCTTTGGAAATTAGAGAGGTTATATAAATAAAGTATTGGACACCCATTTTTTATTTGCATTATACAAGCATGGGTCCTTTTGGACCACCTTATTGTGGAAATTAGAGAGGTTAGAAGTCAAGTCTTGGACATACTTTGAAAAAATCTAAAATTGCATTAGATCATGAACATCAATTACATCATTTATACTTCAAGTCAAGGTCTTCTTTGAACATAAAATTAAAAAAACACTCCACAAGTTACAACTCATTTTTCATGTAGAGTTTTAGTTTCATAATTGATGAAAAAATATTAGTAACTTGTTTACATTTTTCATGAAAAGTCTTCTTTATGACAATAATTTTCGATGCTTTGAAAAGTTAAATATTATATTAAAAGTACAAGAGAAAAAAAAGGAAAAAAAAATTAATTATTTGTTTAAAGAGATACCAAATAGGCCCATTATATTTTTTACAAAAATTTTCTTTGTATCAGCAATTTTCACAATTTTGTGAAGTTAAATAATTATACCAAATGTACAAGAGAACGAAAAATGACAAAAAAAAAAGTAATTATTTATTAAAAAAATCATAAAACTAAGTTATGAGTTCTTCTCTTGATAACTAAAGATGAAGCTTGAATTTAACTAAAGATATTGGTTGTAAATTTTTGATTTGAATTGATTTGCCTCTTTAATCACATTGAAAGTAAAATGAAAAAATCTTGGAATGGACGGTGAAAAACTTATCTTATATCTAAAGATAAGTATGAAAAAAAGGAATTTAAAAAAAAAAAGAAATGAGACATATAATTAAAACAAAGAAACTTTTTGGTCGACTTTTGAGATAATATTCCAATTGACTTCTTTGTTTACTGTCATATTGTGGAAGTGATCGGTTTCTCATTTGGTGTACTCCTTTTTATGACACGGCATGTGGAGCTGAGTCTAGCATTACCAAATGCTGCTCCTTTTCATGTGTTGTTTATATAGCACGGGATAGGTGGTGCCTACGCAATTGAACAATGCATTCTTGTGTGCAAAATTAATCGAAAACTTTTCAGATTTTTCTTTTTGTGCTTGTTAATTTGCATGACAATGGAGTTCTGTTTTTCCAGGAAACATGTGTTGTGGGTTCTGATCAATTTAATATGGTTAAGTGGTTATGAGAGTTGCCTAGGAAGATAGAAGGTTGGGTTTATCAAGTATCAGGGACTACTTCGAGTCAAGTGGGGGTGAGACAGAGCTTGCGTTTCCTTCCGGACTGATATGATCTGGCATCTGACTGCTGCAGCTGGGAACGAAGTCAAGTGTAATAGCACCACTGGCGAGTGATTGAAGCTCTTTCTCAATAACACTAGCCTCGAACCAGATTACATGCTTGGTGATAGTGAAAGAATTTGGCTTTTAAATGTGTCCTTGTTTCTTCCTTTTGAGGAGTTGCACAATCTAGACTTGCATGACAATGGGTTTAGTGATTGCTACCAGAATCATGTACATACTACACTTTTTCACTTTTCCTTTTTGTCTCTAGTTTTCATGTGCACAGTGATTCCAAACCCTCACAGATCTGCAGACATAGCTGAGTTAGCTTCTGTTACACAGGAGATTTTTGAGTTAAAAATTGTTTTAATGTCTCTTAAATTGGAGAGTCATGTAATTATATTAGGTTCAATGTGTTTCTAGATTAACTTGTCTTGTAATATGCCAAAAGTAGAACGCTGTCGATTGTAAGTTGCAGAAACATAATCATCTGTATTTATTTAAGGGATTTGTGGCATAACCAAAGAAAATTGTTCCTGCAGGTTTTGAGAAGATTTCCAATTGGAAGAAGTTGGAAGTCCTAGATCTTTTTAGGAACAACTTCCAAAAGACAACTATGCTACCATCTTTGGGTGAAATTACATCATTGAAAAAGTCTGAATTATGAGTTT